>JAESUZ010003350.1:0-450000 GCA_017311185.1 Proteles cristata cristata | reverse complement strand
TCTAAATATGTTTAATCAGGGAAGAAAGAAAAGTGTTTTAATAGTTCTTTAAGAAAAATACATATCGGTCCATTTACAAAATAAAAATGTGCAAAATAAAGCTAGTGACAACTCCTCTAAGAAATACTGGAGGGACACCTGGGTGGCTCAGTTGGTGGGGCGTCCATCTTCAACCCAGGTCATGATGTCGCAGTCAGTGAGTTCGAGCCCTGCATCAGGCTCTGTGCTGACGGCGTGGAGATTGGAGCCTGTTTAAGATACTGTTTCTCTCTCTCTCTGTCCCACCACTGCTTGCGCTCTGTCTGTCTCTCTCTCTTTCAAAAATAAATATTAAAATAATAATAATAGTAGTAATAATAATAATAATATTAGATTGTAAGCTAATATTTCCAAAATGAAGTTTCAATTTGGAGTAAATTCTCAAATAGACACATGAAGGTACACATTATACTTGTGATCACTTCCATACTGGACTACGTAAAATTTTAACCTGAAACTAGCAAAACTAGAAATCCAAGGTTGAGGCAATATGAAAATGAATTGTGGAATAAAAATTTAGAGATAATTATTTAATTAATTCAATAAACTACATAATGAAGGAAATATAAAAAAAGGCATTTACAATGATTCATAAATAAATCATTACATGAAGGAAGTTTATATGTGGAATTAATATGTTAATAATCTACCAGTAATTTACTTTCTAGTTCCCTTTAAATGCTATAAAATATTAACTATTGGTATAACTATGTAAAAATATTTCTTAAACAGTGAGGAAGTGAGTCATGCCCATCAAAAGGGCTCAAGAAAATAAAGCAGAGTAAGTGGAATAATTAATAGTCTATTATGGGTTTTCCATGAGGAAAAGACATTTTATTTCACTACAAGTTAAACTACTACAAATAGGGGCACCTGGTTGGCTCAGTCAGTTAAGCGTCCAACTCTTGATTTCTGTTCAGGTCATGACCTCTTGGTTCATGGGATTGACCCCCATGTTGGGCTCTGCACTGGCTGACAGTGTCAAGCCTGATATCTCTCTAACCCCTCCTTGTCTCTCTCCCCCCTCCCCTCCTCCCAAAATTAAAAGAAAGAAAGAAAGAAACTACTGCAAATATATATCATTTTATATAATGTATCCCAAACTAGATACCCTCTAATTTTGTTGCATATAGTTCGTGAAAATCATCAGGAAATATTCACATGATTCAACTTCCTAAGTATCCAAAAAAGTTACCAAAACCTAAAGCTTACAAGTGTCCTGGAGAAGACACTGAAGTCTTCCGTATCAATAAATGGCTCTATTTCTTTAATAATTTATTATATAAATTAATTATTTAATTATTTAAATAAATTATTTAATAATTTATTATATAATAATAAATTATTGGAAAAAGTAAATTTTATCTTAGTTAGAATTAAAATAGCCTATTTTATAAGTGGCATGTATGGGTGGTTCAAAGATGAAATTCTTGTCCATCAGAGAGGATTTCATCTGATTTGGGACTTTTCTAATGTGGCCCATCCATGTATAACACCCGATATCTCTTATGCTTTATGTGTCAAGCATATTTGTTTCTCCTTAATACACTTATCAAATATCTTCAGGGTCAATAAACTTGTATTGAATAAGTTAAAACATTTTAATATCATAAAAATTTATTCGGGCAATTACCTTCACAATCATTGACTTAGAAAATAACTGATTAACATATTTTACTCCTTTTTTCCCCTCAAACCTGTGCTTATTACCATGTTGTCATATGAAATCAAAAGAGTCTCTAAAACATTTTGACCACAATATTCCTATTTAGGGTCAACCATAAATCACAATAACTATGATATTATTAATTGTAAACAGATAATATTCTAATTCAGTGATTCATATGTATATTTTCTCATCTATCAAATCAAGCCACATACCCATTAGCTAACTTGATACTACTAATAATTTCATGGAATATTTAAATAGCTCAAACACTCCAGATGTGTATTATCTCATTTAACTCTGAAAAGCAATTTACTGTACCCACTAATGACAGACTCTGTGCTAGGTATACAATGATGATGAGAAGATGTAGCTTTTGCCCAGAAGAATTTTGGGCTGAGCACTAATTAATAAGAGGAATATGCATCCCAGGTAAAAAAAACAAACTGCATCATCTGGGAAAGGACAGAAGATGTTTGAGAAACTTAACCATTCAGTGGGACAGAACAGTCAGCAAAGTGCACGGGGAAGAAAACGAATACATGTTAAAACCCATATTTCATAGCGTTGCCCAGTATTACAGGTTATGTCATAGGATATACATAGTAGGATTTTCTTAAGTTATCATTGAAGTATTATAGCAAATTCTGCTTCTCGAATTATAACTCATAAAATAATAAACCAGTGCCTACATCAAATTTCACTTCAGCTCTGACTTTGCATGTGAAATCTGTCATCTGCATTAGAAGGAGCTCTAGAATTCAGAGAAATTTGTTGTTGTCTACTGTTATGAATCACAGAATTAAAAGTATCATTATTAAGCTCAATACCTTTAATTCACATGTTTAGAAATTGAAGGGTAAAGTCACAATGGTAAGGGTTTAGGGAGAATATTTTATAAAAGACTTTGAGGGATGTCAAGAGAAATTTTATCTTAAGAAGAAAAGTGAAGGAAAAGTTACACTGTTGGAATTTTTAAATGAAAATACTCAAGGCCTGTATGTGTGTCAACATAATCAAAATAAAGAAATTTCTAAGGAAAATGGACTTTTACTCTATAGAGTTCTATACAGTAACATGAGATACTAACAGGTTTAAGGTTTGTTATATATGTGTGTAAAACAAAATAATATTTACTATTAATTAATTTGCATGATATCGATCTAGAATTTAAAAGATGACTATTTTTGAAGACTCAATCCTAATTCAGCTAAAATTAGAATTTTTTAAACATTGAGAAATGTGCAAGAGGAAATATCTTTCAAAAAATTATTTCCACAAACTTGAAAGAGAAGCAATGGCACAGTCAGTCATTAAAAAAGATGTTTTGTAGGAAAATAATCTACATGGTTGGAGGCTAAGAATAAAACATTAACGAGAGGAAATCCCCATAGGGCCAGGTTGCTAACTGCTTTTTTGCTTTTAGTGCCTTGTCTTTAAATTAAGCATACCAAAAGAAACCTTTTATACAAGTATGTTAACCATTGGAAATCTAGAGCATGGCCAAACAAACAAAATATGCCACAAAAGAAATGTTTTATGGCCTGAAGCAAATCCCCTGTATTTCCTGCTTCTTCTTAAATTATTTTTGCTTCTAACATGGCATGAGTCACCAATGGAAGTCCTCGAGAGTCACCAATGAAAGAAAGTTTTCATATGAAAAGACTCAAGTATAGGGAAAGTTAGGATACAGATTAAGAAAATATATAGCAACGAAGAGAGAGAGATAGGGAGAGAGAAACGTTTTGCATTTTATCTGGTTTATTATTCTGGTATTCAGTAAATATTTACCAATTGATTATGTCATTTTGGCATACTCAGTCCAAGACTGAAATACATTAATGGAAATAGATATTTAATAGTTCAACTATGCATGCTTAAGTTTTCTATAATTAGAAAAAAGCTGATACTATAAGCTTATCTGTATCATATATTTAATTTTTGCATCTATGCAAATTAATTTTTAATTGAAAAATTAAATATCATAACAAAATGCACATACGAGACAATATGAAGGTTTAAAACATGCTCAAAAATGTGTTGAAAATAGCACAATCTGAGAAAAAACAAGAAACATGTTATGTAAGAGAGAGTAACATTGCAAATTAGCATCAATGGACAAATATGCAGGGAATAGAGAGGTTCCACATAAAGAAACAGCGTGTCTGCTTCTGTAATTCAAATATCAATTATTACTGCCTATTCCACAAAATTTAGACTGAGGGAAAAGATCAGCAATGATTTTAAAATCCAGAAAGCTCTAGAGAGCTTGGAATCTGTAAAAGTTAGAAGACATAACATTGGTTTTGAAGCTATGAGCTCTGGCTTTACTTAGCAAATATCTTTGACAAAGTCCTTATCTGAGTCAAAGTTTACCTTAGCAGGTATCTTTGACAAAGTCCTTATCTGAGTCAAAGTTTATAATATCAAAAGGATTTCTCCTTAAACTTGGGATGACTGATACATTAATATGTCTATTACTTCCTATATACCATACTAACCTGGTTTTCACATTTATATTTTGAATGAACCTTACACACTTCCAAGTTTCAAAAACCTATTTGTGTTTTTATTTTTAAACATAAGGAGTGACTGTACTCAGCAGTTAGTACTTCTGAATTCAAATGCCTTCAGTTAATTGTGATTTAAATATTCTAACAGAGTGGGATTGATAGCTTTTTAATATTAAGAAGATTTAAAAGTACTTAAATGTTACTGATGATTAAGACTTTAGAGCACAGCAATTCTCAGCATACAAACTAATTTTGTTATCTATTTTTAAAATCAATGTTTTCTGAAGAATTATCTTTTGAATGATTTAAAGTGGTAAGCAACAAATTATGTATAGAAGTTTGAGCCTAAAATGACACAAACATTAAATTAATTTCTCTACAAATGTCTCTAAATTAAGTCACTTGTTTTAATACAGATATGTGTAGTAAGAAAGTTACAGGGCTAGTATGAGGCACATGATAAATGTAGTCATGAAAGAAAACAATTTTTAATTTAGTAGACTCTATCAATCTAGAAAGCCATGAATATTTACTATTAATTCAGTATGCTGAAAACTAGATAAAAGTGAGAGCATGTAAAAACAAAAGAGCAACATAAAACACTTACTATAATAGTATTGATCACAATTTCTATGATCATATACGTACATTTGAAATCATGAGGTCAATGGTAGTTTTACACTCCTAGGAAGAATATTAAAATAAACATTTATTTTCCTTTATAAAATACACATTAAAACACTGGAAAACCTTTGGCATATAGTCAAGGTTTTTATTCTGCCAGCAAAACTTCTATACAATAAGAAGTTCCATGAGTGATATAGAAAATTCTTGTGAAGATTCCTGAATCTTCTAGAATTTCACATAAATATACCTTCTAAAAGTTAAATAACTACACCTTTTGCCATCCTATTAGTGCCTAAAGAGTATAATCCTTGTAGTAATTTTCACTTTCTTTTACTATTTCTTAGAATCTCCTAATGATTCACCCCAGATCAATAAGGATTCATCAATTGCCTAGCAGATATAATATACAAATGACTCCAAAGAGTTTACAGTCTAGTATTTGGAGCAGACCAACAGAGAAATAACTTCCAAACAACAAGGCAAATATTGTAGTGAAGATTTTTGGAGCAGCCTTACAGGAAAAACTAAACTGGACTCCCTCAATCAACCTAGTATGGTATTTCAGGAAAGTTTCCATGTTGCTAAAATTATAATAATAATATTTAAAATAGACAAATAGAGGGGCACCTGGGTGGCTCAGCCGGTTAAGCATCCGACTTCAGCTCAGGTCATGATCTCACGGTTCATGAGTTATAGCCCTGGGTCGGACTCTGTGCTGACAGCTCAGAGCCTGGAGCCTGCTTTGAATTCTGTGTCTCCCTCGCACTCTGCCCCTCCCCCACTTGTGCTCTGTCTCTCTCTGTCTCTCAAAAATAAATAAAAATATTTTTAAAAATAGACAAAGAGATAGAACTCATGACTCATGAAAAAAAGTAATAGATACAGAAATAGTAGGTAAACTCAACTTGAAACATCAGGTTGTACAAAGCTGTCTACCAAAAATTCCAGTGGAACTCACAACTGCAGTCATGTTACTGATCATGCCTTCAGTAGTGTTCTCACTACCACCTTTGGGCTTTGACATTTTACACCCAGCCCTTCTCCGCTCGGTTCTGCAAAAGAATTAAGCCCTAATATCCTGACATCCATTATGTGTCATAGATTAACTTCCCCCTTATGCATTCCAAGTGAAATCAGCTATGTAGTATCAATGGGAAAATTGAGAAATGAGTCACTCAATCATTTTCTGTAGGAATTTCTTCTTTCACAGAACCCTGATGAAGAATGGCTGCTTAACCTATACTATGAACTCTTATATTTAAATATTTTTAAAATTTACATCTCCAACGAAGCTTTATATTTTCTCATGATGCTAATTTTTATAATATTTCTACAATAGGGTTTGATCAAATATAAAAGACATATGTCAAAATATATGTAAGGTACAATATAAAAAAACATTTTATTCATTGCTGAAGCAATTTGTAAAAAAAAGCAGAATTTGTGAAAAAAATAGAATTAAGTATTTACAGACCATCTAGCTCACTGATGCATTGCATATAGTCTATCTAGCTTAGGAATAGCATTTGATGTCAAATTTCAAAATAAAAAATTAAAAAGTTGCCTTACTGCTGCTCTCAATTACGCCTAGATGCTGACATATTGGCACCTAAAAAAGATTATAGTTTTCTCATTGACATTCCATAATGCAGATAATCTAATTTGTAGAAATAATGTGTTCTTTTTCTCCAAAGGCTCAGCATGACTGTTTTTATGTTGAATGGAAAAAAAATGTTTCATATAAGCATTTTTACTTTTTAGAAAAAGACTAGTCTTTTTCTAAAATGTCCCCATGCCTTAACGTGGTCTTTCTCTAATCATTTCTTTCTGACTGTTAAATACCAATTGTATTTATTTTCCTTTATGACAGCTAATTGTGCTTTTGGCATATTTATGTTTCTCAAAAAATTAATCCTTTTCATAACGCTGATTATTTGGTATTCATGTCAAAAGATAGTCAAAGTACCCAGTCTATGTTAATAAAATTTAAAAATATTAAATTAAGATGAAAAAGACGTGGAAGGGCTCTTATAATCACAATTCAAAACTTACTATTTAAAACTCTAAATTTGCATCTCTAGCACAAATTTTTAACACGCATGCCAAAATAATGTTAACATTTCTTCTTGAAAGCATTTTATGAAATAGGACATGAAAATACCAACATCTGCCTGTGCAAATGGACCAGGGTGATACAAATGAAACACAAGTAAGGAACTTTCAACTTTATACAATCTGGGTTTTGTTATATATAATTTTGAAATGCTAGTAGTACATTGTTGGTAAGATTCACTTCCATTGCCTGATCCAATAATCATGTATATTTTAAACCAAAAATATTCATAACAATCCTTCTATGTTGTTGTAGCTCTATTAGGTAAAGAAAAACGACAGTTGGCCCTAGTGACAGTGAAAAGACATATAGTAGGTCTTTGGAAACTCAGTGATAACAGTTAAAATAAACTGTCTACTTTTTTTAACATGGTGTAAATGATCACCTACCGTTTGCATATGAGGAAAAGCAGCAGATTTTCATTCATACTTTTTTTGCTGAAAAGGCTTAATATTTACCTATATTGTAGGTTTTAAGAAGGTTTATATGCCATCTTTTGTAAGATTGAATCACCTCATTCTGTGATTAAAATCTAGTCCACATGTTGAACAGGAAAAACAAGGCCACATAATCATATATTACCTTTTTCAATATGCATCCTTTTCGATTCATGTCCCATATCATGACCAGCCAAATCTCCCTCTTTGGGCCCAGGGAGGACATTTGGTGACAAACCCATCAGCATCTGGTTCATGGACAGCCCATTCTGATGGACAGCTGTCAAGCCCGAAACAAAAGAACAAAGACAAAACACCATAACACACAATGTTCAAACAAATTAATTAAACTCATTTGGACTCAAAAGTAAATAAAATATGATGGTCTAACTTGGTATTATAATCTATCTCTAAGGACACCAAGAATTGATAACCATGATAATTCTTAAGAATAAGCAGGGGTGCCTGGGTCTCTGCCCTTCCCTCACTCCTACTGTCTCTCTCTCAAAAATAAATAAACATTAAAAAAAATTATAAAAAGAATAAACTGGAAAAATTTTTAAATAAAAACATTTTATCTTACTTTCATTTTACAAAGAATATAATTTTTTAAAATGTTTTGAATACTTTTTAATAGCTATACCACTATAAGCACTAAAAGTTGTTAGCTTTCAACAAGTTAAGGCCCTAAATAACTGTTTCAATATTCATATATTTTTTTATTTATTTCTAGGAGAGAGAGAGAGAGAAACAGCGTGAGCAGGGGAGGGTCAGAGAGAGAGGGAGATACAGACTCTGAAATAGGCTCCAGGCTCCAAGCTGGCAGTCAGCACAGAGCCCGACGCGGGGCTCGAACCCAGGAACGGCAAGATCATGACCTAAGTGAAAGTCGGACGCCTAACCGACTAAGCCACCCAGGCGCCCCTCAATATTCATATTCTATTCTAGTCAATAAAACACAAGGCTTCATAGATATCAAAGTACTTCTTTAAAATTTGGATTTGAACTCAAACTTGAATATGCAAATGCCCAATTAATATATATTAAATTGTTGAATAAATAAAAATCATAATTGCTTTCTTGAACTATTGACAGTAACCTGTAACTATGGAAATAATAAAGTAGATGACAAAATACCCTTATGATTTTCAATACTAGTCAATAAATTTCTTAGTAAATTGCCCATTAAAATCATAGTTGAATGAATAATTATTCCATAAAAACTTACCTTCTCTGAAAAAAGAGATTATTATAATTTTAATGTTTTATTTATTTCTGAGAGAGAAAGAGAGACAGCATGAGCAGGGGAGGGTCAGAGAGAGAGAGGGAGACACAGAATCTGAAGCAGGCTCCAGGCTCTGAGCTAGCTGTCAGCACAGAGCCTGATGCAAGGCTCAAACCCATGAACCGTGAGATCATGACCGCAGCCGAAGTCGGAAATATCATAAAGCTATATTAGAAATTATCATTTGGAAATCGCCATAGCAATAACTGTGTGAAGAAAGAATCTCCAGCAGATGATTTTAAAAGCAGTGGAGTGAAAGTCCAATGAAAAATATAAAATTCATGTAGTCTTAATATATTTCCTCACAAGACTTATCATTTCTTATTATTTACAGAGATTTTTAAAAGAGAGTAACTTTAGAGTAGAGAAATCTAGTTTTTACCACCGTTACAAAGAGATAGTTATGGCAAGGGAAAAAACATATATTCCCTGGAATGATACACCAAGGGTATGCTATCATGCTTCTGTGATCCTTGACAAAAATTCATAACTTAAAGTCTAATAATGAGAAAACAAAACATCCAATTTGGAGGAAGTTCTACAAATAAATGGCCTATATTCTTTAAAAAATGTCACTATACTGAAAGACAAAAAAGACTAAGAACTGCTCCAGATTGAAAGACACTAGAGGAATATGACAAGTAATTGCAACATGTGATACTGGACTGGTTTTTGGACCAGTAAAGAAAATCTCTTGCTATTAAAAATAAAGTGAGGAAAAAATAAAAATCAATAGTAGTGGAAAAGTTTTTGAAATTTGAAAAAGATTTACAGCTTAAAGAATGACACTATAATAATCTTAATTTCCTGATTTTGATCATTGTTCTGTGATATTGTAAGAAATTCCTTGTTTCTAGAAAATAAACAATGATGTATGTGCAGTAAAGAATCGTGATGTCCATATTAAAGTGCCATTATGTCTTTATCAAGGTATCTCTCTCAAAGACACCAATGATTGGGTGAATCTGGGTGATGAATGTAAAATAATTTTTTGTATTATTTTTGAAATGCCTATGTTAGTCTGATTAAAAAAACACATTAAAATATGCATATATACGAACATGTATTTGGATATATGTGTCTGTGCATGTGTATATGTGCAAGCATTTGTGTGCATGTGTATGAATTTCCACTTGGACAATCATGGTAGTCCAAGCATGCAAAACTTTCTCCTTGTTCTATCAAGAATATAAAAGAATACAATGATTAATTTAAAACATGAATGTATAACAAAATTCTTTCAAGCTGTTCCCTATCTACCCATAATTTCCATTTAAGTGTCATGAAAATATATTTTGCTTTCTCTAAGACAGTGCCTTTTCAATGATGACATATAAAAGCATTAAAAATGAAAGGCATATGCATCATAAAATTTCTGATTCTAATGTCGGCACCACAGATAAGCATACAGAAAATATTTTATATGAAAAATGGTTTGGATCAAATCAAACTTTGGGAACCAGAGTTTGTCTGCGCCAGGAAATGTCAGTGCTTTGGAATGGTTATCAAATGATATATTCACTTTTATTAATACACAATTATTATAAACTCTTACAAAGTTAGGGAACTATGTTTTAGACAGGCAAAATCAAGTGTTCATATTTATAATTATGTTGAACTACAGAATTATCAATAATTAACTACTTTTTAAGTAATTGTATTATATACAATTTAACCTAGTTTTTGTTATCTATCTCAGTAATATTCATTAAGGACTTCTGCTTTACGCAAACATTCCTTTATGATTTATAAAGACACTTTGTAGCAAATGGTTTTCCAATTATAAAAATATTCTCAACAACCAAATAACTTCAGGAAGTTATATGTAATTAGGGATGCCTGAGTGGGTTAGTCAGTCTGTTGAGCTTCCGACTTCAGCTGTGGTCATGATCCCGCGGTTTGTGGGTTCGAGCCCTGCATCGGGATCTGTGCTGACAGCTCAGAGCCTGGAGCCTGCTTCAGATTCTGTGTCTCTCTGTCCCTCCTCCACTAGCACTCTGTTTCTCTCAAAAATAAACATTAAAATTTAAAAAAAGCAAGTTATGTGTGATTAGATACAGGTCATACTACAAACATGATTTCTTAAAATAAACTAAATCCTGAAAAGGATACAATGGATATTGATTTTGTCAACCAACACAGTCACTGTTAATACATTCATTTTATTGGAAAAATGTATTAAAATTTTAACACGAAATACAGGTACAAAATAACCAGTTAATTGAATGGTATTTTTAACTTGACACTTGATATTCTTGGTTAAATATCTAAAAATACTATCATAAAATAAAATAGAGCCCCTGCTCTTTAGAATTTAACAACAATAACATTTGACAATAATATGCATTTTTGACTTACTAATTCAATGTTAACATTTAACAATTTAAAATTCTTCCATTCACTGATCATAAGAATGCCTAAGAAAAAATTTTAAGACAATTGTTTTGATTGTTCCTTCTTTTACTTCTCTTTGTCAATATGTTTCTCAACACAAGGGTGAATTTTGAAAACTGACAAATTTCAAGACCTTAGGCAGGGGATGGGACAGAGGAACAAAGCTGATAATCCCTATGCTTTATACCTAGCCACTAGATAACTGTGAGCTGGAGGTGTGTACTTCAGAAACTAATCTGGAAGGTTACTTTCTCTGTTTCATAGCTCAAATCTTTATGTGTGGCATCAAGGAGAGGGAGTTTATATCAGAACCTGTTAATGTAGTACCATACCTCATGATATTGCAAACTGGGAAACATAATTTTGAGAGATGGCTATTGCTACAGAGCTTCAGAACATGATACATCTGAGATCTATTTGGAATGAGGGCATTTTGATTAGAAAAGCCAGCTGCACCTAATAAAGTTTAAAATGGTGACAAGTAAAAGTATGAGACCTACGGATTCTGTCCGAAGAGCTCTCAGTCCGTGCCGGGGAGCTGGACACGCTGCTGCTGCGGTGTGATGATGGGTGGCTGCCAGGCCTCCGGCCCTCCTCCAGGGAGGGGGCGGGTGAAGGGCTGTCTGGAACGCGCTCCTAGGGCACCACGGGAAGGAATTGGGGGAGAGAAGAGGTAAATACATGGGGACTTGACTTAGGGAATGTTGATTTTCATTAATGCAGTATTATAGAAACGTAAAGGAAATATATTCATCTTTCAGACATCTTAACATTTTATTTGAACAAAACCAAAGTAGGGAAAGACTAGTTATCAGACTGCTTCTACAGGGAAGCAGATGAGATGTCAATCCTCTCTTTGGATTTAAAAAATGTCAGAGAAGACAATCCTTTTATTTTTAACTTTTAAACTTATTTATTTATCGAGAGAGAGAGAGAGACAGACAGACAGAGAAAGAAAGAGAGAGACACAGGGAGAGGACAGGGAGAGACGGAAAGAGATAATCCCAAGCAGGCTTCACACTATCAGCGTGGAGCCCAACATGGGGTTCCATCCTATGACCCCCCAGATCACAACCTGAGCCAAAATCAAGAGTTCGATGCTTAAAAGATGGAGCCACGCTGGTGCCCCAAAAGACAACCATTTTACAGTCTATTAGACAACAACAAAATAACAGAACAAAGCAGGTTTCAATTCTAGACAATTATCAATTTAAAGAAATCTCTATATTCTATTGCTTCAGCAAGTGTCTAAGGATCATTTAGCATACAAATTATCAATGTGACAGACTATAATAATAATACCAGAGGAGTTATTAACAGCTATTTCATCATGACACTGCTCTGGACACACTTGGATGGTCACATTTTGGGGCATCATAGAAATCGATTATTATTTAACATTGGAATAATTTTGTTTGATTCTAATAATTTCAGGCTACTTCCTTCTCCTAGCTCCAATTCAAACACATATATGTATTAGAGGAAATTCATGAAATACTACATGAGTTGTAGCCCAGAAAACTTGGTATTTTGTTTCCTGATACTATTCTGTTAACATATATGTTCCATTCCATATCTCCCCTGCCACGCTCTGAGCCTTCCCCATTAGACTGATGTGCAAATATATCATATAACTGTCTCCAGTAAACTGTTATGGAGTTATACATTAAATAGATACCCACTTATTAACATTTTCTTCCTTGGGCAATAAGGTATTTATACCTTCAGATATCAAGACATTTAGGCCTTGAAGAACTGTCTTCTCTATAATTAATAAATATTTGAACAGCTAGGAGCAAACTACCTATGTAACAAAAAAAATAAATCCTTATTCAGGTGCAAATATTCAAATACTAAAAGAGCAGGCTCTAAAAAATTTTAAAGAAAAAATGTTCTAAAATATAACTACCTTGTAACTGACCCGTGAGGATGAGGGTGATGTGCATCTTTGGTCTCCGAGGCCCCATTAGTCTGCTTAGGCCCCATCAGAATGGTTCCCATTCCTGCTTTGCATTAGAATCACCTGGACGTTCTTAAACACGCCTATGTCTGGGCTTTGCTCCCAGAGATTCTGGCTTATTGAGGATTAGGGGTTGACTTATGTCCTCAGAAAGAATGCAGTCCTGATCCCCAGTACCTATGAGTGTGACTTCATTTGCAAAGAAGTTTTTTGCAGCTGTAATTAGTTAAAATGAGGTCATCCTGGAGTAGGGTGGGCTTTTAATGCAACGTGACTGCTGTCTTTAGAGGAAGACATTGTGAAGAAATGAGAGAAAATGTCATATGACTACAGAGGCAGGACTGGAGTTACTAAGAATGCCGAGGATTTCCAGCAACCACCAGAAGCTACAGAGAGGCAAGGAAGAATTCTACCTAGATCTCAGAGGGAGCATGGCATTGCTGACATCTCGATTTCAGACTTCTGGAAATGTGAGAGTATACATTTCTGTTGTTTTAAACCACCCAGTTTATGGTTCTTTGTTACAGCAGTGGTATACTGTGAGTCAGAAGTAGAGCCCAGACATCGGTATATTTTTCAGACTCCAGGTGAATGTAATGTGCATTTAAAAGTGAGCACTGCTAGTCTCCAACTTGTTTAATTTTTCAATCCTGAACATTGTTGATAAACATCATCCACAGATATGTGAAGGCTTAGTTTTTGAAAAAACATGACAGAGAAAATGGAAATAACCAGAAAAAGTGACCAAGCCCTCTTCCAAAATTCATGACTAAACCAGTTTCCCATTACATATATTCCATGGAATAAAATAGTCCCATGAGAAACTTCATAACCAAATATTTGTGAGATCTGTCAATACTGTAACCAAAACAAAGGGGAAAATGAAACAAAACAAAATAAACAACTAAAATCTTTCAAGAGTCGCAACACATATTAGAATCTTGTTGCAAAGATAACATTTTGATCTTTGGGAGCTTTTGGACTAATCTAAACTGTGTGGGTTGGTTTCTGTAAAGGACAATTAAAACCTCCCACAGGAAAGATGTACTATCAATATTATATTATATAACGCTAGCCCTTTACCTTAATTGATTGGAGGTCAAGTGCTCTGTTTTCTACAAACAGCAAAACTGACTGGTATGTAGGTAAATATAAACGTCACACAATATATTTTCCTACCCAGGTCACGTGGGGTTGCTTCCAAAGACAGAAAATAAGCAAATGAATCAGAGAGAGAAGTGGGGCAGAGGAAAGGAAAGAGGAAGACATATTCCCTCAATATTAAAATGTACAATTAACTTGTTCAGGGAAGTTTATTACACATCATACATTTGTTACACTAAAGGATACTAATATAAGATGGTATACAACTGTGCAATTTGGAGATTAAAATATTTTGAAGTTGGGGCTCTTGGGTGTCGCAGTCGGTTAAGCGTCTGACTTCGGCTCTGGTCATGATCTTACAGCTTGTAAGTCGGGGTCCTGCATCAGGCTCTGTGCTGACAGCTCAGAGCCTAGAGCCTGCTTTGGATTATGTGTCTCCTTCTCTCTCTGACCCTTCCTGTTCTCATTCTGTTTCTTTCTCTCTCTCAAATATAAATAATAATAAAATATTAAAAAGAGAATTTAAAATATTTTGAAATCTATGTATCAAATAACATAAAAATGAACATATTATCAGTTATTTTTCCAAACTAAATAAAAGGTATACTTCTAAAAGATTTGTGTTCTTTAGTCCACACATCAAATACCCTAAGTCTCTAAAAAACAAATAGATACATGATTTAAAAGAACAGAGGAGATGCCTGCATGGCTCAGTTGGTTAAGCACCCAACTTCAGCTCAGGTCATGATCTCTCGGTCTGTGGGTTCAAGCCCCGTGTCGGGCTCTGTGCTGACAGCTCAGAGCCTGGAGCCTGCTTCAGATCGTGTCTCCCTCTCTCTCTCTCCCCATTCCCTGCTTATGCTCTGTGTCTCTCTGTCTCTCAAAAATAAATAAGTGTTAAAAATTTTTTAAAAAGAGAATAGAGAATTCACATCTGATTGCTGAAAGTTACTTCCTATCTTCTAATTATAATTCAAAAATCAGCTGGTACTATAAATCCTCTTCTTTCTAACAGTCACTCCTCTAAACTATGAAGCAAACTATACATTTATTATGTATTCAGTTTGATGAGTTTGGTCAAGATCTAGAACATTCCCATAACCCCAGAAAAATTTCTCATGCCCTTTTCCAGTCAATTCCTCCCAATTTCCATAAACAACCACTTTCTGAATTCTATCACCATAGAGTAGATTTGCTGGTGGTAGAATTTAATAAAAATGAAATCATATAGTAAATTCTTTGCATCTGGCTTCTTCACAATAAAATGTTTTTTTGAGATTCATCCCTGATATCTCATGTGTCATTAATTTGCTCTTTTCTTGTGTAAATATATTCAACTGCACAAACATCCCACAATTTGTTATCCCCTCTTCCTCCCCCCAAAATATCAAAAAGGTCATGTACTTAACTGCTTGAAACGATACTGTGCTTAATGTATCTTTCAAGTATCTGTTCAGATATATCTTGGAAAAAGCATTCTTAATCCTTTATGTATAATATTGTAGAGAATCCTTTTATAGTCTGTATAAATGTATTAATATGTTATGCTACAGCTAACTGCAGAAATGACCAGAGATACACTAAAAGGAGTCTAATTGATTTCTAAGAACACAAGTTTGTCTAAACTTTAAAGGTCAATTCCTCATACATCTGGCTCTCACACACAAAAGTACATGGTATGTATCAGAAAAAGAACATTCTACATATGTGTGTGTGTGTGTGTGTGTGTGTGTGTGTGTGTGTTAATGTTTATTTATTTTGAAAGAGAGAGACAGAGAGCAAATGGGGGAGGGGCAGAGAGAGAAGGAGACAGAATCACAAGCAGGCTCCACACTACCAGGGCAGATGCTGATGCAGGGCTCAAAGTCATGAACCATGAGATCGTGACCTAAGCTGAAATTAAGAGTCAGATGCTTAACCGACTAAGCCACACAGGCACTCTTGGAACATTCTATATTTTTAATTGACATAACTAAAATTTTCTAAATTAACCATTCTATTTTCTTCAAAAAGTCACTTTGGCAATGTTAATTCGTCAATACATTGTAATATTTCTTATCCTAATTATGTAAGTGATCATATATGCAGTGGCACATGTTTGGATGCATGCAGATAAAGTGTAATCTTGAAATAAATCAATTCCTCTAAAGTCATTTTGTAAGTCTGAGTTTCCTGTCATAATAGGTTTCTTACTGATGCTAATGGAAAGCATAAGAAACTGATTTTTTCCTGAGATATTTAGCTCATAAAACACTTAAATATTTAATGCATAAAATTTTGGCAACAATGATTATGCCTTTAAAATGATTATTTCTTTTATTTTCCACAGAAGTATAAAAAATATTTCATTACCAATATATTAAACTGTCAAAGCTTTCCTTGATGATTCCTTTCATTAATGCATTATTCACTTATTCTTTATATATTCAAAATACTCTAAACATCATATACTAAACCAGGTAAAAAATAAACTGGATTTTAATCTAGTGTAAAATACATCTTAAAAGCATAATAGGAGGCTTAGAAAATGTAGGTGAAGTTGTATTTCATTTAGCTTTAGCTTATTTTTACTTTAATTATAATTGTTTGTCTAAGAACAAAGGATACAAAGACAATACTTAATACTTTGATTTAAAGAAAATATTTTAATTTATGCAAATTTTTATTATTTAAAAGCTAAGTATTCAATTGAAACTTTCTGTAAATTGAGACACAACATATTCAGTCATTTCACTTAATGTATAATTTCAATCTTTGGAACATGATGTATTGTTCTTTGAAGAATTTCATTAAAGTAAAATCCACTGAGCAAGTAAGATTTGAATACATTGTTGCACAATAAATTAATTTATTTCAACAGCTTAATTCTTTTATCATATTTATATGCTTGCCTTTCCAGAGTATGCTATAAGATGGAGAATAATGGAGACAGTAAAGAATTGCTTAGGAGAGAATCTCATAATTATTACTGAAACAAAATAGATAATGAGTTTTATTCAGACATAATAAGAAAGAAGCAGTTCAATGTCTATAGGGAAACTATGTAAACTGGATTTATCATTTCATTTGTGTAATACCCTTTAACCTCCAAGATGGGCCTGAAGTAGGACAAAGAGGAAGAATATTTAATTTAATACTTCAACACACTGCTTTATAGTCCTACATCATAACTCCACCAATCAATAAAACACAATCCTTTGCAATGTTCCATCTTTATAAAACCAGCCACAATAATAAATGAAAATTTAAGAGGAATACCCTCTCATACACAAAAAAAGGTCATAGTAATAAACAAATGGTAGCAGAATAATAATAAAGAAAAAGCTGCATTTATTGCCTCTGGGTAGAACAAGAAGTATTAGTCTCCAAGATAATTCAGAATCAAAGGTGGAATTCAAAACAAAGTATTCCAAAATTCTAAAATAAAAAGTATAAAATGCTCAGTATTACACATGGTGCAGTTGAACATTTAAAAATTTTATTGTCACAGCTGCCTCTGTCCATCACAAAATGCATTATATTTTATCAGCTGAAAATATTTTCTTAGTGTAGGTCTAAATAATCAGAACTCAATCACAGTTCATTTCTCTAAAGGATTATTTCATTTAGCTTCATGTTGTTCTCTTTTTAATTATCTGTATTTTTATATGTTTATCAGTTAGAGATTCCATCAATGAAAATGTTATAAAACTAGAGAGAAGATATTTCTAACATTAAATGCTATCATGATGTAACTTTTAACTTACAAAATTGAAGTAGATAGGCACTTTATATAACCCGAACTCCTGAGCTTTAAGACAACTCAGACCTATTCATTCATTCATTATTCAAAGAATATTTACTGAACATGCCAGTGTCCTAGGCTCTGGGTGTATATATAAAGAAGCAAAACTGATGAAAACCCTTTCCCTCATAGAGCATGTATCATAAACCGGTAAATGTTAGTGCAGAACCATGTATGTACACTGATTAAGTGTGACATCTAAATTTCCATGTACTGAAAAAATTATCAGAGAAAATAAATAGTAGACATGGGATTCTGGATGCTGGAAAATATTTTAAAGTACTTCTGGAAGACACAGTCAACAATGTTAATATACTTGCATCTGGTAGAGGATCGGACAGACAACATGAAAGTTCTGTGACTCAGAGTTCTAAATTGAGGTTTCAAGGGATATTTACATAGCTCTTTTTGTTTGTTTTCGTGAGAATACACAAGAAATACTCAATGTTGCTAAATGTAAAACTGGTAGGACCCATGAGTATAGTCATAAACAACTTAGTTTTATTCTACTGTCTCTTCATATTTATTCAGTGGTAGTGGGGGACTATATATTTTCCCTGCATCTGCATGAAAATTCAGGTATCCTCATAATTTCAGATTACTATTTTTAAATATATTAAGTCCTACAATTACTTCAAACAACAATATACAGTCTTGGCTCAGAGATTATAACCCATCCTGATGTCATAATAAGTACTATTGTCTTAATGAAAAGATAGGACTTCCTCCTTTCACGCACTCAAGGAAGGAGGAGCAGAGGGAGGTGAGTGAAGAGAAAAAGGTAAGTTTCTGACTCGGCCATCGCTGCCATTCATTAACTGGCATAATTCTCTCTGTGAATGACGCTTAGACCCAATTCTTTCTAGGTAAGGCACTGTGTATGTTGTTAGAGGCTACCACCACACTGAACTAGTCCTTTGCAGTTCTTTAAGGGTATAATTCATCTCTATGTTCCTCAGTTCCCTAAATGTCCTACATAGTTGAATCTGGCAGTTTGATTTAAATTGAATTTGAGGAGAGACTACTTCATAGATGGTGTTACATGTCTCCATCAGAAACACATAATGTCTGCTTGGCTGCATTTTATGATGGCCCCGCAACACACACACACACACATGATCATGGTCTAGACTCCACTTCATTAGGACTGGCAATTTGGTGACATTCTAAATATACCACTCCTTATTCATTTTTTGGCCAGAAGATTTATTTGGACAGAAAAGTTCCCCTAATGAATTAATGATTATCCTGAGGAACAGTCTAGTCTGTACGGAAAAGTCAGGAAAATTCTTGAACCCACCCCTTTATCCTTTGCTTTTGTCCTTTAAAAGAATCCATTCTCTAAAATTCAAAGTTGATCCATAAATTTATTTTTTAGCATGATTACAAACTTAGGGATTTAAACATATGTGATTTGTTTAAGTACATTGATGTAGGGTACACCTAGTTGTGGTTGCGTTTTAATACTCTTTTTTTGAGCATCTTCTTCATATTTAATATCAATACCCAAATAAACATTAAGAGAACATGTTTAACTACTTCTCTAAGTCCAAGTAAAAGTTGTATGAAATTGGTTTTTGTGTGTGAAAAAAATGTCTAAAAGTAACACACACATCTAGCGTTATTTTTGATTGCCCCAAAATAAGCTGTTCTGTACCTAAAAGCAAGCATGAGGTACATGATATTGCTCTAGGATTTTCATGTACTTTGAGAATCAGGTCATTCTGGCTCTAGATTTCATAATATTTAACATTTTAAACTTCATGCACATAAAGTCCTATTTACTAATATAGTACTTTAAGGACCTGCTTTGAAGGAAAGTATTAGGGAATAAAAATTTTATACATTGTATTTGATTTTTTCAATGCTTAATTTTTTCAATGAGAATGTCATAAAGTGTCTCTGCTTCTGTCTGTCTGTCTGATTCTCTCTCTCTCTCTCTCTCTCTCTCACACACACACACACACACACACACACACACACACACACACACACACACACACACAGTCAAGAGGAGTCAAGAGGTCAGTGGAGAAAACTAACAAATTTAAAATATATTCCCTGTCCTCAAAAACCTCTGTAATGTGGCATGAGAGAAAGATGTTTATTCAAGAATGTAGAGTAATTTGAATGTTGCCAAGTGTCTCAAAAGCAATTATATACTACGCCTGAAAAAAACAAAATCTGAAAAAATACATTTAAAAATCAGCTTTGTATACAAATGTACTACAGAACTCCCTAAAAGCAAAATGCAACACTTTTGTTAGGTGAAGAAGCCTGTACAAGAAAAAGAGACAGTTCTCATTATACAATTGTGATCCTACTTCAAAAGATTGACACAAATGTCTTATAAGATTCTAGAAGTTACTTTTAAATACATGATTGTGAATATTTGGGGAGAAAATAATGGGAGAAGATAATGTCAGCATACAAAAACTTCAAAAGATGTTATAAACACGAATGTAATCAGTGTGGCAACCTGGGTAAGTAGGAAGGTCATTAACCCCATTGCACAGAAAAGGAAACAAAGACAGAGATATTAAGTAATTTGTCTGAGGTCACATGACTAATAGGTACTAGAAATGGAATATAAACCCAAGAACTCTTCCACCATAATCTGTTTTAAACCACTAAAATATACTGCTTTTCTTTTTTTTTCTCAATTTTTTTCAACAAGAACCATTTTTTCTAAGTCCTTATGATATCATTGTGAATTTATTAAATAAAATGTGAGAAAAATATTGATTAATTCAGGGAGATTTGGGGTTACTTGATGAATGATACCTAAAGAGAATCAATTAGTAGAACATTTCAGCCTATTAGGAATTCTCTAATGACAAGAGGAATTGATCTCTTGATTTATACTGTTTATTTTCCTCAGTGATTTAAAGTAATTCAAGTAATACATCCTTTTACAATTTGGAAATGGTACAAGGATTGTATAAATAGCTAGTATGATAGTTTAGAATGTTAATACTCAAAAGTATCTAAATAATAGGCTTCCAGTTATGAAATGAATAACTCACAGAAATAAAAGGTGCAGCACAGGGAATACAGTCAATGATATTGTAATAGGGCTGTATGGTGACAGATGGTAGCTACACTTGTGGTGATTATAGCATAATGTATAGAGAAGTTGAATCACCATGTTGTACTGAAACTAATATAACATTGCGTTTCAACTATGCTTAAATTTAAAAAGTGAAGTGTCTAAAGAGCCTAAATCAGTGGACTGGGAAATACACTTAATATGGATAAATGCAAATCCCTAGTAAAAGTAAAAAAAAAAAATCAAAGAATTGGCTTAGTACAATTTCATGTTGAAACGGCATGAAACAAGTGACTGTACTGAATCACACATTCAACTAGCAAAACAGTTTTCTGAATTCTGACTACATTTATAAACTATTGTCCATATTGAGGTTTCTGTTAGTTCCAGTGTCTCTTCACTACCCAGTTCACTTCTAAAATATTGCATGGGACGGATTGGGGTAAAGGGGGGTGATTTTTAAAAAATGATCCACCAAGAAGTTTGATGAGAAATGGTCAAAAGAAATTAGAATATTTTGTCTGGAGGAAAGACACACTATAGGTACTACAGCAGAGGATTTATATATTTAAATGGCCAGAACACAGAATTTGTAGACCTTTTTACTTCCAGGAGAACATAATAAACTTGACGTAGAAGCTAATGAAGACCCTCCTCATTCTTGAATTTGCTGAAAATAGAATAGGTTTTCCACAAAAGCTTAGACACATAAAAATTGGTAGGGAGGGTGCAAAAATTATTTTGCCATCATGGGCGAGCTGGATTATATAACATCTGACATATCAAGTCTATGTCTCTTTCATTCATAATATTCATAGAACATTATACAGTAAAAATATATGATTCTCAATGATACATAATAGACTAATACAGAGCCTCTAATAATTTAATATATTCTTACAGGCAATTGGCTATTAGGGATTCAAATTAGAATTATTGTCTAAACAGTATATGCCCATTTTCCTCTTCAAAGTTATCTTACTAAATTATTTCCCATAGTCCAAAACAATCAGCCAGAGAAAGTCTAAATTTAACACTTTGGCAGATTCCATCATGAAGGCTTGCTTTTAAAGCAAATAACAATGATATAGTGGTACTGTCTTCATCTCTGTAATTTTCTTTTCCTCATTCCCTTTAATTTCTTTTATTTTTCAATGCCAATGTCCTCATCACGTTTGAGAGTTTAGTTTGAGCTGCCTCAACTATCCACTGCCTAAGATTCACATGGGATTGAGTTCATCGTGGTTCTAATGCAGGCACCAGCAATTGTTTTTTGTTTTTGTTTTTTTTTTTCTTTTTCTGTGAAGAGCCAGCTAGTCAATACTTTGTTCAACCCTGCTTTGTATGCGAAAGGAGCCATAGATGTTATATGTAAAGAGTGCAGCTAAGTGCCAAAACCATTTCATTCATAGACACTAAAATTTGAATTTCATATAATTTTCATGTGTCGTGAATGATGGTCTTCCTATGATATTTTTCCTCGCCCACTTAAAGGTGTAAAACCATTCTTTTTTTTTTTTTTTTTTTTTTTTAATGTCTTATTTATTTCTGAGAGAGAGAGAGACATAGTGAGCAGGGAAGGGCCAGAGAGAGAAGGAGATACAGAATCTGAAACAGGCTCCAGGCTCTGAGCTGGCTGTCAGCACAGAGCCCAACGCAGGGCTCAAACCCACGAACTGTAAGATCATGACCTGAGCCAAAGTTGGATGCTCAACCGACTGAGCCACCCAGGCGCCCCATAGTGTAAAACCATTCCTAACTCACAGTCTATGCGAGAACTGGAAGCAGGGTGAATTTGACCCATGGACAACAGCTTTCAGACCCTGTTCCACTGCATGTACTGCTTGTACTGGTGTGCACATTCTCATAAACAGGTGTATGAGAAAGTCATTGGAGCTTCTTTACCTCCTGGAGACAGGTAATGACAGAATGTTTTAAAAGTTTGTAACCCTGAGACATTGTTTTCACTTCCCTTCTGTCCTACAAATTCTTATTACCATTATCATGTCGGTTGTTTTCATTTTAATTCTTGTCATTACTCTCAAAAAATGTAAATGGTACATCTCCAGCACATGGAAAACCCTTCAACCTTCTATTTTTCCTTCAAAGGCTATTTCTCTTGTTTTATCATTCCTTCAGATGGGAGAAATCTTCTTTGGTATTTAACATTTCATTTTTAATCGGCCTTCATAATTAGAATCTTTTCAGGCAAACAAAGTTGCAAGCACTATCTTAATTGCCCACTTGGGTCCCATACTATTTAATGTGACATAGGAGTCAAACATTTTCTTTGGGGAAAATCAAACTTTCTCCAAATTAAGTTTAACTAATATATATCATGGGAGTTTACTAAACACTGCTTGTGCTATAAAGTCTTCTATATATAAATTCAGACAGGTTGATTTATTGTTTTCCTTAATATTTGGAATTCTATAAAGAACCTATTCCTAACCCTTATCCTCTGAGGCCATGCTCTCGATTTCTCTCATGTCTAAAATATTTTTACCAAAAATTATTAGAATTATGTAATTCTTTCCTTGAAACATGGTCACTCTCTATGATCTTTAAGTGTCGGCATCAAGTTTGAAAATATATAGGTGGCTGGCCTCCAAGGAAAGGGGCGAATGGGCCCTTCAACACTTCCACAGTGGCCAATGGAACTTCACTTTGATGCAGGCAGTTAAAACTACCAGCTTGTACTATTAATGATAAATAATAGTTTTTAAAACTATCACCTTTTATTTTCTCTAATCATTCTTAATTAGAGCCATTGTGTCTTATTTAGCTCTTATCAGCATTTATATCAACACTGCATTCAAAAGTCCAGAATTTCCTTTAACCTATCCATAGCCAAGTTTCTGAGAATAACTGCCCCAAGAGACTAGAAAATGGAATATCACTATATTGTAGGAAGTGTTGGCACACAGTTCAAGACACAGAGCTTTATCACTTCTCTTATTACCTTTTTGCATATTTCCTTCCTTTCTCCATGCCTCCCTCCTCTCCATTCCTAACCTTAATTTAAGAAACCTAAGGAATGTTGCTGACTTTTCAATAATCTAGACTGTTTTCTAAAGATGTCTTCCAGAGGAAACCCAACTGCTTCCTCCTACTTACCTAACTGTTGACAGCTGAGGATTTGTTAAAGGAAGTTTCATTTTGTAAGTATTCTAATTAACATTGGTTACACCATACACGATTTTTAAAATATATGTGTATTGAAAAGATAAAATAAATCAAGCTTCCTAATGTAATTGGAGTCTTCTGGGTCCAGACATATGTAAGCTACCAGCTGATGTCTAAATTATCTACAGTTCATAACTAAGTCACCCGTTATGATTTCAAACTGCTAAAATCTGTTCTTCTCCCATTTTTCTCCTTTAACTGTGATTCCATATCTTGCCTAAATGAGGAATTACAAAAATTCCCAGTTTTGAGAGTGAAAATTATATAATTATTATGAAGACGATTCTCTAGAGTAATAATTACTAAATTTAAAAAATGAGAATAATCACATCCTATAACTAATACATAGTACCTTTTCATTTTTTTAAAATAGCTATCGAGTACAATGATAGGAATACTTAAGCTTTTTTCTTCAGCCCAAATCTCCCTCTAGGTCACTTCAATGAGTGAGGCAATGAGAATGTTGAATTCTCGGTAATAACTACTACCAAAAGTGATCATAAAAGGAATTCTGCAGTGACCTCTTGATTAACAAATTCTTTGGCAACAAAGGAACCCTCTAAAAGTCACTCAGAATAAAGGGGAATTTTTTTAAAAGTTATCTTCTTGGTTCCTGTCTGATGACAATGTAGCATTCACTGGCATTTTCTTAGCTAAAGATTTTTAACAAGTGGATCTAGCTAGGTCTTCTGTGATACATATATTTTTTCTGGTAAGGATAGGTCAGCAAATGATATGAGGGACTAGTATACATCTTTGTTAATAGATCCATTGTTATAAGAAAAATTGCTATTAGCATATTATTGCATGTTCTATATAAACACTAACATGGCATTTTTTTAAAAAAGGTAAGATATTATCTATCATTTTGGTATCACGCAGAGCGTTTTCACTGCCCTAAAAATTCTTTGTGTTCTCCCTATTCATTCCTGCCCCACTCCCTGGAAACCACTGATCTTTTTAGTATCTCTATAGTTTTGCCTTTTCTAAAGGGTCAGACACTTGGAATCATACAGTGTGTATCTTTTTCAGCCTGGCTTCTTTCACTTACCAGTATACATTTAAGTTTCCTCCATGACTTTTCATAGCTTGATAACTCATTTCTTTTTATTTCTGAATATATATTCCATTATATGGTGTCAAGAGTTTAGTGAAGCTACTCCATGGTATTGCTGCCTAGGCATCTATTTTATTTGGCCAACTGTCCTGGAGGGGCCTTAAACTACAAAAGCCCCCTCATGTGAGCACATGCCCTAGAGAGCAGCCACAGAATCACAAGCACATGTAAGCAAGTGAACCCTTAATATGACTTCCTCCACACACTTGTGATTAATGGTCTCCTCTTAGAAAGGACCCCTGTGGGGCTTACAAAAATTCTGCTCTTCTGGTTCAAATATCCCACTCTAGCCCTAGCCTGGGAACCTCAAAGTATTCCACCCATGGGCCCTAACGCAGGCATCTGTCCCAGGTCCTGCCTTGTTCTCTCTGCACTCCGTCTTTCCTCCCCATATGGTCCTCAAGGTATATACCTCAAGGTACTTCCACCAGGACTCATGAGTAATAAGGTTTTCTATTTCAATTTTCTTATGGTCTGTTTTGGACCATGGCTTGCCATCAGTCATCCTATGTTCCACTTAACAATGTTAATTTAGCAAAGTCATAACATGTGGATGTACCACTTTTTTCCCCCTTTTACCTACTTGCTTCCAAATTTGGGCAATATTTTCTTTTTTTAAAAAGCTGCTATAAATATCCATGTGCAAGTTTTTGTGTAGACGTAACTCTTCTACATCTTTGGGTAAATACCAAGGATCGACAAAATACATAATCCTATGGTAAAAGTATGTTTAGCTGTGTGAGAAACCATAAAAGTGTCTCTAAAATGGCTCTATCATTTTGCATACCTACTGGCAATGAATAAGAATTGTTAAAAGGACCTTTTATGTAAGGCATGCTTCAGAGGCTCCCTTACGCTCAAGTGTATTATATTCAGAAGAAAGAGGTAATGATTATGTCAGAGAAAGATGAGCATTAGATATCTTTTACCTAATTTAAAAATTAATAATATATTCTGAAAATGCATTTAAAGGAATTTTAAGTATGCACTATAAAATAAATTAAAAGTATTCATGTACAGATTTAAGGATATATACATATCCTCCCACACAAGGAAGAGAGAGGGAAAATTGTGTATATACACACACATGTGATCTTTGTATGACAATAGTGTTATCTTCCACATATAGTGTATTTTTTAATTTATAAAAAGTATTCAATTTTATTATTTTGTTTAGTGTTTACACTTGCATTGTATTAACTATTTTTTATAGAATAGGTAGAATGGAATCAAAAAGATTGAGCCACATGCCCAAGACGACACAACTATTAAGTGGCAGAACCAAAATGTAACACTTCTGGTCTTGTAGCAATAAATCAGGCACTGTTTCCCACACGTTAAAGCTCATAACACCATACACACATACACTGACATGCATGCATTCATACATACAATCATACATTTAAACATATGTGCAATTTGAAATATATCAGTTAATTTTCCATATCCATCTCTCTCTTAATAGATAAAACACAAGGGCTCCTGGATGGCTTAGTTGTTAAGTTCCTGACTCTTGGTTTTGGTTCAGGTTGTGATCTCACAGATATAAGATCAAGCCCCACAATAGGCTCTGCCCATGGAGACTGTTTGGGATTCTCTCTCTCTTCCTCTCTCTGCCCTTCCCCTGCTTCTCGCTCGCTCTCTCACTCTCTCTCTCTCTCTCTCAAATAAATAAATAAACTTAAAAAAATAGATACAACAGAGAACTTAAGATTGGGCTAGGCTGTCTAATACTGCACCACTTGCTCTACCTGGTTCTAAGTACTATAAGTGATTTTTCTCACAATTTATTTACTATCACTTGTTTTGAATTTAGAATTACTTGTGAAATGAAAAAAACAGATTGAGAGATGGTGGCTTAAGATGATGTCTGGCATAAGCCAAAACAATTACCTTTATAACAGATGTCTCAACTCTGGAAGGGGGACTCTGAACTTGCGCTGCTGCCGCCATATTTGCAATGGTGCTGAGATGGTTCATCTGGCTCATTGCCATGGTGACAGACGCTGGAGGTAGGCTGACAGGAATTAGAGGGTGGGGCATCATCATAAAAGGAAGTTCCAGTCCTATAAAAAATACACGTATATCATCATTGCTCTGTTCAAATAAAACTATGAATCATGGTGTATCTGATTAAAAATAGTAAAGGATATAAATCATTGAAAATTGAAGCATTAAAAAATGTTCTAATAATGATTGCCAAAGAAAAAATATTTGTCTCCTTTATATGTAACAATACTCACTCACCACTCAAGGAAATTAACTTTAAAGGTAACCAGTTCAGTGCCATGTTTTATCACATCACCATGCTTCATGTGTTTAAACAAATGATCAATCTGCTGCATTATTCTTCTGATCAGTCTAATTCTTATTTAAAAGATGAGGGTTTTCTTTAACATTACAATTAATTATCTAAATGTAGTATCCCTGTATTATGTCCTACATTTTACTATACAATAATTGATATTTTTTTTTCTGGGCAACTACCATTTTTAGTACTAAAAACTGCCATTATACAATTTGGCAGAAGGTGGCTCTACTTAAGATGGTAAGAGAGGTTGCCTAAGTGGAAGGCTATTAAGTCCATGAATGTAGGGTCGGGTAACAGAAGCCTGGGATCCCTGTGATCGGCAAGAGAACTGTATTTACTTGTCCCAAGAACCATCACAGCTACTTATGGGGAATGCATATAAATCATTTGGATGCAGTATTATTCCAAATCTTCTAGTGGTTAATTTGAAATGAGGTTTTAAACAGTATATCACATTTTGAGTTGGCCAAGTGATTTCTTGGAAAATAACCTCAAGTAAGGAAATTTCCCCGAAAATGTATTTTCATTCCTGTTTAACTATTTCTTATATGGTTCCACAGTTTTAAAAATGCTACAATATTTAGCTAACTTTTTGAGTCTTACCTGGTTTGACTAACCAAATTAAGATAAAATGGGCTCCACTATATACCTAGAGAATTAATTACTTCTTGGAACTGAAGACCCCTGGTAGTTGTAAAGTTACCCTGTATTAAATGATGTTCTAGCCACCATTCAGAGTTAAAGTTCCTCACTTAATTCCACCACAAATCCTAAACATGGAATCATTAAATGCCCAACTTGTTTAAACACAGCACAAAGAGCCTAAAAGATCACTTTACGAAGGTGAATAATGTCAAAGCAATATATTAACTATGTGTGCATCAATAAATATATCACTTTTATTTAAATATAAGGAAACAAAAGCTGATGATTATGGCAATATAGTGTCAAAGCAAAAACAGTACATTTGAGAGCTTTTGTTTTAATAATGGGGCCATGTCTTGGATTTCAGTAGATTTTTTAACACCTTAATAGGATACACCTTAGAAGGTATTTATGAATAATTTCAATTTAGCCATGCCACCCAATTAAATTAATACTAACTTATTAGCTGACTCTGTTGAATATACAAACAACCAACTTGAAAGGAAATTTCTGTAATGTCCCAGTCGGCTTATGAGTTTTCATTTCTTAAAAAAGGAAAAGAAATCATATTTTCATATAATATGCTTAGAAACAGCAAAGTTGGTAAAACTCCAATTTAAATGCTTTTTAGCTCTATTAAAAGCCTCATTGTAAAATCTCTATGACATAGTTTTTAATGAAGAATACTTAGTTACTGTCATGATTTTTTTTCCATTTACTTCATGAAGACAGTTAAGCTTCAATATAAATTCAAACTCATTAGCTCAATACTGTCTGAAACTTAGAGTAAATTGTTCAGAAGTGGGTAATGAAAACCCAATTCAAATTCTTCAGCAATCAAACAAAGCAATTTTATTAAACAATGAAAAGAATCAATTAAAATGGATATCTTTATTATCTTTATTATTTTATAAGAAACCATGACAGCTTTTGGCTAAAAAAGAGTTTATAGCTTCATCCAGAAATGACTCACATAAAAGAAATTTCTCCAGCTTGTTCCTACAATATGATATAAAAGTTCACTTCCATATTCATAAATGGATCTATTTTATTTCTCTACTCACACCTTTTTGACACTTACGCCAATGTCCTAGTCAAACATGCAAAAACTGGAAGTATGTGAATTTTTCAAATGTATGAAGTCAAGAAAATATTTGGTGATGGAAGATGATAAAAATTCTACTCTATAATGCTTTTATCGATGTATGTGCAAATTTTTTCTTTACATGTTTACTTTTTATAGTATCATTAAAAACAATAGTTGAGGCATAATTATGACAATTGGTATAGAAATAACACTTTGGAATAAAAGTTATTTGAATATGAAAACTGGATTGGGAATTTGTAATTAATGGATAATTTTCTCTACACATTTCACTTAAAATATCCAATAAATGCAAGCATTACATTTTTATAGTATGTTGCTTATTTGAGGATAATTGAGAGACAGAGTACAGTAAAATACCCACATTCATTATTTTAAATTCAGTTTGAGTTCTGCTTATATCTATTATCTCCTTTTGTTTCTCTGTTCACTTGAACCAATTTCTCTTTTTATTTGAATTCTGATTGCCAGTTAATACATTGGAAAAAGTCATTTTTCCAAATATATTTCAATTCTACTCTCATAGTGGAGAAGCACCGTGACTTTGTTTTTTCACATTATCAAGGTATAAAATATTAAGCCAAACTTCTGATTGAATCATTCTGAAACAGATTATAGACAAAATACTATCTATTTTCACATCTCTTTTGCATCACAGGATATTAGTCCCTTGTGTGAAGGTAAATATCAATCATCCACATGTGAATTTTCCATAGCAAGTTGATAACACTTGATTGGATTTTCCCACTACATAAAATGCTCCTAGCCATCTCCGCCAATCATCATGTGTTAAATACTCATGATGTTAGCTCATTTGGGTAATACATAGAGCAAACAATTAAGAAACTAAGTCTGATGAAAAATATACAATATATAACTAAGTCAGCTGTAAGTGATTTTTGCATTATTTATAACATCCTTTTCCTCTATTAGCATGAATAAATAAGAATTGAAAATAGGCCACTTCAGAACGAGACATACCCATAGTTATTAAATGTATAATTTCAAGTGTGTTGGGTTAAGCCAATATGTTTAGTGATATAAGCCAGTATATATGTACTATGCCTACATGCAAATGTATATACACACATGTATACCTTTAAAATTAAAGTTTGCCACTGTGACCACAGGAAATATTGCAAGAGACAGAAGATAAAATATATAGGAAATTCTAATATTTGGTAAGGAGGGTTAGAAACAGAAAAAAACCTGACTCATTTCTCTTTCCCCATTCTTATTGAATCAAACTGTTTCTTGACTTTACAGTGGAAGACCAAGGTGAAGACGATCTAGCCTTCATGTCCTCAAAGAACATATACTATCATAGGATGACAAGGCATGTGTGCAAAAACTCAAAAAACACAGTAAAATTCTAAAATGGATTAAGCAAAGGAAAAGGGTCATGAGTTCATGAAAAGACTCAGATAGTGGATCCAACTGTTGATTACTTGAGATCTGTAATCATTGTAATCATCTTAATGTTGGGGGGAAGGAACTGAAGGGAAAGAGATCTCCCATGCCTACGCACAGATTGTGGAGAAGGGCAGGAACACTGTCAGACTAGTTATCTGCTTACTACATAGGTTCAGCTAAAGGTAGAATGCAATAGGCGGCTGCTAGATGCTGAAATTAAGAAGTGTAACCACAAGCACAATGAAGGCCAGCTATTAATGCTATGGCATGATTTTGGTGGAGTGAAAATTAACAAATGGAGTCTTGCAACACACACAGCCAGAGGGAAGTGGTACATAAATGCAAGAAAAAAATTGAAATAATGCCTGATTACCAGTCTGTCTCTAGCTAAAATACTATTAATTATGCATGTTCCATTATCTGAAACAATTCACTTACCTGCCTACTGCACAGATATTAAGAGTTTACCAATAAAAATGTACACAAAGATATGGATCTTATATACAAAAAGTGATTATGTGTGCTTAGTTTTCCTTTGTGTAAAAAGATGTGCATTCTTCAGCAAAGTTATCTTAAAATTTAGTGTTTCTGAAACTTGAATTTGTAAAGACTGGGTATGGGACTTTCTCTCCCATCTTACACGCTTCCCACCCAAACATTAAAACAGTTATACATTCTGGGGGAAAAAGTAAAACAACTTGATGGACTATCTTGGTCTTTTTCAGAGCTCAGACTACTTTTTTTGGGTTGCCCCTATTCTATATTTTATCATATTTTGTGATACATATTTTATGATGAACCAGGTTTTAAATGCAGAAATATACTGCGTTGGGGAGAAACCCTTAAATTTTGAAAACTATCTCTACTCTAAAAGTAGCCAGATGATGGGACATTCAGAACTGCTGAATTACAAATAGAAAATTTTTTTTCCTCCAAAAAAAGGAGGAAAATGTGTTTGTGCCTTGAAACACATTTTGTCAAGGCTCCCTTTTCTGTCCCTTAATAACCTTGAGTATTAAAAAAATCCATTCTAGTTAACACTCATCTCTGTTTCTCCATCTCTATCAGCACCGGCCAGCCCTAGAACCTAGGTAGCCTTGAAGACAAGGGCTTGGTTAATTTTTCATCCATCCTCCTCCTCTCCTTCTCCTGGATAGTAGGATAAAGGTCTCCTACCCAACTAGCTCCAGTTCATGTCCTCCCTGCTTCTATGACTCTGCCTTTCAGCCACTTACATCTTCCACATGGCAGGTGCCTAAATGCTAAGTATCTCCTACTAAGTCATGTCTGGTCCTTTAAGAGGGTCCCTTCCAGAGGAATTTCCTAGCAGCATGAGTCCCTAACAATGGACATCTCCTTCAGCTTCCTGGTCTTCTAAGCTTCCCAAACTGCTACTGCCGCTTACCAATAAGGTCCTTCTCTTGGTGTGGGTCCTCTTGTTCTGATGACGGCCACTCTCTCTACCCTGCCACCTTTCAATTCCTTATCCCCCGCTCAAATATATACAGAAAACAGATCAGCAGTTCACACCAAAATGGAAATCCAGCTTTGAAATGAGGGGGAGTCACCTGTAAACTTTGAGTAATTCCCTTGGAAACCCCTCCCTTCAAGTGGTGGTGTGGAAACGCAAAAAGAGATCACTGAATCACAGCCTTTCCATTAGATGCTGTCTATTCACTATAAAGATTTCTTCAAATCTCCTCTCTCGATGGTCCTACTCTCTTATAATGAAGGAGGAGAATATTTGGGGTCTGGAGTGATAGTAAAGATAGGCTGGTTAAGGTACTAGTGATAAGTAGCAGGTGCTTTTCACTTTCTTTAAAATGAGGTGTGCCTGGTAACTTGTGTTCTTGTGTGGGACCACAGGAAAAATACTATTGAATACCTCTTTACATGGTATCTTTAATAGAACCAACAATAAATATGGCTCAATTATAAATAAAAATTTAGTAAGTCATTCTTGTGAGTAAACTGAAATAAAGGAAAGAAATATGAACCCTAAGCGTTTGGAATGTTATTTTGCAAACCAACTGAAACAATTATAATTGAGAGAGAAGTTCAAAAAAAATATTACCATGAAAAAAAATTAAAGAATGATTAAATGTGGAGATGATCATTGGCAAAGAAGATCACTTTGTTTTGTGGAACCCAACTTTTAAGTAGAAAAGAAAATATAAAATTTTGTGGTGAAGGATATTATTAGTTTATCTTTAATTTAAAAAAAAAAAACACTAACTTGGTTATGTCTATGAGTGGCACCAAATATCCTAGCCCAGATAATCATATTTATTACTGAATCCTCCATATATATAATGAGGAATAGATTCTAAAAGGGAAGGCGATAGTATACTTTCATGAATTGCAGATAGAAAATATTTTGCATATAAATATTTATATTTTGCATATAAAATAAACACAAAATTAAGGTGATCTGTAAAAAATGAACATCTTTCAACTACCATGCATTAAAATAGTAAAAGTACATGTAAATGTTATTACCCTTATACCTAGCTAACATGTAACTGTTCATTCAGATCTTCCCACAGGCTGACCCTGATAAAGGAGGCAAATCTCAAAGGGACTAATGGTCACACCACTGCTTAGTGAGTGACACTGATAGACTGTGACGGGAACCTGACATTGTCAAGATTCGTTACAATGAAAATGATGGCAAGAGTAGGCATTTACTACATACCATTGGAGACCACTTAGAAGGATGTCAACACTACCTTAACAATGGTAACAAGACTATTCAGTAAAAGCAAACACTAGTCACAGACAGTACAATGTTTAGATGTTATTTCAAAGGTAAGTGAGAATAAACAAGTTATTACCTGTTATTTTTTCACCTTAAAAATGAGGTATAAAATGTCAACAGTACTAGTAGCATTTTGCATAAACAGAAGACACAGTCATCTTGTGAGTTAATGTAATGTAATCTTTGTAAATCTTTTTTTTCTGGATAATGATCTGAGTTGATATATGTTAGCATATATAAACACTGAAATCTTTTGGTGTTTTGGTTCAACTTCATCAAATTACTTATTATTAAAATGGAGAGGAAGTAATATTTTGGGGAAACAATTATTTAAGGGCACAATTAAAAAAAAAGACAAAATAAAATAAAATAAAATAAAATAAAATAGTAAAATAAAATGTTCCAGTATAGGTGCAGTGGTTCAGCAAAAAAGAAACACCACAAATCCCTGCTGGTTGGTATTGCAAAATGATGCCCACAGAGCTGGGCATTTCCAGAGTCTAAAATTTGTATATGTACACATCTCATGTCTGATTTGGAATTGCTGGGGAAAAACAAACTTGGTTGGCTGTTACATAACCAATCCTGCTTAGCTTATGTTCTAATATCAACTTACTTTTTTTCTTAGAGGGAAAGAATAGTATTGCCTTGAATTCTAACTATCCCACTACCAATAAATAGGAGTTATTTAGGTAAACATGTTACTCTCCCAGCAATATTTAGACATATTTTCTTTAGATATCTCTTATCAATTAAACCTTACTCTGTGTTACCTGAGTGTTTAATATTTGTCACTAAGAAATTTAAAACTCTTATAATACAATAAGGCTTCTATTTTATCTATGATGTTTTCTTTTGAGAGCAGAGCTATTTCAATACATTTTGTTATATATAAAATTATTATATATACGAATAATATACATATTATATTTTATACACAAAATAATTATATATAAATTATATAAATATATATGTACATAATGATGATAATATAACATTGGTGCTATTAAAATCCTTGGACTCATCAGAACAATTCTTATAGTCAGATTTCTTCACCAAGTGGAGACATTTCTATTCCGTTACATATTCTGCGATGTTACATAAATTAACAACCTATGCAAAGTGATGTATAAAATATTACAATCTAGTGTAAAACCCTAGAATAAGAGCTGCTTATTTTTTTAATTTTTACTTGAATATTCTTCGCTATGTCTAATGATTATTGAACCAGAAAGAATAAGAAACAAATTGTAAAATCAGAGCTGAAGTTCAAGTCACAAGTATCAAATGGATACTTAAGCGGATCCTTAAAGAACAGGGAGACACCAAAAAACAATTATCCTGAGAATCTTTGAGGAATCATGGAAAACCAGAACAGATTAGGTAACTTAAGATACACAATGGCTAACAGTTTTAAAACCTTGGTTTTATTTATTTTTTTATTTACTATTTTTTTTGAAGAACAGATATTCCATTATTTGCGTTTACTTTTACATTGCATCTCTGGAAATCCCCTATTTGCCCCATATTTTATTTTATTTATATTTTTTTACAAATAGTTTATTATCAAGTTAGTTTCCACATAACACCCAGTGCTCATCCCCACGAGTCCCCTCCTCCATGGCCATCCCCCCCTCACCCCCCCACATCCAACAGTCCTCAGTTTTTGTCAGCATTCAAGAGTCTCTCATGGTTTGCCTCTCTCCCTTTCCCCCACCATTTCCCCCGTTCTTCTTCCCCATGGTCCTCAGTTAAATATCATATGTTTGCACGTATAGGAGGATTAGGAGGAACTTAACTGAAAAACCTTGGTTTTAGATTCATAAAAATTATTAGAATGAATTGTTGTATACAGAATTCAATACTATACGTATTTCCCCTGATTTCATACCAAATTCCAGAAAGTTTTGATACAACTTAAAATAAAAGAAGGAAGGCCATTATTATAAAGATAAAAGGTTAAATACTTGATGTGGAGAAGACAGAGATAATTATACCAGAAAACACTTTGCTTTTTGATGCTGCTTTCTTTGGATTCATTAGCACTATGCTCTAAGTGTTAACCAGGTAAAATAGATCCTCTAAACAAAACAAAACAAAAGCACACTTAGACTGAGTAAATAGTTACATAGGACTCAAGGAAAGAAATAGTAGCCAAATTTTATATCTAAATTGTATGGACTAAATATTTAGGTGTTTTATTGAAATGGACTGTAAAATGATTGGAAGCAAGAGCCAAATGTCTCTATTCAGTGTAAATTATCATATTGCAACAGACTGGTTAATTTCTACAGCTAAAGTAAACACTATTATGGAAAGTATAGAAATAACAATACTAAAAACATATGAAAGCTTTCCAATCTAAAACATATTCATGATACTCTTCAAAATAAAGCAGTTGAGTATAATGTATCCACTTTAAATTAACTGTATCTTTTAACCTTTCTCATTGCCAATGTCAATGAATTTCTACCTTTTCCCACTTTAATTCATCAAATTATTTTTCCATTAGGCAAACAAATGAACTAGAAATTCTCCTCTCTAAGGATATTGTAATTTCCCTATAGATTTACAATTACATCAAATAAAATTTCAAGTTAATATACTTTATATACTGTTAGTAGAGTAATCAACATCATGGTATATAATATTAACAATTTTATGTTCATGCATAAGTGTTCATGGTCAGTTGAAATCAGTTTTAGTTTTCATTGTTTTGTACAATGTCTTCAGTTATAAATTATTTATGTTGAAGTTGAAAAATCTTCTCATTTGAGCCAAAATTGCTATTAAATTTTCCAAAAAGCATAAAACCCCCATAGGTAGGATGGCATATTCATGGGAATTACCTTGATATTCTTCTCATCTGTATGGATCTATGTCTTAAATTATCCTCTCCCCAAGCCTAGTTAGCCTTAAAGAATGACATCACCAGCTACTTATAAGCCAGAAACCTAAGGTTCATCATTATCTCCTCTTCTCTCACTGTGTACCACACACGTCCAATTCCATTTCACATCCTGTTGATTTCATCTACATAAATCATCTCTACTTCTATATCATCATCACTTTTAAGTACAAATCTTACACTGTCATTCCCCTGCTTGGACTTCAGTTGTTTGTTTCTCACTGTTACTAAGGAAAGACTCAACATTTCTTGTCTTAATGCAAGCACCACATGGTTGGACCTATGTAGCTTTTGTTCATCATTGTATACCCAGCACTTAACAGAATAGGAGTAACTCTCAGTTCTTGAGTTGAAAGCTGCAATTCTCAGACCAATTTTTACCTTCACATGAGGTAAACTTCAATGTGGCTTTTAGAAATGCTAAGCTATGGCCGTTGTTCCTGACCAGCTTACAGGGTGGGAGAAAGACACACAAATATAAACATATCTACATAATTTTATCCTTTGACTGGAGTGAAAGGTAAAAAGGATGATGAAGAAGAAACATGTTTGGTATTTTAGAAATGAGCTTGACAGAACTGGATAATCATTTGAATACAAACGGGGATGAAAAGAATAAAATGTGAAAGATGATATGAGTATCTAGACTAACAGGATGTATGGAGAGATTATTAAGGAGGTGATGATGATGATGATGATGATGGTATCTAACATATATTATCTACTTTTTTAAAAAATATTTTTATTTATTTCTAGGAGAGAGAGACAGCATGAGCAGGGGAGGGTCAGAGAGAGAGGGAGATACAGACTCTGAAATAGGCTCCAGGCTCTGAGCTGGCAATCAGCACAGAGCCCGACGTGGAGCTCGAACCCACGAACCGTGAGATCATGACCTAAGCGAAAAGTCGGACGCTTAACCGACTAAGCCACCCAGGCGCCCCATATATCATCTACTTTCAATGTGTCAGGCACAGTGGTAATAAGTTTCTACATGTACTATTCAATGAATCTTTGGAAACTCTTAAGGTAGATCCACATTACTGTTATAAAGGTTGATCTAATTTGCCCTGCGGTTTAGGTTTTGTAATTCTGAATATGCAATCCAAAGTTTTAGTTACCTAATGAGGAAGATCTGATTTACAAATAAATGAAAATCAGTTCAATTTTGGACTTACTAAATATGATATATTTCAGGAACAATCAGATAAAGATTGACAATAAGCAGTGAGAAATATGGAACTTGAATTTGGAAGAAAAGTAGGTACTCAGTGAGGAAGATTTGGATGTCTTTGATTTGAAGGTGGGAGTTTAAGCTGTAATGCTTGGAGAGGGCATAGAAAGTATAAAGCTACTTCTACTAAAAGTGTAATTGTACTGTAAGCCACATAATAAATCCCAAATAAGCCAGCTGAATGATTTAAAAACAAAACAAAACAAAACAAGGAGAAGAAAAAGAATCCTGAGAAGCTGAGCAGGACCAAGCAAATATTGGTATATGACCCCTACAATAAATTCTTAGTACAAGAGAGTACCAATGCCTGTTCATAATATTCAGGTCTCTCAACTTACTTCTAAGGTATACTATTCTTTTTAATAAGAAAATAAACATGAATTACTGAAAGATCTTGGGTCCTCAATTAACACTGAATGAATGAATTCAGGACATTATGATCAGATATAAAGATTTAATAATCTAAGTACTATTTAGGCAAATAGACTGAACAGAGACAAACAAACAAAACACACAGACACAGCTAAACATAGCTTGAAAAGATACCATTAGTCAACTTGTAACACGATAAATAATTATAATATCCAACAGTGACAAGGTCCCCTTAAGAACATTATGGAGAGAGGCAGCTTTAAATCAAAAGACTACATATCGCAAATAACTCAGCATGTTTGAAGGATCATTGAAATAATATTATATTATAGCGGTAGATTACATGCAGATGGCAGACCTGTTGAAAGCTACTGTTTATATGAAACCAAATCATTCTTTCCATAGCTTTTATTATATGTAGTGAAGACATGTTACTCAAAGCACTTTTCATCAGTTTTTCATGGACAGACATGGCAGGTGATTTTCAAGGTCAAAATGACCACTAAAACTTCAGTTGCTGGCAATGAAAAAAATACTTACGATGATTAGTATTACTGTGGATAATTTCATTTCTATAATTTTTAACTCTAATTTGGGAATTAAATATAAGCACTCACTTTTCTCCCAAGAATAAATACATATGTTTTTAGATTGGTGTCACAATATGAATTAGAATTAGATAAATGGTTACAAAATGTGTTTGAAAATGAGGATTGATTTTCTGATCATATCAACATCCTTAGGTCAATATAAAGTAAAACTTAAACATCTTTTAAGTTCATTTTTTATTTAAAAAAAAGTCTAGTGTAACTATTATAACCATAGTATGACCAATGAAAAACATAAGGTGAATGCAACCAACCTAGGGTCACACAATGATCCAGTGCCAAAATTAACTGTTAAACATAGATTTTATGTTCATTTAACACACACACACGCACACACACTGTAGTATTTGAATAAATCATATTTATCATTTTTCTTCAATAAAATTTTCCCAACATCAATACTAAAAAGATGCATGCCTTGTTAAAAAAATAATGAATGGGGAAATTGCCATGTTTTCTAAGGTGATCAAATAGAGAAATCAGAATTTTTTTAAGTCTTAAACTTATAAAAGTAATATCTAAACAAACTGTCTTTGTCTGTACTAAATATATTGTATTTCACATGTTTTCAGTGTAAAGGGAACCCTATTAAAAATTGTCTAGGGAGGGATCCTTAATTATTGAATAACAAATAGCAATCTAATTGTAGAAAAGACACTCTTTTATAAAAAATTTATTATGATGTGTTATTTTCCATTGTGATCCCAAAACTTGTCTTAAATAATTCTAATATCCCCTCCAATATTAAAATATTGCACTATTTCTACTTTTTCTCTGTTTTACCACACATGGTCTCTCACATCATTACGCAGAGAATGTTGGAACCATTCTAAACAGTACACAGGTGCTGTCATTTAGATGTGCCTGGCCAAACACCTGGGTAAATACACCTTGTTAAATGTTGCTCTTAATTAAAATAACTTATATTAAGTAGCTATTTAAGACTTCAGTTTGTAGACTAAAACACAATTTTTCAAAACAAAGTAAATACCTCAAGCTCTTCCTTTAGCTTAAATGATCTGTATAGAAAGTGTGTTTTGACTTTGGTAAATCCTGAAATTTAGTTGTATGAGATTTCTGTAAAAAGCTTCAGTTTGAAAAGAAATCTATTGAACATACTTTGTACCTTATCATGTATTTGAGGGACAACTAGGTGGCTCAGTTGTTTAAGTGTCAAACTTTGGCTCAGGTCATGATCTCACAGTTCGTGGGTTAGAGCCCCGTGTCGGGCTCCGTACTGACAGCTACTTCAGAGCCTGGAGCCTGTTTCAGATTCTCTGTCTCCCTCTCTCTCTGGCCCTCCCAGAGAGGGCTCACACTGCCTCTCTCTCTCTCTCAGAAATAAATAAAACATCAAAAAATCCCACATATTTTGTACCTTATCATGTATTTGAACCATTTACACAAAGAATTATAATTCTGTTATACATATACTGATAAAAATTCAAAAATAATGTATTGTTTGATGGCTTATGTGTATAACACTATGGGGGATTTTTTGTATATTTATATATCATCTATTTTAAATTTAATAAATCCAAAAAAAAAGTATTAAGAGTTTTAGAATAGAAAGTTTAATTTTTAAATGTGTCAATTTCTACTTACTTTGAAAATAACTTTTTAAAATGATTCTTATGTGCATTTGCTCAGACTAATGTTAATATATGTTTAAATTCTAGCCTTGAAAAAGATTTCATGTTCTTGTTTATGCAAATTCAAGTTAATACAGCATATTAAAAATCTTGGAGAGGAAATAGGAAGAAACCAGCAGACTATTAAGATTATGTTGCAACCATATCAAATAGAAAAAAAGTAGAAATAGGACAGAAAACACAAATAACTTTTTTAAAATATCAATATATAATCACACAAAGGGAACCAGAGGCCAAGAATGTTACAGTGTACAGGATAAGGAGCAAGAAATTATATTTAGAACACCATTATACATATATAATTTATGTATATATTTGAATAGAGTTGAATATACGTAGAGTGTTGGAGCACAAAGTGGACACAAATAATTCATTACCTTTTTTTTAACAGATATCAAACGTCTATTATGTATCAGGCATTGTTGTAAGCACTGGGCCTAGAGCAGTAAAGAAAGCAGATAAAAATCTGTATCTTCATAGAGTGTATATTCTGGTTGGGAGGTGGGCAGAGGGAACAATGAGCAAATAAATAAATAAAGTGACACAGTAGGTTAAATGAGATCCTGGTCACAGAAGATTGAAAGAATGTTTGCACGTATGTGGTATATGTGTGTACATGAAAGCATGTGCATTAGGAGAACACACTGGAAAGTGGTGAGACTACTTCACCAACAAGCACAATCCTGTCATTTTGCAGCACAGGAAACAGGTTCTGAACGATTAAATGAAACTCATGAGGCCATATAACTCTTTCGGAAAAGAGCTGGATTTGGAATATGTTTACTGCCTACTCCTTGGTCCTAAATCCCTTCTACTTCACAGCAGAGCACACCAAGTTGAGAGAATTGCCTGAACTGCTCAAGAAGACACAGCAAACATAAATGGTGGGTCTGAATGACAGCTGGTAGCTCCACTGATGGAGGAGAAAGTACATATTAGGAAAGCATCAGAAGTCAAAAAGAATTAGGTAGGCTAGGGCCAGATTATGAAAGTTCTCAGATGTCAGGATGATGAGTTTGGTCATCATCTTAGGCAGGAGAGAGATATGATTAAAGCAATGTATCAGATGGTCAGAAGGAGGAGAAGGAACTCATCATCAGGAGTAATCATTGTGGGGTCTGTCATCTGCTGCACTGACATTGATGTGACCAGGGCAGGAATCCTGGTTCTCATATTTCATGCCACCGGGAAATTGATAAAATAGAAAAAAAAAATCTTGTATTCCCCATCATTAGAGTTTTCTAAGATGATGAGTGAAGAACAAATTGGTTTCCAGAGCCAGAGGTGAAAAAAACAATTATGTTGAGTGAGGGCACACTGCATAGTCTTCCCTATATCTGAATCCCGTGGCTTATAAACGAATTCGTTTTATATATGCGCCAAATACTTTCCTCAATAAAAGGAAAATCATGTGTCTCTTGTATGGAAGTCTTCACATAAAGAGATATAATTTACTCTTTCTTGACACAGGGCAATAGCTCACCAGTGGATATGAGTCAGCAATGTAGATTTCTTAATAGAAAAGCAGGAGAATTGTGAGTAGGGTCGGAGTTGATAGACATTTTTAGATCCTCTCCAAGTGACACAATTAGAGAAGGCAAAAAGGAAATATTCCCCCAAATTCATGATTTAATAATAAGGCTTATGAGATAGGACAAGTTTGGCTTTAATATTTTATTGAAAAATTAAAGCTGGAAATGTGTTTTAATGTTGCTATTTATATTCTGTGCAGAGTGTATATTACTCTTCTGTAGCACCCAAATAACTGTTATAATACAGAATATTATATACATCAGCAGAGAACGAAACAGTGTTTACGATCATGACATTGAAAAATATGCACCGGTAAAATAAACATCCAAATTTAGTCACTACTTTGCTCTTCTTTGCTTTTCATCACTATTCACAATCCTTAGATTTACTAAAATTCCTCAAAAATGACAATATATAATCTACATCATGTAGACAATAATGTCTAAATGATGCCACAAAACTTTGATTCCCAATACTATACATAATGTCTTATCGGACTGTATATCCAAGTGCATGCGTTCAAAAAGTACCTACTTTGTTTAGGCTGATAAAATGGTAGGACATGATAAGCTTCTATTTTGCCTGGGGAGAGTTTTCTTTTTCTTATCAAAACCAGAGAAAGTTCACATTATATTAATGTGTGCACATGTAAAATAAAACACAAGGTGATTTTTTGATTCGAATGAGCTGTCTTTTTAAAGTATACCATTTACTTTAACAATTTTTGTTTTCTTACCCCAAAGTTTTCAGGTTAAATTCTATTTTCATCTGAATGCCTTGAAACCTGATGTAATTGAATACGCTAAAACAAATTTTCAAGCAGCTTACTGTGTAAAGACTGCTTTTAAAAATTCAAAACAGCCCCCATAGCAAATGTCATTTCTTTCATAGTTACAAAATGCAAACTCCGAGTGTTTTATCCTAATGAATAAATGAGTTTGTCCTTTATGTATAAAATATAGTTTGTGTTTGTTGCACAAGTTTTTAATAATAGATGAATTTTAGGTTTGCTCCAACGTATTCAATAAAGTGTGATTAATTTGGTTTTTCAAAAATGCAAACTAGACATTACTATATTACTTTGCAAAATGCACAGCTTGCAACATTATTGTCTCAGTGGGATCTTAAATTGAATTGTAAAATGTGTCTTATTTCCAGTTTGATTTATGTAAGAGATAGCAGTGGATAATGTCCCTTTTGAAGTTTCACTGCTTTGTGTGAACAACAATATAAACCTAAAATTCATAATACCGTTTATTAGAACCCAAAGCAAACTTTCGAGTTATATCTTGTTGGACTGTAGTGAAAACTTAGGAGGGGCTCAGAATACCACATTTCTAATGAAACAACTTTTTGAAGCTTCCTATTATGACAGATTATACAACGCATTTTTGGCATTTTCTGTGATTTTTATTATGATATTTCAAGTAATTACCAAATCATGCTTTTTCTCTAAAAAAGCTTTCTTGTGCCCTGAGAATTAATCTATGATACCATTTAACTTGGCTTTTTGAAGTAAATATCACCAGATAAAAGCCAGCTGGATCTGAATAATAGGATACTTGAATGAATGTATTAGTGTTTGAAAAAGAGAGTACAAATCTTCTAAAAAGATTGATTTCCATAAAAAAGATAGCTCCCAGATCTACAAAAGAATAAATTCAAAAACATAATAAACTCTCAGAAAGAAAGGTAGATTAAAGTAAAAGCGGCAGCACCCTGTTAGTGCAGCTGTTGTGTGGCAATGATTTTGTATCAATTACATTTGGTGGGTCCTGTAGGGCTCTTCAAAGCTTTGTGTGGAAAGCCTGAATATGGGAAACAAGTGACACTGTAAGTAATAACTTCAGCTATTAATTTTGATGCAACACCCCTTTCATTCTGATCTTACTCTCAATATTTACAGTTGAGAGAAGCCACAAAGGGTCTGATGGGAATATATGAATCCAGCATGGATGGGGTTTTTTCCTCCTTCATTTATTAAAGATGTGGATATGAATTTTTCTTTGTCATGAAAATATTGCAGCTTTATCATGCGACATAGCTGCTGACATCATCATGGAAAAAGACCAGAGTTGGCCAATGGACTTTATTTTCAATATCCTGTTTCAAAAGGTGTTCTCTAAAAAGGGCCAGGAATTCTGTTCACACAACCTCTCTATTTTAGTTTGTACAATTTCTCTCAAAAACAAAGTTTGACCATGCAGAAATTCCTCTGGGAGGTAAAATGCACCTTGCCCTCCTGAATGATTCTTGGCTATTACTATCTTTAAGAAAAAGACCAGAGGCAAATGTGGAGATAAATTAACTTCTAACTTCGATTAAAGCCTATAAAAATGTAAATCTGTTAAAAGAATTGGCATTAAAATGCTATATCAATATTAGATAATTTCATAAGAAATATAAAATAATGAATAAAAAAGGGAAATTATTATCCCATCAAAACAACAGGAAAAATCAACTCAATGGGCTAGTAAGACATTCTGTCAATTAGATTTTGAAATTAATCTTAATATGTGGAGTAAAACTGCTAATCTTTCTTCCTTCCTTCCATTTAAAAACATTTTTTGACAGTACGCTCTCCAAATCAACCCTGAAATGAAACGTAAGTACCCTAATTATATATGTCCATTTAAACTGGGCAAGTTATATAAGTGTAGTGAGATGTTTAAATATGAAGTCAATGTCCATCATAACAAACACATAAAAAACATATTGCCATTATCAGAAAAACAGCACCACATATGAAAGGCTATAATGTTTATCTGGAAAAGATTTTAAAGAGAAAGGTTGCTTTCTCTGCATTCCTATTAACTATTAAATGGTTATGACAATTTTTAACAGAAACTCAAGAATTTCTTTATCATACTTCTTCAAGAAAGCTGCTTTTAGTTAAAACATAAAAATGGTAGTTACAAGGTTTCTGCAAACATAACTGCCATTCCATTAAGGAAATGGTGCGGCAAACAGTAAGTAGTGGCCTCAAGGGAAATGTAAGTATTGATTTTATTACTGTGGTGGTTGGTTTGTATTTGCAATTGTCAACTCTAATTTTGGACTATGTTTTAAGTATCCTTAAAACTGCTCAAGGAAAGGACAAATATTAATTGGGAAATATTGATAATTATTATTCTTATGCTTGAAATATCACAGGAGATTTTTTCTTTCCAGTTTTTGATAGTGTCTTTTAAAAATAGGAAATGTTGGGGTGTGTGATAGTTCAGCTGGTTAAGTATCCCACTTCGGCCAAGGTCATGATCTCATAATTTGGGGGGGTGAGCCCCACACCGGGCTCTGTGCTGACAGCTCAGAGACTGTAGCCTGCTTCAGATTCTATAACTCTGTCTCTCTGTCCCTTCCCTGATTGCGCTGTCTCTAAAAAATATAATAATAAGGGGCGCCTGGGTGGCTTAGTCGGTTAAGCTTCCGACTTTCGCTTAGGTTATGATCTCGCGGTTCATGGGTTTGAGCCCGGCGTCGGGCTCTGTGCTGACTGCCAGCTCAGAGCCTGGAGCCTGCTTCAGAGTCTGTGTCTCCCTCTCTCTCTGACCCCTTGCTCACGCTGTCTCTCTCTCTCTCTCTCTCTCTCTCTCCTAGAAATAAATAAAAATATAAAAAAATATATATATATAATAATAAACATTAAAGAAAATTTTAAAATAGGGAAATTTAATTTTGCCACACATAGATAATGAACAACCAACTCATTTTCATTAAGTCTAAAGGTATACTCATTTTGTATACCAGAAATCAGTATTTGACTCTATGAATAAAATCAATTACTATGAAAAGTGTAAATATAGTTACATACTTCCTTAATTTAGTTTGGAAATTTAGATTTGAAATTCATTGATATGGAAGCTTTCCTTGACCTAAAAGATATAAAATAGCTATGAAACTAATTATAAGTGGAATTTTCATCATATTGAAATAAACTTCAATGCATAACCTCATTAAATATAAATTGATCATATACTAAAAAAACACAAAATTTCCCAACTTAATATAATTAAGATGTTTTATATTATCATCATCATTATCTTCATCATCACAGATTTCCTCTTTATATTTCAGTAAATGACACTCACACATTTATGCTAAAGGTATAATTAAGAACACAGATCATTTTCTTAAACCATGCCAGAGAGCATCTCTGTTTAATATGTAAATTTTCAACTATACCTACGGGGCTGTAAATATAGTCAGTGTTAAACTTCTACAATTAACTAAAAGAAGTGTTTATGCTACACATAAATTTTAGAAATGTCCTCTGTGGAAATCTAGAGAGGTGCAAATTAATATTAAAAAAAAGCATTATGGCTGTTCTTCAGATTAAAAAACATAAAGTATTCTTGGGTTCACAAGCTACACAGTACACTTTAAACATCTTATATCAAAAAGCGAAAGAAAATCTTTTATAAACACACACAAAATCTTCACTATCACTTAATGCTATATTCTTATATGAACCTATGAAAAGGGTCAAAGGAAAATGTTTCTCTTGTGTTTTAGCATTAAAGTCATACTTAACGTTATGTTTTAAAATGTTTACAAAGGAGAAATGTGTTAATGAAGTTAACCCTTGCTTTAACTAGAGAGATGGGAACTCTTTCAGCATAATACATGTTCAATATGTGTTTGTTGGAATATATTTCTCAGTTCCAAATAATTAAAATTTGATAGATAAATATAGAAACTGGCCTCATTGGTTGGGCTATAGGCTTGAATCTTAGCTCCGTCATTGACTACACAGTTCAGAATAAAACTAATGACTATGTGTTCATACTTCCTTTGGAATTTGCCAGACTAGGAAGCCTTGCACAGAGACTACTCTCCCTAAATGCTAACTGAATGAATGAGATGTATGCAAAAATTTTAGCAAAGACATCTGACAGAACTAAAGTTTTATTTACAAAAACAAGAAAAGATCAAATTGGAGATAAATAATAATCATTCAAAAACCAACAGAGACTTTGAAAGTAAATTTTCTTTCACCTTCATGGTCAACCTTCCTGAGATCATCATATTGCTTCCTCATGTCTTAGACTTTCAAGTGACTCATTTGAAACTACTTCATTATTCTTCTTGCTACCATCATTGAAATCAGGCATTTTTAATGAAAACTCTGGTGAAAACTTGTCATTAATAGATCAAGGTCTCTTAACACAGATGCTAAAAATCAAGGGCCTGGGGCATATGGGTGACTCTTGTCCGACTCTTGGTTTCCGCTCAGGTCATGACCTCATGGTTCATGAGTTCAAGCCCTTCTGTGGTGACAGCACCAGCATGGCGCCTACCTGGGATTCTCTGTCTCCCTCTCTCTCTCTCTGCCCCTCCCCCACTCACACTGTCTCCCTCAAAAATCATTAAATAAACATTTTTTAAAAACTTAATAAAAATAAAAATCAAGGGTCTTATTTGTAATACATAGCTTTATATGGCAGTGTTTCTCAAACACACTGGCATCAGTTTCAGGATCTCCTTACACACACTGGTTCTAGGACAATATTTATCATATTAGAAATAAAATTAGGAATAAAAATATTTATTAATTAAAAATAACTACAATCCATTACATATTAGCTTAAGTACCATATTTTAGTAAGAAATAAATATTTTCCAGAAAATACACTTTAATGTCTGGGTTAGGAAGTCATTTGGATTTTCATATCCACTTCTACATTCAGTCTGTTGCAATGTCACAAAACATGTAGCTTTTAAATGCTCCAGGACACTCATGAGAGAATGAAGGTTTTTAAAAGGTAAATAAGGTCTTAGTATCATTATGCAAAATATTTTCACTTCTTGGAGTCCCTGAAAGTATTTTCAGAGCCCTCCTTGGTCCTGGGACCACACTGCTGCTACATCTGACAACATTTGAGGGCATTTTAGAACATCTGGCTATATAGTAACTTAGTAAGTCAAATAACACCCTAATATGGCTTCAGACCATAAGATCAAGATTAGAACATAAGAACAAGATTGCTTTAAAATTTCTTATAGAAAACTTATACTTTCATGCCAACAACTGAATTTTTTAAGTGTTTATTCATTTTTGAGAGGATGCAAGCAGGGGAGACCCAGAGAGAGGGGAGCAGAGGATCCAAAGTGGGCTCTGTGCTGACAGCAGTGAGCTAGACGTGGGGCTCAAACTCATGAACCAATCATGACCTGAGCCGAAGTCAGATGCTCCACCAACTGATCCACCCAGGTGTCCCAACAACCGAATTTTTTTAAATGGTGGGAATAAGAAAGGGAACTCTTTTCTCTATACTTAATTTTACCTCACAAGGAATAACTAGTTAGCATTCATTGTGAAGTGACAGACAATGCATGAAAGCTGATAAAAGTTACAGGTGGCTTTAAATATTCCCTTTGTCACCCTGAGCATGGAGACTCACTCTGTACCTCAGACAATTCATCTGGAAAGTGGGAATAACACTTAATCAAGGGCAACACAGAATTAAATGAGATGATGTACATGAAGCATAAAAATACATAGAACTAGGTAATTAATAAAGAGCTATTATTAGTAAGTAGAAATGTCAAGGTTGAGATCATAGATGTTGAGGTCAGACTGAAATCAGGTAAGGACAAAATACTAAAATAGCTGTGTGACCTCAGTCTGTCATGTGTAATGCACCAATAATCAAGGATATCAAATTAGCACTCTGAGTAGTCAATAAGCATAAACAAAGTACCTGTCATATAACTGATAAGAGGAAGAGGAGGAAGGAGAAGAGCCTGAAAATAAGGGACAATTATACCACATCAATGTGGAGTTTATAAAATTATAAAAAGGAAAGTATGGCTATCCTTAAGCAAGATAGACCTAAAAGGGGATTTCAAAGCAAAAAGAAAAGTAGTGAATACACCTTGAATACTAAAAGGGATTAAAATTTGAAGTTAGAAAGTTCTAAAAATCCAAGTAGAACTTGACCGTCTCACTTTTACTCAGTACACGAGTACTTTTACTCAGTACACGAGTCAGAACAGACATTCAGTGAACTGGCATTCAGAATGAAGGCCATGAGGGGCACCTAGGTGGTTCAATCAGTTAAACCCTCTGGCTTCAGCTCAGGTCATGATCTCAAGGCTCATGAGTTCAAGACCTGGATGGAGCTCTGTGCTGACAGCTCGGAGCCTGGAACCTGCTTAGGATTCTGTGTCTCCCTCTCTCTGCCCCTCATCCACTTGTCCTCTCTCTCTCTCTCTCATAAGTAAATATTTAAAAGAACAAATAAATATTTAAAAGAAAAAGAATGAAGGTAGTGAATTATAATTAACATTTGCATGATGCTTTGAAGTTAGGAGCCATCAGTAGAGTTTAGCAACAAATGAACTTGCTAGGTAGCTACCTGAGTGAGAGTTTAGAGCTTTAGTAACAAGAATAGTGTACAATAGTAATGAACAAGACCAAATCACCATAGGATGATAGGAAAAATTCACAGGGGATTGTATTTTATTTTTCAAAAGTCTTATTTATTTAAGAATAGTCGATACACAATGTTACACTAGTTTCAAGAGTATATAGCATACTGATTTGACAACTCTATACATTATGCTAAACTCAGCACAAGTGTAGCTACCTTCTGTCACCGTATAACACTATATAAGTACCACTGACTCTATTCCCTATACTGTGCATCCAGTGACTTATTCATTCCATAACTGGAAGCCTGTACCTCCCATTCCCCTTCCCCGATTTTGCCCACCCCTCTGTTCCCTCCCTTCTGGCAACAATCAGTTTGTTCTCCATATTTATAGATCCCTTTCTAACAGGGGATCTAAATATAATGTCAGATTGACAAAAGTAAGGAATTAAGTTGAGACAATATTAAAAATTACTCTTATTTTTAAATTAGCAGTTAACAAAGGAGAGGAATACCCTTTTATTAGAGATAGTATAAATGTTCAAACCAATCTTTTTAACCAAACTTCTGTGACTATTTTATAATTCAAATATATTAATACACTCTGAAAATGTTTCTCTAGTTGTCTAAATTCTACAAAATTAGTAAGATCTTTTATGTTCTAATATTTCAAGATCATCTGAAAGCTTTTATAAACAATTGATGTAAATTATCTATTATACCAATGATTGAAAAAATAGACACCAATTCACTTCCAGACGACTTGGCTAATATGTTTTAATTGGTAAATGAAAGCCACACATTCAAGGTAATCAATAATATTCCCAGTGGCATTTTCATTTCTATCAAAATTTCATTTCCAGGTTCCCAGATGCATTCAAAGCAAGGATGAAAATTTAATTTTTAGACTGCAAAATGTCAAATGAATGTTATCCATTTTAAAATTCAAGAAAGTGCTGTTGAGAGGGCATATATAGAGGCAAAAGAAAATAGCAACATTGTGTATGCTTTCAGCCAAAAGTATTCATAATCCTTAACTTAAGAGATTTTTAAAGGTCAATAATAATGGAGCATTCCCATTTTTCATCTTTGTTTCCCATGGTAAAATTAGTAAAATATCTCAAGTTACTATTACTATGAAAAAGAATCAGTTTGAGTTCACATTAAATTTGATTAATGCATGTGCTTTTTGAAAACTTAAAATCTAAACATTCCCAGGAAATATAGAGTCTTAAAATTTTCATTTAGTTACTTGAATACTTTAAGTATAGGTTAATAATGTAATTTCCAATTAAAAACTTATTTGTCCATTAAACAAAACCTTTCTAAAAGACAATAACCTAAATTTAACTATTTTAGATATCTCAAAGAAATGGAATGATGTAGTAGAGTATTTGTTTTTCTGAGCTGGCTTATTTCACGTAGCTGGGGTGAGGAGGAAATAGGGAGTTCCTAATCAATGGCCATAAAGTTTTAGCTAAACAAGATGAATAAGGCCTACAGATCTGTACAACACTGTATCTATCTATACTCAATAATTATACACTTAAAAATTAAACAGAGTAAATCTGATGTTAAGTAGTTTTACCAAATTAAAATAAAATTGTTTTTAGAAAAGACAATAACAATATGAAATAATATAACTACAGCTCTTCATAACTCTCTTGGTATACTAAGTGAAATCCAACTGATAAATCATAAATATTAAATATAATTTAAAATGCCAAGGTTTAAAATAATCTACTTGATTATGGATAGCACAAATAAGGAAATTTGAGGGAAGTTTTGGGTTTCTACCTGTCAATACATTACTACAGTAATTTGAAAAGACAGAATAGTTTACTAAAAATATGGATTCTAGTAAAATACACAGGCTATATCATTGAGTCCTATTGTTTTAAAGAAATTTATTTAATTTACTAAATATTCTTTCTCAAACTGCATTTTTCATAATGGAATGCTCAGAGATTTAGAGATACATAAAATAGCTACCTACTAAGGAAACACCATTTTGTTTTTATAGATATTTTATGACATCAATGGAAATTTCTCTATATCCTTCTATGACTAAACTCATAAGCTATAACATAAAAATTACTATCAACAATGTAGGCCAGCCATAAAATTCAATTAAAAATCCCTACATTTTAAGCAGTTATAGTAGCATAATGTGTAAACATGAGCTGAAGTGATGTGTAGCTCCTAGAGCATGTCACATTTAGAGAATAAATGTTTTAACTGTTTCATCATTTTTCTCAGCGCAAAGAATCTTGAAGCTCTCTCTCTCTTACTCCTTTGATCTCACTGGAAAAGTTGATGCTTTTGTGAAAGAACAGCTGACCTGCTCATAATTTTTTTTCTCAGTTAAATTTGTTTAGCAGTATTATTTTTAAGAGGTTTTTTTTTACTTTAAAACACATCCCTTGTTAGGTCATTCTTTCAACAAATATTGGTTGCAGGTACTGTTCTAGACACAAAGATTAGCAATGAGCAAACTGGACAACAAAGTCCCAGGCCCTAGGGAGCTGACAATCTAATAATTATATGCTCAGTAAATTACATGATTTGTCAGATTATGGTAAGTGCCAAGGAGGAAAACAAAGCAGAAAAGAGGTTAGGGAGTATCTACATCTTGAGATGTAGGTAGGGTGCAATTTCAAATCAGGTTGTTGGTTAAAGCCTTAAAAATAAAAGGTAACATTTGAAGGAGATAAAAGAACAAGATCTATGGATCTCCAGAAGAAGAGGATTCCAAGAAGAGGAAACAGCAATACAAAGGTCTTGAGGCAGAAGCGTTCCTGCAATATCTCAGAAAGAGTGAGAGGGCCAGAGTAGCTAAGGACAAGTGAGTGAAAGCATGGGAGGGAAGGCCGTCAGAGTGGAGAAGCCAGGACCCCATCACGTAGGATTATAAGTTATCGAAAGAGCTTTTATTATTTTACTCTGCATGACATAGGAAGAATTGAGATGGTATACACAGAGGAGTGACCTGGTCTGAGATAGGAGCTCACAGCACCACTCTGACAGCTGTAAGGGAGTAGGCAGGAAGCAAGGAATCAAGTTAGAACACCTTCACAATGATCCAGGCGCAAGGTGATGAAGGGGTAAGACGTGTGTGGATCTGTGGACATGTCAGATGTAAGTATTAGAGAGGGAAGGGCCTGCAAGGGCTGAAGGTCTGGGGTCTGAGCAAGAAACTGTGGGAATGGAGTCTCCAATAACAGATGAGAAGACTGAAGAATGAGTAGGTTTGGGATAAGATCTTCAATTAGAGATTTTAAATTTGAGATGTCCAAAACTGAGTTCCCGGTCAAGTAACAATTTTGAGAAGTAGAGTCTACAGGCAGACATACTGACTCTGAAATATGTTTCCTTTACAGAGTAACCAAATGACTAATGAGTGGGTGGTCTCAAATTACACACTTCCTTCATACCTTGTTGCTTACCTTTTCATTGGAAACAGTCTATCTTAAAATATAAAACAATTAATATTTCTGTATTTTCAGAATTCTCACTCACTAACTCATTTATTAATTTAATTCATCTACTGAGTGGTCACTGAATGCGACTCACTGCTCTAAATATCACTGGGGACTACAGACGGGATTCTGTCTGACTTTGAGGTGATCACAGATGATCAAGAAAGGAATAAGATACTTTGGTGTGTGTACATTTGGAGGATTTGGGAAGCAAAGTGGAAATGTTTGGCTTATATACACTATATTCATGCATATGGCTTAATGCCCTGTGGTTGCAATAACTGTACCAGAAATAGATATAACTTTTAGAAAGCATACAGAGATGAATTAAGGGAAACTATTTACTGTTTTATGAAAATCAAGACAATGGCATTGAAAAGCTCAGAGAATTAAATTATCTCATTATGTTGTATTAGAGACGCATCTCCATTTACTATGTTACAGATACGAACAAAGCACTATAGGTCAAGTGCATGCTCACTCAAGTGAGGAAGGGCTCCATAGAAAAGGAAACATTGGAAATGTGGATTAATGAAGGAAAAAATGACATTTTTGGCAGAGGGAACAACAGCAAGTTTGAATCTATAGAAATGTGTGTGCACACGCGTGCGTGCGCACACACACACACACACAGCTTTCTGGGATAAATACTTATAGCTAGTGCTTTATGGAAACATTGGGGGCCTGAGAGTGGGGCATCAAAGGAGAGTCCAACAACATTGCATTTAAATGTAATATTCATTGTCAACTCCAAAAGATTTAAAATTAAATCTAAATCAAGCTTAAAGAAAATGTCACTCAAATAACCTGTCATCTCAAATTTATTTATTGGTGTAATCCTCAAATTAGTATAGTGAGGTATCATTTTTGTGAGTTAGCATGAATCGAGGGTCCTCCTAACCTAAAATCTATTGCACTCATTCGAGGTGTTACTTTCTTTTATAAAATGACACCATATGGGGTGCCTGGGTGGCTCTGTCTGTTAAGCGTCTGACTTTTGCTCAGGTCATGACCTCACAGTTGGTGGGTTCGAGCCTCTCCTCAGGCTCTGTGCTGACAGCTAGCTCAGAGCCTGGAGCCTACTTCAGATTCTGTCTCCCTCTTTTTCTGACCCTCGCCTGCTCATGCTGTCTCTATCTCTCTCTCAAAAATACATAAAACATTAAAAATAATTTATTTTCCCAGTAAAGACAAAAATCATTGGAACAACCCTCTACGAAAATCACTTCTTCACCTCCTTCACTGTGATTTCACTGTCAGGCTCTCAACAGTTCACCCTGTGGTTTGGGCTGCAGTCTTTGGCATCCAATCAGGATTCATATCCTATAGTTCAGCCATGTCAAAGTGCATGATCTTGGGAAATTTGATTGTCTCGGTTTCCTCCAAAGTCAGGAGATAATCATCACTGTCCCTGCCTCCTTATTACATTGTTATATTGAATACCTTAACACATGTAAAGCGCGCTGACTGGCTTGTCCATCTATAGAAGTGCTCAGTAAACTGTAGGCACTATTATTAACAGGAGTAGAATATTTTGTCGAAAGGGGAGGGCAGAAATAAAGTTAGTTAAACCCCCTCTATTAATACACACTGGCTGAAATTTGGTTTCATTGTACCATAGTCACTGGGATCTTGGGGAGACCTAAAACTGGAGTCATGATGGAAACATTTTGGTAACTTTCACTACTTAAATTTTGTTAAATTTGACTCGTCTACTCTGGAAGCCGCTTTTGTGTTGTGAAAACTGTATAGAAATAAGTATTTATAAATGGTTTACAACATAAACTTCCCCCTAAAATAATATTCAATTGGGTTCTGATTGAGATACCAATCTCAAAAGCCTATTTAAACCACTATGTACTTAGAAAATTGTATTTGCAGCCCTGTTTCAACTTGAACTATCTTTCACCATATATTTAAAATAGAAAACCTATTTTCATAGCTCTACTTCTGACTCAATGGACACTCTCCCACAGTAGTAATGAAAATTATGTGGGAACCACATACCTGAGCACCAGGAATTGGCTAATTTTCCACATTTGTAAAGGAAAATAATCTTAGTACAAATTTATCCCTGGTTATTCTTATAAATTATTCATCCTCAAGTCAGGGGTGGCCCTCATCTGTTGAAAGTGTCTTAGTCTCAGAGTTCTCCATGTATTTGGAGATCTCTCTTACTTATACCAGGATATAGCTCAAAACATATCACTTTCCTGAACCCCCAAAGTCTATTATTAAAATCCAAAAGGTAAAAGAAGTCAAAACCTGACAATATTGTTTTAATTTCAAGCTTCATGCTGATGATATAAATAAAGAGACATGAGCTTTCATTTCAAAAATGAGATTTTTTTTCTTAGTTTATCGTCAAGTTAGTTTCCATATAACACCCAGTGCTCATCCCAACAAGTGCCCTCCTCCATGCCCATCAGCCCCCTTCCCGCTCCCTCCCACCCCATCAACCCTCAGTTTGTTCTCAGCATTCAAGAGTCTCTCATGGTTTGCTTTTTAACAGGATGAGAGAACTGCAGTATTCACATATTTAAAACAATCCAATACCACTTCAGACAAAATTGCTGAAATTCTCTGACCCACAAATTAGAGGCAAGCAAGTAGCTAAATCAAATGAATTAGGAGTAAAATTTCATTAAATGTAATGTAATTTGGGCATTAAAGAGATTTATGAACTATGCAACCCGAATGGCAAAAATACTGTTAAACAATTCCTGGGTTTTCAGGATGGAAAAAGGATAGATAGCCTCTCCCAGGATCTGAACAGACAATAGAAGAGAACTTTTGTGTCCCCTGTATTCATATACCAACATCAGAGTTTAATTTAAAAAAGAATTTGACCAAGTCTTTTGTATTTAATTTGGAAAGGTTAAGGAGGAAGGAGAAATTAAGATCTGTCTCTTCAAGTGCATATTCTTATGTGTGCATGTAAATAAAAGTGATTTCAACTCCCCCCAAAAATATGGTTTCTTGCTTTCTATATTTAGATTCTTTTGAATCAGTAACTTTATTAACATGGAGACAGTTATTACATTCTCATGAATTCCATACTAATCATGCTGCTATTAAACATTTCCTTTGTGTGTATAACAAAAACAACTTTCAGGCTTTTTGTATTAATTCTTTATACACACAAAGCCATTTATACATCAGGAAATGTAAAGACTGAGATCCAATGTGAGAATACATCTGGAATAATAAATATATAAAATATCTGAGGTGAAAAAGCAGAACAAGAACATTTACTATGATCTCCATTCTTAGTATCAAATCATCATCACTGGCATGAAGGAGCAAGGCCGAACATCGTATGACAGTATCACAATATTATAATTTTTATTTGACTCTCCCAGAAAGGGAAATTATGGTTGTTTGTATATTTGTCTCCAAATATAATGTAATGAAAACATTCAGATATGCTTGATTACCATGCCCAGTGAGAAGAACTTTGAGGTTGTAGAAGGAGCTTAGATTTTGAAATCAAAATGAATGGATTCAAATCCTTCTAGGCACTAGCTTGACCAAATCAAAACAACTTTCAGAACATTAGTTCCTTTCTTCAAAATACTGCAAAGCATATGCAAAAGATATGCATTCACAAATAACAGCCCAATGAGCTAATTCGACTAACAAGTTTTTCCAGTTTTTAAAACTATATATGTCTAAGCCTTGGGACACAGGCAGACATACATGGTTTGATAAAGCCTCTCCACGTGATTTTGTTTTATCTGCATTTAAAAATGTAAGCCATAAAATGAGGATCCAGGAAACCATGATATACAGAAAAAAAGCAAGGAAAGGAGAATAAAAATGAGGGATCCACTATAGTTTTCCTCAAATACCTTAAGTATTTTCACATTCTGAGTGGTCATTGTGTATAATTCACACAAATATTTTTACCCACATTTTCCACAGGTGGAATTGTGTAATGGATATGAAATAACTAGTGTTTTTCAAGTTTGTATTGGCAAAAACATGTAAAGGAGACTCAAATCAAGAAAAGTGAATTAGACTAGAATTCAGTGGTTCTCAAAACAAAGTTTTCATTGGCCTCCCCTGGAACTTTAAAAAAAATATCCATACACAGATCCTATTCTTAGAAATTATCATTATTCAGTTAGAAACAACTCTAGTGTTTTTTAAAGCTCCCTGCCTTCTTCTATGTGCTGAAAAGCCAGTCTTGTCTCTTGCTCCTGAAAGTAATGGCCTTAAGAAGAGGTCCAGTAGCACTCAGAAGCTGGTGCTTTGCCGAGTGTCTGGCATGTGGTGCATATGGTCTGCTGTTGCATCTTGGGACTTCATCAAGATAAAAAGCTTCTGCACAGAGAAGGAAACAATCAACAAAACTAAAAGGCAGCCTATGAAATGGGAGAAGATATTTGCAAAAGACATATCTGATAAAGGGTTTGTATCCAAAACATATAAAGAACTTATAAAACTCAATACCCCAAAAACAAAAAATCCAATTAAAAATGGGCAAAGACATGAATAGACAGTTTTCTAAAGAAGACATACAGATGGCCAAGAGACTCATGAAAAGATGCTCAACATCACTGATCATCAGGGAAACTACAATGAGATACCACACACACCTGTCAGAATAGCTACAATCAACAACACAAGAAACAGTAGGTACTGAGAAGGATGTAAAGAAAGGGAAACCTCTTTGCACTGTTAGTGGGAATGCAAACTGGTGCAGCCAGCGGGAAAACAGTATGGAGGTTCTTCAGAAAGTTAAAAATAGAGCTACCCAAATTCAGGATTGCAGTACCCGGTTTTCGGTAAGAGAATACAAAAATATTAATTCAAAGGGATACCTGTGCTTCTATGTTTTTAGCAATGTTATCTACTATAGCCAGATTATAGAAACAGCCCAACATTGTCCATCAACTGATGAACAGATAATGATGCAGTATATGTATAAAATGGACTATTACTTGGTCCTAAAAAAGAATGAAATCTTGCCGTTTCCAATGACATGGATGTAACTGGAGAGTATTATGCTATGCAAAATAAGTTAATCAGAGACAAATATAATATAATTTCACTCATATGTGAAATCTATGAAACAAAACAAATGAGCAAGGGGAAAAAAGAGAGAGAGGCAAACCAAGAAATAGACTGTTAACTATAAAGAAAAAACTGATAGTTACCAGAAAAGGGGGGGGGGGGACAGGTAAATAGCCAATGGCAATTAAAGAGTGCACTTGTGATGGGGACCAGATGTTGTATGAAAGTATTGTGCACTTGAAACTACAGTTAGACTATGTATTAACTGGAATTTAAATAAAAACTTAAAACCGAAAATTCCCTGGAAGATTCTAATGTGCAAGGATTTAAAATGTGCAAGGATTTTTAATTTTAGGATTTAAAAGTCCTAAATGAGCTAAACTATATATGGTTGCTTTTGACTCAATGTCCATGATTTAAGGAAAAATGCAATGTAACTAATCATGTATGGACCAAAGGAGGATTTGCCTTATACCCTCTATTAACCCAAAAAATTTCAGAGAATTAGTAGACAAATAACATCATGTTATTTTGTGGCACTTTTCTTCTGGAAATGGTTTATTTACATACTGCCTTGACCCTGGACAACTTTTTGCTTGCCTGAGGCAAGCCGGATAAGAATTTCTAGTGTTCATCAAGAGATGGTAAAATCTCCCAGGCACTATTAGAGTGATTGATACAGTTAAACCTGCTATCTATGTGAAAAAAAATATTCTTATTGTACAGAAATATTTTGTCTTTCTTCAACAGGAAAAATCATTGTGAGAATAATATATTATTTTTGAATTATTTATGCTGCATTGCATAGTTACCTTTTAAATTGTCCTTAAACAGAACGATATAGTAATTCATCACTTGGACTTGCTTTCTGGATTTTATTTTTTTGTGTTTGTGTAGTAATTGAGTTGATATGTGAGTTTTATGCTTCAGATATTGAACGAAATAGGAAGTTTGTTTTCATACTTTCACCCATTTTATGCTATTTGATGAATACCAGTAAGATCAGAATCCACTTTATCCATATTTTTTCTAAACAAACAAACAAATTTAAAACAACAGATCATTACTTTGTTTTAAAGACTTTTAAGGACTTTTTCTGATACTAATAAAGTAAGTGCCAAACAAGTCCTCTGTTAAAACTTCAGGATATTTTACGGTTTGTAGTCAAAAAGTGAAAGATGTGGAAAATCACATCTCACATCTATGAAGTTAAAGTAATCACTGATCATATAGCATATTTTTAAAAACTATACAACAAACTATGTGAGGGTTGCCAAAACACACTATTTCAACATTGGGCTCTGACATATTTTGTGTATATTACGTAATATATTTTTACATAATTTGTGTAATGGTAAACAATGAAGCATACTTAGGCAGATATTTGATAGAGTGAAGAGTCTCAAATTTAACATGAATCTAATATGAAGGGAATACTATTGGCGTATGGAAATATATTGACTAACAGTTGTTTGGAGGCATAGTGACATTGGACTGTCAGGTGATAAAACCCTTACAAGCTGGCTTCAATGAGTAACTTCATTCTGTAAAGGTGGGATTCTCTTTTGTAAAAGAGTGTTTTACACTCTGGGAAACTTAACACAAAACCTCCTCTAATCTTTCCAACATCTCCTCTAATAATTAAATGGTGTGTGTGTGTGTGTGTGTGTGTGTGTGTGTGTGTGTGCGTGTGCAAACATAAATATTTCTTAAAATGTTTTCTAAATAAATACAAAACAAACTACATCATTGCAAGTCACTAAACTATTTGGCCAAATAGGAAATATTGCTAAAAGAAAAATCTGTGTGTGTTTTCTTTAATTACAAAGACCATATCTAATTTTAACTGCCTCCTTTTTTTTCTTAATAATGAGCTGACCTTCTATTCTCCTTAACCCTTTTTTATCAAAGCCATCTACACCCACTTTGCCTTCTGTTTCTCTAATCTGCAATTATTTATGTTTTCTTCATGCTGCTTTGTCCGCCATGGGAGCAAAATTGTATTTGGTGAAATATAGAGCTAATTATACCATGAACCCAGCAACAAAAAGACAGAGCAGATGTTACTTCAGACGTGCTAAAAGTCCTCATGCTTAATGTGCATATAGTAAAACACTGAGCAGAGTCGTCAAAAACAATATCTAATCAAGGCAGTTTTAGACATGCAAATCTTTTTAACACCAGAGTTAAATGGAGAAATTCTGTCAATAATATTTTCAGTACTCACCATGTGCTTGTCAGAATAATTATATTAGGTAGTGATTTCTAATTAATATAATAAATGTGTGAGTCCACATTGTTTCTATCCCAGGGGGGGTAGAAATCTAGGGAGGCAGAAATGGAGATCATATGCTGTGAGTTAATAATACAACGCAGAATGTTTTCATTGAGAATGCGTTTCCATGATGCCAAAATAAGCAGCTTTAATATTTTTGAAGTTAACCAATAAAACATATTGCGTTCTATGTTTTCTTCTCATTCACAGTGAATCGTTTAAATTATCTATTTTAAGTGGGTATTGGATTGACAAAAATTAAGATAATTTTCTCTTTGCTTAACATATCTCCATCTATGATTCAGTTTCATCTTTGTTTTGTATATTTGTGGATATATAACTATGTGAGTCTAACTATCATGGCGCATTAGTTGCTTTTCTTCCTCCCTCCCTCCCTCCCTCCCTTCCTTCCTCCCTCCCTCCCTTCCTTCCCTCCCTCCCTTCTTTCCCCCTTCCTTTCTTTTCTTTCACAAAAGTAGAAAATGATTTTGAACATATTGGATTTAAGTCTATATTGTCTGTCACGAGGAAACTGATTTCCCCCATTGTGACCTGTATACAAATGGTAAATTACTTCAGGAAAATACCAAAATGCTTATCATGCTGTGTAGTGACTAAAAACAATTCTGGCTACACTAGTTTGAAGTCACTGCAAGAGGGCAGTATTTTAATGACATACTTTCTGCTGAAAGAAGTGTGCCTACACCACAGGGTGTAAAGCCCCTTCTGAGATCTAAAACTTAGTGGGCTCAGCACACCAAACCTCCCTCCCGGTGAGTGTTAAATGTGTGCATTGAGTGGCTGGGCTGGGCATTGCTTTCAATGTTTATTTTAGGAAAATAAAGCACCTCTCTGCAAAGCTGTGATTGTCAAGCTAAAGAATTCCATCATATTAAGAAGTGTATGACTTGTTCACTTTTCTTTATTATTTGCAGTCTAAAATAAAATGGTGTCAGTTTGTACAAATGACCACTTTTGAAATATTACATATTGGCCAGTTATAAGTAGGATAAATGTTCTAACAACTAATATTGTAACAAATTACTTATTGAAATAAATATGTTGGAAATATTACATTACTTCAAAAATTATGTTTTTAATTAAACTAATTTATATATGATATATATATATTATATTTATTAAATATATATTATACCCAATGTAGATAAAATATGAACATTACAAGTGATTATTTTTTATGAAAGAAAAAAGGTTTATTTGTATTTTCAAATAATACAAATGTGAATGTGAAGTTTGAAAATATTGATATTTTTATTCTATCAACGCCAAATAAAATCATTGAGATGATATTTCTACTTAGTCTCTTCCAGCTTAGGTCATTATTTCAGATATGAGGGCATTGATATGATACATTCACAAAAATTATCTGACACAATAATTATATTTTTAAACCTCTACTTATGAAACTTAATGTTACACTATTCAATATAGGAAAATACAATATAAAACCACTTCATATAATTTAACAATCTTCAGTGACTACTGATGCTTTTGAACCTTGTTTTCCAATTTGTTAATTTTTCATTTATCTTATATATCATAAAGTACTTAAAACACTGAATGCACATTTACCGTAAGAATAATGAATCAAGAAACATCAAATCAAAAGCTTAAGTTAAAAATGGACTAAATATTCTAAAAGACGAAAAAAACAAGGTAAACCTGTCAACTTCCCACATGTATCTTAACTACTTGGATGTTCAAGAGGCCAAAAAGAACAATTGCAGATGGAATAAAAAGTGTAACTTTACCAGCTTTGTTATCCATGTGCTCAGAAGAATGAACAAGTTTTCATGAGGCCAAATTACTTTTGAAAAGTACTATAGCCAAGCACAGGGATTCTGGCTTTATACTTCCCAATAATTGGGACCCTTTTAGGAATTAAGACTAATCAAGGTGATAGAACTGAAACAGAAAAATGAAAACATATTTTGTCTCAGTTAGTCCTTGGCATCTAAATCAAACTATCTCAACCAGTAGATTATGAGAGTAAACTCCATACCTTAGAGAACCCAGGTGCCAAATGGTAATGGGGTTATTCGGTCATTTGGCCCCTCCTACATCAAAGGCACTGTCTTATCATCTGTAGCATCATATCCTGCTAATAAGTCAAAACAAAGGGGCTTTCAAAGGAGATACTTGGCCTACTAGCATTTTAATCAAAATAATAAACAGAAATACTTCCTTTGATCTCTTTTAGTTTTTTCTCCCATTGGCAAGTAGTCTATAAACATATACATATATGAAACACTATTTATGCAAAATGGATTTAATTCCAGAACCACTCTAGATGTAGCTTATTTTAATAAAATACATTATATTGAAGTGTTTCCTAAGTAGTGGATTGATTTAAGACTTGATTAGATAAGACTCCTGATTTACATGGAATGTTTCAGAAAAAAATCCATACAACTCTATGCCTGTATATTAAAAGAATCTAATGTTTTACATGTTTAATATATTTAGTTCACTGAATCAATAACCATATTTTTAAAATACCCTTACTACTTCCGCATATTCTTCATGTCAGGGATATAGTCCCTCACTTGAATCACACATGATTTTAATGCAATATGAAAATATTCATTTTTTAAATAAATAACAGGATTTTAATGCCAAAGGAAATATTTGAGTATGACTAATTTCTCTTCTGAAATCATAAGATCAGTAATTAGAAATATTTTAAAATTCAAGGATTTAAAACATTTGGCTTAGTGTGAACATGACACTAAACTTCAATGAAATGAATTTTAAATAATATAGCTATTGAAAACATTAAATGTGATAATGTAATGTTTCATAGTATAAATACTTATAAACTGATTCCCTTCCACACACAAAAAAATATATATGTTCCTGTGAAAATTCTAAGCCTTTACCAAGGAAATTTTTCCCACCATAAAGCTGGCTCATAGTATTTAAGAGAAAGACTCGTAGGACATGAAAAATTAAGATGTGATTCTCCCTGTTCATCAACTAACTCTAAGTTATACTTCTATTAATAACAAAACAATTACATCCCCTTCCTTCCTTGTGCAGTCTAAAAAAGAGTATGGAGAAGGGGAGAAGAAGACAGACACTGTCTCCCAGATTCTCACTCTGTATAAGCAAAAGTGATAGCTGAACACGGTTGATTAAGACAGGATACAATGTACCAAAGCAAACAATAACTTCTACACTGTAGGGACTGTGGATGACCTCACTGTGTTTGGTAGCACTTTGTAGCTATTCTCTGTTGGTCTGGCAGAGGTGACATACCTATCACTGAAGCCACATTACTGTGACAGAATAATCAATAATGGCGTTCTTCTAAGTTAGCACTCATTTCTTCACTAGTTCACAGAGGTGCTAACTCTTCTTCTCTTGGTGTATACAAAATTGTATAGGATGACTACATTTGCAATGATGCTTAATACATCACCGGCCTTATGACACATATATGTATACATATAGAGTGACACAGAGAGAGAGAGAATAAAATTGAGTGTAATGAAGATTTTATTTAAGACATCTGTTTAAAAATTATCATGTTTCTTACATGGTATGAACCGATTCTTACTAAATCAATTTGATAACTGCCAATGCAATTAGTTCACATTTATTTAAAAAATAGTAAATTGTAATTTTAAGTTTACTCTCAGGAAATAAAGAATCTACAATGTAAATACTATCAAGGATTGGAGAATTCAAAATAGGAATATTAAATGATTACAGGTATGACAGATATGAAAAACAGTCTTGGTAGTTTGAATACAAAGGTATCAAGAGGTAGAATGAGTGTTGAATTTATGTTGTGGAAAATTGGTCCCAAGTTGGTTTTCCACTTCATCAGAAAGCACTTTTGTCTTGTATGCAAACAGTTAATGAAGCATGCCAACACTGAATTGTTTTAACTAGTGTTAGGAATCCTTCACCTTTGTTCCTCTCTTTTTCTTTTGGCAAGTTTTAACACTCACATAGTGAGACACCCTCAATTTCAGAGCCTGATTCTATTTTTCAGGTAGGATGAAAGAATAATTATTCATAATTTAAATATTTTGATTTTCATTTATGAATTATTCTCTAGAGAAAGGTAGCAAAAGATCCATCATTTCTGTTGCACAATAAGAAGTGTATGATGAGAATGATCTAGTCATTACATTTTCATCTAGAAGCCTACCTTTGGTTTGAGTATTTTGAAGCAGTGATCCTTTTGATTTAATTTTTAAAGCCTCTGGCAGGTGGCAAAATTTTGTTCCAACAACATTCATGTGATTGGGAACAAAGGAATTCTTTCAAGAGGTTTGTGGTTTTACCTTTATACCACTTTCAAAGGAAATGGGATGATCATTTCTTTCATATTAAAATTAAAATTAAAATAAACATAAGGGTAGGAAAAATTACACATTATAGCAAATAATTGCACTTAAAAAAAGAGCTTTTCATAGATTTATTCAGACTATACTTTACCCTCGTAAAAACATAGTGCTCAGCTGCATAACTTTTTCACAATATGATAATTTAATCCTTACAGTGAGTGTCTTCTATTTGATATTAAAAATTCCCACTTTAAATTCAATTGTATGGGCTCATTATTATTTTGTATTAAATGTTATACCTTATGTGCTATGATCTTAATATTAAGAGAGTTAGGTTGTAAAGTTACTAACCCATGTAATTCTAAAATAGTTTTTCTAAATGCCTCAAATAAATGCATTTCTGATATCACTGTTACTTGGAAAAAAGAGTCTTAAAAATATCGAACTAAAATATGCTTGACTTTAAAATCCAGGTTTAAACTTCAATTATCATTAAATATGAATACAATTTGACTCTAAGATGTTTGGTTCTTGGCATTTTAATTCTAAGAAAATAAAAGCTCTTGATAAAATTAACTAGTAGGTTATGATAAACTTAGTTCACTAAGTATATACAAAGGTTTTCATCAGCAATTATACAAATATTCCTATTACATGGCTGGTGCCTTATGGAGAGTAGTTAAAACATAATAAAATGCAAGATATCAACAAAATTCAGAAAGCATGTCAGGTGCACCATTTTCAAAGAAACAAAAGTCAAATAAAAACAAAGATTTTTTAAGTGAGAAATTTTGAAAATGATTGTATCCCCCCTCATTTTAAGACTCTGATGCCCAAAACTATTAAGTGATGAGTATGAACTCATCATCATGCCACTCTTCCATAGTTTTCAAATTAATGGACAAATCTGTATTGTGAATTAGAAATAACTTCAGTACATTTATAATAGAGGTAACAGTTGATTTTAGGGGTAAGATATATATATATAGTGATTTTATCCTTAAGAGAGATAAAGAGATAAAACTGAACTGAGAATTTGGTCACTGACAAATCAGTCTTATACACACATCAGAGAAATACTTTTTCCTCAACAACAGGACTGGTTGATATCATGTACGCATATTCAAATCACAGGAATAATGGTAGCATCCACAGGCATCTCAGGCATCCACATAAAACAAACTGGTTTCAAAGGACGTTCACACATATTAAAAATAGTTCACTCATCAAACCTATTTACAAAATGTCCTATATCCATCTTACATGAGAGAAAATGGAAAATGTGGACTTGGCTATGAGCACAAAGTACCACTGCTACAGAGCGAGGATTCAAACTCAAAACTTCTGATTTCATAGACCATGATGCCTCCCAGATGACACTTTCTCTCCAAATTAGACTTGTAGATGGCATTTAGTACCATATAGCTACTGGGAACATTCTTAATAAAAAGTCCCATCCTCAAGTCCTCAGATATAAATAAATCAATGAAAATATACACTTAAAAAAACGTCTCTCATTAGGCCAATAGTAATGATGAGGAATGTGATATTTCTGTTCACTTAAGTTAAAGCTAAATTGTTCTAGAATCAATAAGGACTAAAGTATAGTGGTACTTCAAAAGGAAAATGCATGGGCTGGAGGATGCCAAATTCATTCTCACTATTATTTTCCATAATAAGTATTTGGTAATCTGTGCTCATGAGAGAACAGGAGACTTTGCAAGCTGTAGAGGCACAGTCCACCCTGTATTTACTGAATACATGTCATGGAACAGACAGGTCTAGTTTGGGGATATAGAGGGAAAGAGGTTTGAGAGATATAATTGTATCTGCCTTTAAGAAAGATACTGGGTAATTGAGGAAGACATGAAAGTTCTAAGCCACATGAAGTTTGGGCAACAAGAAGAACTAATTGAGCTTTTTGTTTTCTTTTGCTCTCTTTTAAACCTTGGAAAGAGGGGAGACTGGGTGGCTCAGTCGGTTAAGTGTCCGACTTTGGCTCAGGTCATGATCTAACGGCTCATGGGTTCGGGCCCCGCGTCGGCATCTGTGCTGACAGCTCAGAGCCTGGAGCCTGTTTCAGTCTGTGACTCCCTCTCTCTCTGACCCTCCCCTGCTCGCGCGCGCGCGCTCTCTCTCTCTCTCAGAAATAAATAAACATTAAAAATTTTTAAACAAACAAACAAACCTTGGAAAGAGAAGAGTAATAATTATTTCTTTAAAGCAAGTAATGTCTTATAACAGGGTTGAACAACAACATTAATACTAAAGTTTACTCTAAACCACTAATAATAAGATAGAATAACTAGTAGAAAATGGATTACATTATGATGTGCCCAGTTCTTGGATGGGAACACTAAAGACTAAAAAATAGAAATAGAAAGTCAACATCATTTGTAGTGCTAGAACAGAACACTGATCCCGTTTTGTCACCACGGCAGGTTATAATTGCATTTATCTTAGTTTATATACATGCACACGTACATAAATAAATATGTGTGTATCACAATGATGTATACATTTAGGTATATGCCATATCTTCCTAGTGCTGCATATATACTGTAAAGAAGGAACCATTTTCCTTTATTCTAGATTGAAGGCTGAAAGAGACATATAATAGCTATTGTTCTAGCAAATACAACTAGCTAAACACAATGTGCAAAAATGTATATTATTGTAAAACCATTCTTGATATTAAGTTAGGAAAAAAATTCTCATCTTAATTAATATATATTCAGATACCTTCGGAGAATATTATACACAAGAGAGGAAAAAGAAACATTTTCTCTATAAATCTAAAGACAGAAAACCAATATTCAATTTTCTTTTCAAAGTCTGGACAATCCACTCAGATGATATACCAAAATATAAAAATAAATAAATAAAAGGCAAAACTACCTGGATAGAAGAGCAAAAAGTATCCTTACTTTCAGTTGATATGATTGTCTTTCTAGAATTTTCAAGTTGAAAAAATAGTTTGGATCGCATAATATTACTCTGTAAACTGTTTTAACCATGAAACATAATCAAAAGGTAATACCTACCTGCTTTGATAGGACATAAGGTGACAACAAAACAGAAATATCTGTATGCTTTGTGGAGGCTTATAAAAATCATATTCTAAGTTATATTTTTATAAGGCAAAATTCTACTAAATGAAACATGAAATTAATGATGCTCCTGCACCTTCAATCCAAGGCCATGCTTATACCCATTTATTCAGATATTAAAGAGGTGGCAAAAAGTGTTTTAGTAATTGGATGCTGTTGTATGTAAGAACGAACTAAAAGGCATCTCCCAGTTGCCAAACGTGAATCTTAAAGAAAATCCATCCATGTAAGTCACAGAACCATACATACACCTATGTATTACTGCATATGCATGCACTGGTAAGATACTAGCATATTACTTTAACACAGAGACATAAAGTTTGACTACAATTGCAGTCTTGCAATAATTTTTCCAGGTATCAATATTTTATATTAATTGGAAATGTTCTGGGTTTTGTTTGATAGGCACCTTCATAAGCTTGGTGGTTACAGTATGAATAGTTTACTTATGTAATAACACTTAGTAAACAAGAAGCAAAGATATATCAAAAGCTCTTTTAACTGTCTCTAGGAATTCTAGTGCTAAATATACTGTATGAGACATATCAAGAAAGGTCCTCTAGGGCGCCTGGGTTAAGTTGGTTAAGCGTCCGACTTCAGCTCAGGCCATGATCTCATGGTTCATGGGTTTGAGCCCCACGTTGGGCTCTGTGCTGACAGCTAGCTCAGAGCCTGGAGTCTGTTTCAGATTCTGTGTCTCCCTCTCTCTCTCTCTGACCCTCCCCTGCTCATGCTGTCTCTCTCTCTCTCAGAAATAAATAAAACATTTAAAAAAAAGAAAGAAAGAAAAGCCCTATCCAGATAAAACTTTGCAGAAGTTTTTAATTTCTGAAATATATGGTAGATTCATGTGTTTCCCTGATCGCTTGTTTAATGTAAAATAGGAGAGAAATCTAACCTGACAATAGCTTCCCCCCCTTTCCTTCTCTCTGACATTTGAGGCCCCTCCACACAAAGCAAATCACAGCCAGAATGAGATTATGACGCAATGATCTCGTTGTGAATGTTGCATTATGGCTCAGGCAGTGCCTAAGCGGTCCCTCGGTACTTGTGCTTACAGAAATTTGAATTTCTCTGGTAGCTCAGTATGATTTATGGCATATTTCAGACTTTCTCTTCATCAAGGGAGAACACTGTCAAGTTCATGAGGGTTTTGCAACTAAGATGAAGGAGACAAAGGAGAGCATTCTGAGTAAACAGGAATTTGTGTTTTGTTATAATTTGGGGCATTTAAAACTGAATTGCAAAATTATCTTTGACAGTTGTATTCAATATCATCTTGGGTACAGAACAGAAAAACCAATGGTATTTATTAGTGAATCATCCATTGACTTATCCAGCCTTCAATTCACATGCAAAGCACCTGTTTGGAAAACAAGTCCTAAGCTTTTAATATTAATAGTAGAATAGACTTTCAGCAGGGACCCGTATAAAATTTTGCTATTTATCTTTTTTGAAACTCCTGTTCTGGCAAACAGGTGGTTTCTTATACCTGCAGTATTTCATTTCCTCATGCACAGCTGTGTTAGAAAATGTTTGGTTTTTATGAACCACATGCCAGACTTGGCAATATTTTTATAATGGACAGGAAAAAGCAAAATTGTATTGCTTCATTTATTTTTCCTTTACCAACAATGTAAATTTTCAGATTTAATATTACATGCTTTCTTCATAGTCAACTTTTGTAATATAAGCAGCTATTTTTCTAAAAATATGGACAATAGCATGAATTCATCCCTAAATTCACATGCAAAATAAAACACTATTGATGAAAGGTTTTTTTTTGAGCTTCCCTTTTTATTATCATTCATAAAATTCCCTAGGTATGCATGGTACTTTATAGAGCATATAAAAAGACAAGGTCCCTGCCACAAAGGGTTTATAGCATAATCCAGGGAACATACCATATAAACAGCTTAGATATAGAGAATGCATATTATTTGGGGGACAATCCTAGGAAGATGACTTAAAATAGTTATTAAACAAGGATAGAGAGTCACAGATATTTTTGTTGTTTTATCTTTCATGTTATTTTGTTGGTCAAGGGTAAAAAAACTGGAAAATGATAAATAATAAAGTTGACAGGGTACCAACTCAAATTTTATTTTCAAATTCTCCACAGTCTATGAATTATGTCCACAGAAATCTAAACACCTTAATATATTCTGTTCTTGAATCACCATAGTAACATCCTACCTCCCCTCTCCATAATATGGATGTTGATTTGAGTGACTTGATACCATCTACTTACGTTCTATTACATTATATAATCATAGAATTATATAAATTGAGAGTGTTTAATTCTAAGCCCTGCAATTCACCAACCTTAGAGTAAGATACATAAAGGTAATATTATGTCTTCGAGTTCACTTGGATAGGTATGGGTAAAATTAAACTGGAAATCAACTCCTTGGATTTCTCATTTAACAGATTTTTTTTTAAAAGAATGAACCTTCTTCCCCCTCTTGTAATAACCTGGAATAAACACCAAAGTAGCAGACCAAACAGTGGGCCCTGCCTTCAGTTACACTACCTTAAAAGTCACAAAATGTCAGGCAAGAAATTATGTCCTCTGAGATTCAATTTACTCATCTGTAAAATGGAAATGCCAACAATATTAACATTTTATGTCTCAGATTAAATGAAAAGAAAAAGGAGATGTGAAAATGAGAATAAAAGCTGTGCGTAGTAAAACCGTGGAATGCTGCACTGAACAAAGGGCAGCTTGGACTCATCTTTGAAATGAAGGAAATATTCTAATTCTTAAGAGTATAGAGGAATTCCACGAGTAAAGAGAGAGCCAGTAGTAACATGGATATGGATACGCATGGCATTCTTGACTAATACAACACTCATTCATTAAACATTCATTCACGATTATTTTAAGTTTTGAGTGTTTGCAACCATTTTTTAAATTTATTTCTATATGTATATAATCGAATTTTAATAGTGAATTTTTTAACAATTAGGTCATGGATTCTTTGGCAACTGACTTTTGTGAACCAGGTCCAGCGCACAAGGACCTACTGCCGACATGCAGAGCTGTGCGTACCAAATGCTAGCTCTAGGCTTCTTCTAGTTCCCAAATCCCACCATTTCCCTCCTGGAATATTTGTTGAACAACCTTATATGCTGACAACACATGCCAGTCGATGCTGCTAAGGCTCCCTGCCCTCAGCAACCTGACAGTCTCAAGGAAGAGTATGGTCATGAGGCAAAGAGACTTGCAAATAAAGATTATAAATTATTCAAAGCACTACAGAAGGAGCAGCATGGTACGGTGGAAAATGGGTTGGAGAAGAGGAGAATAAATTTCGCATTCAGGAATGGGCATGACGCAGGGATTGGACAATGAGTAGGAACTAGAGAAGTCAAGAACAAAGAGAAAAGGGTCCCACTACTTAGATTTGAGAAATCCTAGGGGAAGAAAGGTATGCAGTGCATTTGGGGAACTGAAGAAATGTGGAGAGAGCATCAGGGGAAGACAAACTCACAAGGGTCTTGAGAGCAGAGGTAGAGTATGCTCTTTATTGCGCATGGTCTTCCAGACTATGCTAAGGAAGTTGAATTTTCTTCTAAGTATAATAAAAAGTCAATGAAGGCTTTTTAAAAGGAATATTTTATGATTGGATTTATGCTTGATAATCATCACAGTAACTGTTATAAGGACAGAGGAGATAAAAGACAAAAAGTGAAGTCAGGCAGACTGGACTAGGTAGGAGTTGCTAACTTGGGTTACCATGTTGGTAACAGATGCAATGGAGAGAGGAATATGAGCCCAACATATGGGTTGGAAAAAGAATAAACAGACATAGTGATGTATTAATAATGATCGGAGATGCAGGATAGGGGAAGAGATACATATGAAGTATAATTCTAAGTGTTCTAGATTGGGCATGAGGGTTTAAAAAGAAACAAGGTTGCTATTTGCCGAGTTTAGGAAAGACAAAGTCAGAGTCTATGCTGGGGCAAGATTGTATTTATTTATAATTCACTTTGCTTGGGACAATACAAAAAGTCTTGGTATGGGTCTTTAAGTGGAAGTGGGTAGTCTATATCATTCACAAGTAAGGAGAGTATATTAACACAATCTATAAAATTTATTATTAGATTCCACAGTTCTCTGAAGGATGAAGGCTACATGAATTCCATTGGTTCCATCAATCCAGAGCTCACTGTTGGTTGATCTGCTCTGAATAACATTAACTACTGTATATATTCTACAAGAGCCATTTCAAGGAAATGGGCAAGACAATGGGTAGCACAGGAAGTACTTGAAGTATCCTGAGAAATATCTTCACTTGATGTAATGGGCAATTGCTAATATATGGAGGGAGGAAACAGCTAAATTTAAGTTATCATTAACTCCAAATAGGATAAGAAAAACAGAAAACAAGAGTAGCTATAAACAATAAAAGATATCATTAACATGAAACTGCCACAATCATAAAAATTCTCTCAAGTTAGAGGGAATCATTTGGTTCTATCAGTTAATAAAAAGGAAGTAACTATGTCTTTTGAAGATAATGTATAATTAAGATATTCATTTGTAACTAACTAATATGGCATATCGTAAATCATAAAAGTAAATATAAAAAATCCATACATAAACTTTGGGAAATTATCCAAAATGATATTTTAAGATTACCTCTAATTCATAGTCAATCTAAAGAGGTTGTAAAACTTTAACCATGAAATCATGAGCCCTATTGTTATGCCCACATGCATAGACATCTATATTCAATTTTAAAGTATAAATAAAATATAGCTTCCATTTAAAAGCTTCAACCTTATTTTCAATTCATAAGTACAGAAACAATTTAAACCATTTTTGCATGTTATTTTATCTATCAATAGTAATTAACACAGTCTTAATCTGGCTAATGTTAATGACCACTGTTCTTTCATAAATCCCAGTTAAACCAAGCTTATTAAGGGCTAATTAAAGGAAGTCTTATGTGAACTGAATAAAGTAATGTCAGTTTTTAGAGTTGGAGTACGTATTTGTCTGATAACATGAGACAAAACTTTTCAATTAAAAGTTTACAGGCTGATTATTGATTTCCTTAAAAAATATGCCAATGAAATAACTGACAACTTCTTTCTTTTCCTATGTGTATGTGCTTTTTAAAAGTGTAGCTATGTCATCTAAATATGGTAGCATATTTTCTGAGCATAAACGAGGCTCACACTGCGTGAAAATCATCAGTAAAACACTCTGTGGATAAATATTAAATCAGAATCAACTCGTAAAGATTCTGGATAAGTAAGGAATGTTCAAGGCACATAGAGGAAAAAATAGTATATATGGTTTCAAATAATGCAGGGAATACTAGAAACTTCTTAGAAGATTATTTGTGAGTGTGTATGTCTGTGCTCATGTGTTTGTATACATTTTATGATTTGATTTGTATTTTCTATTTAATAAACTTTTGTGTAGTGCTCACAATGTGTCAGGTTGTATTCTGAGAACTAATTTAACCCAAATAATCTCCAAAGAACCTGATGAAATATTTATAATTACTTTTTTTTATAAATAGCTTATTGTCAAGTTGGTTTCCATATAACACCCAGTGCGAAATATTTATAATTATCATACTTATGACAGAGATGAGGAAGCTGAGACAGACTGAGTTTGACACAAACATGTCCTAAAGTATTAGTAAAGAGAGCCATGCATTACACCCAAGCAGTTAGGCACCAGGTTCTTTGTTCTCAACTCAACGCTGAACCACAAAGTTGTACTGCTTCTCAGTTTTCACTTACAAGTTCTCCTCCTCATTTTCTCCCTCCTTCCCTCTCTCCCTCCATACCAACACCCCCACCAAAAAGCTTGCTTGGAGGATAGCAGTAAATATTGCAGAGTACTCACAGTTTGAGGGAGTCTGAGGATTAACAGAAAAGCAACTTACATATCAGTAGAAAGCCAGGCACATGAAGATTAGTATATGTGAATCTTAGAATTTGGGGCCAAACATGACTTTACAGAGAAAGTACCTTTGGTATAAGAAAGTGAAAATGATGTTCAACTGCATGATGTTCAAGGTTTTCATTTTGTTTTGTTTTGTTTTCTTTTCTTTTAACCTCAATCACAGGAAAATAGGCCATTAGGTTTTCAAGAGTGTAAAAGGAAGCAAATGTATATATATATATTATATATGCATATATATATGTATATATGTTTAGAAGATATGATAACATTTAAATGCTGTTTCTAATATAGTTTTTAAAGTTGGAATTTGGAGAAAAACAGATGTGATTGTGATATTGAGAGACAAATTTTCATAGAAACTTTTTTCTCAGATGCAATTTATATTAGGCAATGAATTATTTTGACAAATTAACACTCTCTACTAGATGACTTCCTTACCTATTTTTTTTATCAACTTCTTTTTTCATTCATTATTTTTGTCACCTTGATCTCTCATCATTAGTGATTTGTATCTAATCAGAATTTCTGGTTATTGACTAAATGTGATATTGCCTGCATTTCCTAAGCTTATGATATGGAAATTTCAAACTACCAATCACTCCCGATTCATAAGGAAATAAATAGATGCTATACCATTATGGTGCAGTTTTCACCTCAGAAAGAAATGCTTACAAATAAGTGACTCATTCTGGCTCATATTTCGAAATATCATGTTATTGTGCTTAATCACATTTGAGAAAATTGCACCCAATACTAAATGACTGGAAGAGTAAAAGAGTTAAAAAGTTTTTGACTACTGTATGACTAAGTTTCAAAGAAACTTCACACTACAAAATTATTACTAGAAAGTAGGTAAAGATCTAAATAAACTTTATATCCATTGTGTGTAAATTTATTTCTTATCAATCACAGGAAGTAGGGTCGGCACCATAAAGAGAAGATATTACCAGCAACATTTTCAATCATTGGGCTATATATTCAAAAGCAATCAATAACAAAAGTACAGGAACTGACAAACAACTAGTCAACAGAATCATTTTTCCTGAAATACTTAGCAGTAGCCTTTTAAAGTAATTGCTTGTGGTCAATGTTCCTCATATTTTGGTCTGCTTGCTTGTTAAAATAGAATGGATGTCATATCCATTAATTTTTTTAGCTGTCTGAGGAAGTTTTTTTATACTTACAACCAACCAGAGGAGGGCTATAATATTAACATATTTAAAAAGAAATCACCTTTTTGTCAGATTTATCAGTGTTGAAGGTCAATATATTTTTTTTAAAAAGGTAAGGGGGTAAGAAAATATGTAATTTCAGAAAAATATAAAGATATCTATGCTTTGCTCATCCATAACTTTCTTGTTAAAGATTTCTGTCTCGTGAAAGTAAAAACATTTCTTATTTTGAAGTGATCATTTTGAGAATTTATGTGTTTAAAAAAATATCGTCTATGTGGGTTGGGGGGTTCAATATCAACATGGATTAAGCCAATTATGGGACACATCTTTCTTATTTGATGAGAGAACTCAGAAACTGCTGAGTTACACTTTGTGGTAAACATTTTGGAATGTTGCCAAAGCTGTTATAAACATTTCTGAGCTCACATTTCTAGGGAACTCTTTTAAAAATCAATTAGAAGTGAAAGTCTTTCAATGCTGGTGTTTTAAAATGTCAAGCTTGTATTACTTTTTTCCTTGTTGTGCATCAATGGCAATATTTCAAAACCTGTATATTAAATTGATTATATTCTCTAATTAAGCTATTAAAGGGGATAGAATGTACAAGTGTTCTAAAATTCACACCACAGCAGAACTTGATTTTTTTAAATGAAAATAAACCCAATTCGGTTGAAAAAAAGTTGGAAAGGCAAAGGAGAAAGTACAAGGTAAGAAGAAAGTATAAATGGCTACTCATATTTTATTTTAAAAGCATACTCAAGTATATTTATTGATTTTGAGCAATATTTTTTAACATTACAGGTCAACAGGTTAAAACGCTAAATACTTTATTTATGATCCCTGCATCAAGATTTTTAGAAAAAATCTAAATCTATTCTATGGACAATGGAAAGGATTAGTTCTAAGTCCAAACATACAAGAGAGGTCTATTCAAGAATTCACTACTAGGATTACAATATGCATTTAAAAGCATACAATGTGAATATAAATGAATATCTTATATGCATATATGTTTGAATATATGTATATACATAGCTGATTTCTTATTAAAAGGGGATGCTGTCACATCTTTTAAAGTACCAATTTTCATGGACTAGAAAGAAAAACTAATTGTGGGTCATATACACACGATGTCATGTACATTTACACATTTTAGAAAAAAATAAGATTAAAACCTGTATCTACCGAAAAGTGTGCTCCTTTACCCAACAAAAAGTCACAAACTTACTGTAGAGAGCAAAGGATTAAAATTCCTCATGTACGTGTAACAAACACATTGATATTAATTGGTTTGTCCTTTCAAGTTGTGTTTATCTCTTCATTTCCATCACAGTTTCAAAGGTCACTCCATTCCATTTATAAATCCAATATGACAGAGATTAGTAAAATCAAAAAGCAACAACTAAATGAGTACATCATCATGCAATCACACATCTCACAATTCATTTATCCAATTAATAAAAAATACCATCAAATGCTCCGTGGTGAGTTTTTTCAAAATGGTTCACGTCAAGATAACTTAATCACCAACATTTAGTTTCCACAGTATGGCCAACGTAGACCATAGTGAGATTACACCTCAGTAGAAAGAGAGCTGACTAAGGATTTCTACAGCTTTACAAAGTAAAATAATTTAAAAATGTATTTAGTTAATTAGTTTATACCTGTAAAAAGTTACTGAGAGATCCTTGAAAGCTGAAATAACAGGATACACGCATGAGTGACTGAATGTGTGTGTGTGTGTGTGTGTGTGTGTGTGTGTGTGTGAGAGAGAGACAGAGAGAGAGGGAGAGAGAGAGAGATCTAGCTATCTAATTGCTAAGGTCATATATTATCAAGCAGAGGAATCTGAATCTAAAGGAATAAAAATAGTGCTCTCATTTACTAAGAGACATAAGAAATTTTATAATCCTAACGCTCATTTGATGTAATTAATTTTTTAAAAATTCTAGACTATGACCTTTTATCCTGATATAGGCACAGGTTATTATTATTTAATAATAGATATGAAAGAGCAAAAAGAAAGTAAATGCATACCTGTGTGCATTAAAACTCTCAAAGGCTGACACTGAGGTTGCTAAAGAAAATCATATTAGAACAATTTGACCATTTTGATAAGATTAGCATTTTTAACCTTGATATTTTCACATAAAATAATATTGGATATCTATTGCCAATATATATACCTGTTGTTTTAACAAGCCCTACCCCAAAGCTGTGTAGATGGGTTATCCAAAAGGAAAGAATGAGAGAGGAAAAACAGAACAATACAAGCAAATACAAGATATGCCAGGGAGAAGAGAGTCCAGAAGACTCCGTTAACCCAAGTTCAAGCACTTAGATAAATTATGGAGAAACAAAGAAAAAGCAATCTATTTCTAAAAAGCAGACTAAAACATCTAGAACTTATTAATTAACAGATTGTTTATAAATGATACAAAAATTTTTGTTTCTAAGATAAACATATAAAATAAAAACAACTGAAATTGGTTTCGGAAATCTCTTTTTTCTCCCATCTCCATTTTATGGATCTGTATCTCATAAAACATTAAGAATTTAGAATCCTAAGGCAGAATCGAGAATGATCACAAGGCTACTGGGTTTGAAAGTACCCTTGAATCCCTCAAATGGCACACATAGTGTCCGAGTATAAACTATTAATCACCATATTAGATTTAATACAGTCATATCACCTTTATATTTGTTTATTAACATGTGCTTTCTTACATGATTTTGTGTGTGGAGTGAGTTTGTTTTGAGCACAAGCTATCTTTTTAAGTTAAATATATTTTGAGGGAAAAAGTTTAAGAAAAATGTGATTATTAAATGTTCTCTAAATATGGTGAGGCTGTCTTTCCCTGAATATCCTGACATGCAATGTATTGTATAAAACAGAGATTTACCCAAAGATCCCAATCAATGTAGTTGTACATGTAAAATGTCAGAGGAATAACTTGGTTTTGAATTTTCATTTAGGAAAAATGTAAAACTTTCTTGTGAATTTTGAACTGCTGTAATGTTGCAAGAGCTCAGTTGATAAGAAGACTTAAATATGTGACCAAAAAGCATGCACAATGTTGATAAAAACACAGAGCTCACATTTTCTTATCATTTGTTTTAACTTTTCAACACCTGCGTACACACACATAGACACATGCACACACATAGCCTCTCTTCTTTGTCCCTATGCAGATTATTACTCCTAGACAAGAAATGACCCCAAGGAAGTAAGTCCACTTCTTGGCTGAACAATTTATCAACAGCTTGAAGTGACAGGAATGGTCATTCAATCCTGCGCCCCCACATATCAGATGTAGGCCACATTCTCCAGTCTGCAGAACCAGAAAGGGAAAAACTCCCTGTCGCATTTGCCCTTTCATAGAGATGGAAATATTATTAGAAAGGACATAAACAGACTAATTAAATCACAGCAGTATGGCTGGCATGACAGCTGGTACAGCGTGTGACTGAGAAGATCCATATCTGTGAGCAGGAGGCACTGCACTTCCAATCCATTCGCTATTAGGTGCTTTCAAGCTTGCTGTGCAGACATTAAATAATAACATATCATTTCCAAGACTAAAATGAGTAAAGAAATAAAAAAGGCTTTCTAACCAAGAAATCTTTTGTGCTACAAAGAAAAAAAATCATTTACCACTCAGTTCTGCTTTTGAGATAAAGATGTAATAATGCCATTACCTTTCATCAGCAGGATCCTTGAAAATCAACACTCTTTGCTTATCATGCTGTGAAATACAAATAGAGCTAAAGGCATGGTCTGCGAGGCACTGCTGCAGCGATATTAACTAACAGATCTGCCCTTTGTGAAGGAAACCGTATCCGTTTCATTAGTGCAGACTCTAATTCAAAACTGTTGAAAATGAACTGCACATACTGTTTTAATAACAACATTCCTAATCATTATCAAACTGGTAATTCTCTCAACACTGAATGTAAGGGTCTGTGTTTCCATTATAACCTGCTGTTAAAGAAAACCATATTTAAATCCTCTATTCTTTCCTATTTTCCAAATGATCGAGGCTCATTGTGGGGGGATGAGTGGGGGGCATCAAGTCTGCAAGATTATGTATGCCACATTATTTCATCCTCAGTGAATTGACATTTTTAGGCATTTATGTCAACTGTTATATTATTTACTTATTATCATTTAGTTATTCCATCTTGTATTCAATTTGACATGCCATGAGCCATACAAATGGCTTTGTACAACTTGGGAACATTTGGACATTTTAGAGAAGAAACACAGTCACAGAAATGTGAAACACTAGCTCTGGCGACACGGACACTGAGTTTACAGTCATAAACTTGTAGGCTCAAACTCAGAGAAATGTTGGACATGAACACCCTAGTGACATCTCAAAGAATAAATTTTCTATTATCAGATCATCCTGAGATATTTGAAAATTTATATTACTAAACATTATAGTTTACAGATCACAAAGTTGAAGATTTATTTTAATCCTATATCATCATATGAAGTTAAAACATAAAACAGATGAAATAATCATATTAATGCATAATGAGTTACCTGATATTAATAGAACTCAATAAGGTTTGAGGTTATTTTAAACTGAAATGTTTTCTCTCACTATATTTTTAAAGTTTATATAAACATAATGGTATGTTGGCGTGGACTGCAAAGATCATTTTTAGGGCTCTCCTCAATGATATTCACATTTCCAAGGCTGTCATAAGTGCTCTCAATCTCCTGGAATGTGGAGTATACCATATAACATAGCCAAGTAGATAGAACTTAACATTTCCTTATGTTTTATGATTACAAGAATAGAGCACCAAATAAAATAATTCAATTTACATTTCTTAATATGAAATGCTTGAATTATCAGGCTTACTTCATTATCCTGTCATTAGTAGGAATAAGCAATATTAAAACTAAAGCAAAATCGTTAGGCTAATATTTTCTAATTATGTTCTTCGACTGTCCATATAAATTAAAAAACTTCTTGAAAATGAAGCAGACACTGAATAAAAAGTGGAAACACTCTCTGCACTCCAGTTATCAATATCATGAAATACATTTAATAATTCACCCAAGAAGCTGGTTCATGTTACTGATCAAACTCTAATGATTTTATTAACATACAAAGATTCATTTAGAAATAGGTGCTCAAAAATTTTTAAATGAGAAAAGTGTTCTTTTAAAAACAGAAATGTATTTTTTCCACAAAGAGTCACCTGTTAAGATCACTGGTGTTTCTATTCTTTCATATAACCAATAACGATCAAACATGTCATGAGAGAAAATGGAAAATGATGCCATCCACTTTCTAGAGAAAATCACAAAAAAGAGCCTACTAAAATGTCCCATTTTTAACACAGTCATGTGTCATTTTAAAATAATCTAACTTAAAGTTATCTTATATTTTTTGAGAAACTATTCATAATTCTTTCACAAGAAAATAACAACATAAATTCTGTTCAGTTCCTTCCAACTCTAATGAAATGGATGTATATATAGTATAAGGGTATAAAATTCTGTATCATCTTTTTTTCTTACTTGAAAAATAAGCACCTTCTACCCTTATATATTATAGATAATGGTTACAATAATATGTGAAATTATGTATTAAAATATACCCAATGGTGCCTTGTTTTGGACATTTATGTCATATCAGGTTTAGATTTTATTTTAGAAACCACTGTAAACTATACCTTTTTGCCTTTTATCGTCTATGGTGTTTTCAAACATCAAGGAATTTTAGAGCCAAGAAGGTAACTGGGCATCAAGCTGCTTATTTATTAATAATGACACTGAGAAATTAAGAGACTTATCTAAGTAGCTATGTTATTTATTAGCTGTGTTATTACTAGAAGCTAAATGTTCTGACTTATTTTGCCCTCTGCTCTCCCATCTCAGTTCATGAATGCATCTAAGAGGACTCATCTTGGTCATGTTTGAAGATGTTTAAATTTTAGGCAATAATTTTTGATAATTTTGTTTTAAATTTGCTCTTTGTTCTTTATGTTTTCACATTAGATGACCATACTTAAAATATATAATGGAGAAAATGCCAGAAATGGTAAATATCCACAAATGCATTAAAATGTATAAAAGAATAGCTTATCACTTTTTAGTTTTTTAATGTTGGGGTAAGCATATTTGTGTGAAATGTCAGGATATGAAGATATCTTTTGCATAGGGAATGATGTGAACCATATGGCTTATTCACAATCGATTGAATTACAAACCATGGCAGTTCCTACACTTTTAAGAGATGCTTATGTGGTCCTTCCATTAAAATTCCACTAATGTGACATTTGTGAAAAGGTTTATGTTTGGATGTACTTTCCTCACCATATGTGAAATCACAGAGCAAAAGCATTGATTTAAAGTGTTTATATATAAATTGACAGCTATCAGTTCTAAAATATTTCTCATTTCATGTGTCAGAATCTTTTTAGCCTTTTAGGGTAGTCCTGTGTGTGTGTTTCCATGTTTACAAGACCCTGGCTGTTAATATTGTTAAATTTACTCATCAGACAGGAAGAAGGATCTTACAAATCATTGTTAGGCAGAGAAACATTAAGAAAGTTTGAAAAAAAAACTTTCCACATTTAATCTGTTAAACAATGGCAAATTTCTTATGAATCAGTGATACTGTAATTGAACTGAAGACATTTTTAGAGCAAGCTGGCTCTGGCTTTTTCACCCTCCGATTTGGAATCTGCTCACAGTACTGCCAGCTTAACCAAAAAGGATTAACTCTCATATCCAACTGAGAACACAGATAATTCTCAGTAATTGGTAAAAAATGAAGATGAATGGGGCTGAGAGATAAGGAGCAATTAGCTCATCAGCAGTTACAGCTGTGCACTCAATCCGGATCCATCTCTTGAGCCTCGGCCCCTTTTAAAGAACCTAAGCAGAATAAGCATAGGACACCCCTCCCCAAAAAATTGCTGTACCTGCCCATCATTTCTCTAGTCTTCCATTTTATTTCCTTACTATACAAAGACACCTGTCATAGCATGCTATGTAAATTACTACCTCTCTCAGGACCTATGTCTAAAGCCAATCTTCTTTTTAAACTTTTTTTTTTTTATAACAGAAACCAAATGACTACTGTAGACACTCTTAAATTCCCTGTCAATCGTTTCATTATAGCAGCATCATCTGTTTGAAAATATAAGCAATTCCCTCATCTAATTATAGGAAGGATTTGAGGTTCATTAACATTGCCAAGGCAGAGGATCCAATGTGCAACTGCAGAGCTCTGCTTGGTGGCCTGTGTTCTCAGTTTCCTTTTATTTGCTTTCTCAAGGTCTCCAAGACTTTTTCCTGAGATCATAAAATTAATTTTTCCTTCCAAATACACATGTGAGTTAGAAGAAAGGAAATGACTATAGTATAAACTATTCTATTTCTGCAGGAATGGTTAAAAAAAAAGATAAGGGGATGGTCAGTGGGGTAAGATAATTTTATCTACTATCTGCCTGGCCTGGCTCCCCACCCCCCCCCACCATTATTTTCTTTTTGTTATGGCTGTTGGTTGATGGACAGAAATAACAAGTAAGGAATATTATGGACGAACACAGCTGTTCATTCCAGACTCAAGTTCTTGTGTTTACTTGAACCTCCTACATCCTTGTTAACTACTGAAGTTTAAGAAAATGAAAATGAATGGTACATCGGGCATTTGAAATGCATTCAGTTTGTGGACCACTGCCTCAGTGTCCTCTTGCCTGTGTACCAGTGTTCTGAAAGAGACATTCTGAAGTCTTAAGATGACTTCACTTCCTTAAAGAAATAACAGCAGTTAAGGGGTTCTGCCTATAGTTTAAACAATGAGATTTTCTTGGGACATCTGTTTTGAGATCACATTTTGAATAGATATGAACTCATTTCCTACTAAGCAAGCAATCTACTATTGTTGATAGCTGTTTACCAGTTCTATGAGTCAGATATTAGCTAGTGGCAAAGGTCCCTCTTAAATCCTCCGAGTATTCTTTAAACTGTGTACATACTGTTTTCCTTAAATAAAATGTTAAGAGAAGGTAAAAATGCAGTCTTTTCCTGCCTCTTGGTAAATTATAGTCCACAAAGTCTCGCACTTGGGAATAATATTTAATGTATTTATCTTTAAAGAGTCATTTCCTTTGTTGTCATTAGTTAAGGGAATAAGATATTAGGTTTAGCAAGTATTTAAATAACAGAAACTACTGAGATGCTCACTATGTCAATATTTATATAGCATTTAAAAACTAGAAGTAAAAATAAGTTTCCTTTATTTAGATTAAATCGATTGTGATTAATTTAGTATCCTCAAAAATGTGCATGATGCTCAAAAAAAAAGATAAGCAGATAAAAACACAGCCATAGATACTGTGGAATTGACCTTGGGTTCACCGGTTTTAAATTCTCCCTTTCCAATATCCCAGTCCCAATTTCCAAACAGCATTTTTTTAAGCTGGTTATGTAGATAAGTCCTTAAAGCAAAAAAAAAAAAAAAAAAAGCAATTTATCTGGCCTGTATGTTGTGGATAGTGTTGCCACTAAAAAGAATCCAGGACATTTTTCCTTCTTATCTGCAATGTAGCTCATATCAGCCAACCTGTCACAAGATAGTACTTGATATAAACAAGAGATTGCAAAGACATCTCAGTAATCAATATCAGGATGGCTACAGTATGGAAACCCCAACCAGTGCATATCATTTGTCTCAGCATCTATTTCTATGGCCAAATGAAGCATTAATTCAAATCATAAATCTATGGTGATTTAAATCTGGGAATGAGCACCTGCCTGCTTTAATGATTTATTTTGTACATTTCAGTAAGCAGGAGATTTGTCCATATGAACTGACAGGTCACCTTCAGATGCCAGGAGCAGACTGTTTATCACCATGCAGACTAGCATCTCATCTTAGCAAGTAAATATTAAACTAAAAGAATCCAATTGATTGTGGATGAGGGAGAATGGAGACATGGCCATATATTTTACTCAGAGTGCTGATGCCTCACTCGGATCTATCCCGAAGTCCTCACTTCTTCCTAAAGTGATCATTCCGCTGAAGAGATGTGAGCTCAAGGTTACCGTGTAAAATTGGGATATAAAATAATTATTTGTCAGTGCCAGAGATTTCTTTAAACACCATTTTTGGGCTACTTTTTACAGTTCATAATAAGAACCGGAAGGAGTCGTGTGTAATAAAAATTGTCTCTTCACCTCACTAAACGGAATCAAACTAGGCAAAAACAAAGTCTGTTTTCTGGGGCGATAAGGATTTCCTTGCAACGGGGGTGGCGGCAGAGGTGGTAACAATGTTCCTTTAGGCTTTCCTTACATAGGAAAGCCTAAAACGTTTAACAGAACTCGTGAGCCAGAGGAGTATGAGAGAAAAAAAGAAACCTAAATTGATTTCAAAAACGTCACTGTATTTGGGCAGGGCTGAGCAGCAACAATACATCATGTAAGTAGCACCTTTCTGAGGGGTTTCACTCCTTCAAAGAGACAATTGATAGATTCATGACAGCAGTAAGTTTGTATTCTAAAATACAGGCCTTTGAGATTCTTGGGATCCCTCCTGGAATTCATCTGTTCTAGTACCACTTCCTCAGCACCTTCCGCCAGCCAAAGTTCCTGGATGTGGTACATCCTGTTATGACTCTCCCTGCATAGCCATCCCTCCCTGTAGACTGTATACCCCCTGAGTGCCTGGACTGTATTATCATTATCTGGCATTACTAGAATGAGCTACAATCAAATGCACAACAATATCCAAATGACACGATAGCTCCTCTCAAAATTTACTGCTAGGCCTGCAGCCTAACAGACACCTACCAGAGAACAGGAAAACAGAGAAGGAAGTGAGAAGAAACACTTGACAAAAGGATCTCCTTTCGCGTTCATGATGCAGATATTATGATACCATCTTCCAGATATGGAATGTTAGGCTCCATTTTTTTTTTTGCCATTATTATTATTATGCCATTTTCCAGATAGGGAATTATAGAAAGTTTACATAACTTCCCAAAGTCACAGAGCAGCTAATTGTTGAACACTTACCAGGAGGCAGGTGCTGCTGGCACAAGCATAGAAGACTGAGGGCCAGATAAAGAAACTGGTCTGTTCAGCCACCACTTTGGTCAGTGTAGGCTCACCCCACTGGTGCCCTGGACCTTCCTTCCCCTACCCTCCTCCCCCTTCCCCTGCCCTTCCACCAAAGTCCTCTGCCTTGATCTCTAGAAAAAGGAGGGGGATGGCCTCTGGAAGTATAATAAATCATTAATTCTTAGAGGATGGCAGTGTGTGAGAATAGAATAAAAAATGGCAATAACAACATTTTCCCCCCAAATCAGCTACAGACAAACACATGCCTCAAGACTAGCAGTAACACCAATGTTAACACACTCTAAAAATATTAAGACTCTAGGAAAATTCAAATTTCTGCTCTGGACTCAAATTGGTTTTACATGGTGGGGTGTTAAAACTGAAAAGCAATCTAAACTACCAACTAAATACCCTGATAGGAGAAAAATGATAATTTCTTCCAACTACAACAAAAAAGAAAATTCAAATTGTTTCGTTTTTAAGCCATTATGGTAGCCTATGTACTCAAATAATTACGATAAACCACAATCTGGTCACTAGGCAAATGTTATTCTATAATATCAAATATCAAATATATGCCAAAGCCTAATTATGAGCCATGTTCTCCTTATCTTATGCCTATTGGTTTTTCCAAAGTCAACTTCTCCTCTGCTGCTCAGAAAATTTAAACAGAGATATCATGCTTTAATATCTTTTGTTTTCAATGTTATTAAACTGCCTAATTTAAACATTCTCTCTCCCAACACCAACTATTAAGAATAGCCCACACTAAAGGCTCACTCTTCTAAATTTTTAAAAACATTCTAGATTGCTTTACAATGGTAACTAAAATTTATAGTGGCCCAATTACTTGTTTTTTTTTAAGTGTCTAATTTTGTTCTACTTTATAGACCAAAGCAAGAGATTGTTTATTTTTTTAAAAAATGTCTTTAAGATTTCCAAAAAGAGAATTATAATTCATTAACTTTACTTCAAAACTGTTTTTAATTTTTAAAAGTCTGAATTTATGTGTGTGAACCACAACCTTAACAACCCCTCTGCCCTCCATCCTGTCCCTAGGATCACCACAAATGCAAGCACTCATGTTTTCCTTTGTCCCTTCTAGCGGTAAAGCCAAGGCTTGGCTCTCTTCCACATCTTTGCAGCCTTCTAAGAATTGCCACCACTTTCTTTATAACCTACTCTCAAATCAAACCCATTATTGTCAGCCTTTTGCTATTTCTCTTGCGAAGTGCTATGGAAAAACTCTATTTTTTCCCTCTTTTGCATTAGAAGCTACCCTTTGGCATCACTGAAGCAATGGCATTTTGTGTTTTGTGTACATATTTCAAAATTACTCCCCACTCGAACATTCATATCTAGTGCATGTATCCATGGAACTGTTGAATGAATGATCATTATTGAAATCGCTTATATGCCCTTAACTATACCACATTATACAGGAAGTAAAGAGCTGTTGATTATCTGAAGAAATAATCTTTAGAACACTGCATGGAAAAGAAAATTTAATTGAACTGCCATGAATTATTGCATCCTTCATGAAAATATGTTGGATATAGTATCTTACACATCTCTTGTAGTCTCCACATTTCTCTTGCTAAATTATCATTTGAGCAGGATTTCTACATTTTAAAGAGAAACAATACAGTGCAGTCGCAGAATACAATGCTTTATCTCACCAACACACAGATGCTAAAGATATCAATAAAAAAGTTAACTCATAATTGAAGTTGTGTTTGAAAAAAAAATGACTCAAGTGAATTCTGTGAAAAGAAAGTTGTTGGTTTTGGTGTAAATGGTGACTATTAACTTTTCCTCTCTTTCTCCACATCTCAAGAAAGAAAAAAAAGTCAAGAGAAATTCAAGTTGTACATATACAAAGAGAAAGATTGGTAATAGTAGAGTACAGCAAGAATGAACTGTCAACATAATTCTTATTCTTGACAGGACCTCAAAGGATTAAGTTTATATGTTCCACCGCTGATGTAAATTTCTTTGATAAAAAAGCCACTAGGAATTAAAAAGATAAAGCATGGTTTTGTTTGTAAATATTCTTGTCACCTTACCTGTAATCAATCTTTTAAAATTCTGATTATTAACACTTAATTGTATTACGAACAATGTGAACTAAATGTTAGTAGAAGTTGCCTACATGAAGTTGATCATGTATCAAAAAATTATGTTGTTAATTATTTAGTCAGAGTGCATGTTGTTAGAGGGGCAAAATCATATCTCCCAAACATACACTGTGTTTGAAGCTAAAAATGAATAATTTGGTTCTGGAAAAGAAAGTAATTTGGTACCGACATGATCACAAAAGTTTCCATGAACAAAAAACTTACCAACACTGGAATTCATGTCGCCGTTTTCCGAATCTGCTCCATGTTGGTTATTACTGGCATGATAGTTGCTCATGGCTTCCAATTTGATTTTTTTCACCTTCATTGCTTCGGCAATGGCTGCATTGGTAGCAGCAGCCGCTGCTGCAGCTGCTGCTGTCAGACCTTAACAGAATAAATTAAAAACAAGGTAATTCACATTCTGATCTTTCATGTAAGAGTCCAGGTACTTTATAGAGCACACACATACGAACATATTAGAGGATCTGATTCCTTCATGCCACATTCTGATAACATATATTCATTCCCGACTAGTCAATGAAACAACATTGATATCAGGGGGAGAATGCACTGTAAACTCTCAAACCAAATATTAGCAGAGACATCATTCATACATAGAAGGATAGGAGTAGAAATGCATCCAAAATTCTCCCTCAAACAAACCAATTCGAATACGTTATTCTATGCTTAAAATCCTCTACAGCTGCCTGGAGGGGGATGTCTGAGCAGCTCAGCTTAATTCATAAAACCTTTCACTAAAAAATGTAAACCTACCCAATCACTCCATTTCCGCAACCTCAGCCCCCACTCCAGCTACCTGAACGTGCCACCAACACGCCTCTTGGAGCCTCTGCTTTCACACATACCACTCCCTTTGTCTGGAATGGCCTTGCTCCACGGCTCGCTTCCCTGACCTCTCATCCCCCAGCCTTCTAGCCCCAGGGTTAACACTTGTAACCACCATGCCATGTTTGCCCAGAACAGTTCACCTCTGTTCATCCAGAGAACAAGAGGTAGGAGTGGACTGGAGATTAGAAATAGAATTTGAGGGCAGATTATGGAAGAGCAGAAAGGCCATGCTTTATGTACAGGCTGTACATAGCCGACAGAGGTTTTCGAGCAAGGGAGTGGTTTGTTTTCCTTAAGTGTGTGAACTTTTACCTAGTGAGTTCACTAATCCTGGCCTCCCTCTTCTGCAAAATGACAGACACGGCGATATCTGAATAATCTCTCCTAATTTTGAAACTTTAGCAGGCTAGGAGAGGATATATATATCCTCACTCCCCATACTCTTTTCGCTATGGCTGTTTCAGAGTTTCTGACTACAGAGCTTCAACTCGGTTTGAATTTATCTGTGTGATTTATTTCCACTCCCAGCTGGTGGATTAGAGACTGAGCACCTCTCTCCTCTTTTCCTCCCCACTAATCATCACATCTAGTTACTACAGCAAATGTTACAGCCTCAGAAATTACAAGAAAATCTTTTTTTCCCCCTAGAAAATTGCCTTTTTTTTTTTTTTTAGAGGTTAGTAGAGCTCACCTTTCCTTCAGATCAGACCAAAGAGGTCTTTAAACCCAATGCCCTTCAGAATGGATCTTTGAGTGAAAAACTGATAACCACCCTCCAAAAAGGCACTGATGTAAACTCAAAGAATTCATTTGGCTCTACACTGTACATTTGTTGCCTTTTAAGTCCCAACTTGAGCGGATTCTCTCATCTTCCTATGATTGAATTTACTCCCCAGTTACTCATTTCCTTCAAAGGTGTTTCAGAACATTTTCTTTCCTGTTAAAATTCTCCTCATGTTTCCCAGCAACTCTCTTTTCCTCGATTTTGCCTTGTCACAAATGTGACCATCCTACATGTCCCTTCCCTTCATTACCCAGTGTGGCCCCATCTCTACTGTATAACACTTCCAGGGTCTTTATCTTTGCTTTATGCAGCAGGTACATCTTGTATTCAAATACGGAAGATAAAACTACTACAACTTGAGATTGGACCGTTACTATTAAATACACTGGAATCAAATTCTACTGAATTTGAAATATAACTCTGCATGATATAGCCTTAGGCCAGCCATAAAGTCTTTCTGAATATTGTTTCGTTGTCTGTAAATTCATTCTATTCACACGAGGATTAAATGAGATAGACCATATGAAGAAGACCACATCATGCTATTAAACACTAGGTATGCCCTGCATTCTAGTTCCTCAAAAAGCCCAGTCCTAGCCATCATTCCTGCAGGACATGGTGGGCTGGCCAGAGCCCACTTAGCTAGAAGAATCTTACTTCTCTCTTTAACCCCTGACTTTCAAATATTTTTTATACTTTTATTTATCTGACCTTATGTATGGTACCCTTCTACTTGTCCACTTGACAGTTTATCCCCACAGTTTTACATTTCTGATACAAATTTCACAAGATATATGGTGATTCCCCCTCCATCCATGAGGACATATTCCAAGACCTGCTATTGGATGCCTGAAACCACAGAATACTGAATCTTATGCAAACCAGGCTTTTGTCTATACACACATGCATACACCAAACTTTAATTTATAAATTAGGCAGAAAGAGATTGACAACAATCAACTAGAACAATTATAACAATATACTGTAACAAAACTATGTGAATGTGGTCTGTCTCTCCCTCAAAATATCTCATTGTGTGGCACTCACACTTCTTGTGATGATGTGAGACGATAAATTGCCTACACGATGAGATGAAGTAAGGTGAATGACACAAACACTGTGACCTGGGGATAGGCTACTATTGACCTTCTGAGGATTTTTCAGAAAGAGATCATCTGTTTCCAGACCATGGTTGACCAAACCAGGGAAAGGAAACTACATACAAGGGGTACTACTAGAAGTGTGTGACCCACACATGATATAACTGATCTAATACCTTTTAATTTTTTTTTTCTTTTATTTGAGAGGGAGAGAGAAAGAGAGAGAGAATCTCAGCCCTGAGGTGGGGCTTGATCTCATGACAACAAGATCATGACTGGACCTAAAATCAAGAGTGGGATGCCCAACAGATTGAGCCACCCAGGCTATAATACTTTCAAATACTGAATTTTTAGTTCAGTTTAGTGAAGGCCAAAAAAAAGCTATGACATTTTCAGCAGTTGCTGATTTTAGTTTCACTAAGATCCCTGGTTCATAAATTTAATATTTTAATAGCTTTCAAATTTAAGCAATTTTCTCCATTTTCCCAGCTCCTTCTAGAGCCAACAGTTGCCTTTTCTTAGGGGGAGTCCTGCAATAGCCTCTCAACCGCTTCGACTTTCCCCACTTCCAGCCTCTTACTACTCATGCAGCAGTCAACATAATCCTATAGAAAGGAGAATCCAATCATGGCATTCAATGCCTACTCTTAGAAGCAAGTGGGGCACTTGACATGGCTGTCATGGCCCTTCATGCCCAGTCCCCTGCCTATACATGTAGCATTGTGTGTCCTCCCCACTCCAAGTCCCACTCTGTGCTATAGACAATCCAGCCTTCTCCCATTTCCTTAAGTGGATTACATTCCTTCTTCTAAGCCACAGTTTGTACAGGTTGTTCCCATTTCTAGAAAAGCTCTCTAATCCCTGCCCCTGCCCCAGACCAGCCCACGTGCCCATTATCTGATGGCTTAAATATTGTGCTCTAGAGGAAGTGAGCTCAGTTCCTAACACTTTAATCTACCTGAGAAATAGCTATCAACATTTTAAGAATCAGCTCAAAATGTACTTCTTTCAAAACTTTAAAAAATATATATATTTATTTTTGAGAGAGAGAACACGAGTATGGGAGGGGCAAAAAGAGAGAGGGACAGAGGATCTGAAGTGGGCTTTGTGCTGACAGCAGAGAGCTCAATGCGGGACTCAAACTCAGAAACTCTTGAGATTATGACCTGAGCCTAAGTCAGATGTTTAACCAACTGAGTCTCCCAGGCACTCCAAAACATACTTCTTTTAAAGAGCTGAACTTCCCTGCTCCTCAAAAGAAGAAGTAGCCATCCACTGGTTGGTGTATGTGACTTTACCATCCCTTTGTTCATCAGAATCATCCATGGAGCTTTTAAGCCATGCAAATAGCAGAGTCCTACCATATGAGGGTTTTGGCTGGAACTGCTGCATCTGTATATTTTGGGGTTGATTTTACTGCTCCTCAGGACATTTCAAGGTGCAATCTGAGAAGAGAAACTTTTGAATTCTTTAACGCTCTTTTTCTTGAGGCAAGTGGCGGGGGGGGGGAGGTTAGGTTTAAAGCTCCTCTAACTAGGTTACCCAGAAGGACAGAAATACTTCCTTAATATATGTATCCCAGACATCTATCACAATGCCTGCCACAAATTTTCTCTGAATGAAAAAGCACTTCTGAGACTAGATTACTTGGAAAGCCACAGGAGAAATATGGTCACTATTTTGACAATGTCTATGTAAGTAATTTCAAGCATTATGCTTACATTACAATCAATGTGAATATATTAGGAGCAGCAAATTTCAACATTTAATATAAAGCCTGACTCTCCCAAACTACATCTGCCTGGGGTAGAGAGGGTCACAAAAGTCTCATCTGCCCTCTGTGCTTATTGAGCTTCCTGTTGGCCTTGCAATGGCCCTTTCAGATCTCTGATGTATTTCTCAAATCCCCTCCAACTTGCTCTTAGAAAGAGGTCCCGTTGTATATTTTGTTTCAAAATGAGGTTGCCTTCGAAAAAAAATTGTGATAAATTCACAAAATAAGTCTAGCAATTGGTCTATACTTTATAGAGAATTCAAACTGTGAAAACATTTTCATGTAACCAAAAATTGTCTACTTGTGTAAATACTGGAAACCATAACATTTACCTCCCTGCCTCACCCTTTTCTAAGCGACGATTTTTGTTATGTCCTCCTTCAGTAACTCACCTTGAAGTTCATTATCTTGCATATTTACTGCTGCTTTTAACTCTTCCCAAGCAAGATGAACCATTTTTAATCTCAGACCTAGGGAATTCAGTATTTCTTAAAGTGATAGTCAACATCAAATCCAGTGGTCATGCATGGTAAAGTTAGAGGTCACCTTCTCCAGGGACACAGTCACAGACGGTGTCTGGGACAGGCTGAGGAATCTGTGCTTTTACCTTTCAGCAAACAGGTTGATTCTGATGTGTGCTGCCGTTAGTTTATATGAGTACAGTAATTTAGACTAAAGTGTGTCTGTATCTCACAATAAAAATTTATTAACTGAGCAGATAGATCACCATTACAGTTGTTTCCAAAAGTGTGCGTGCTTCAAAATCAACAAGGGGACTTGTTACAACACAAAATAAGGCTGGACCAAGGAAGCAGAGTTTGAGATGTACTGCTCTAGTGGGATGCAGACTTTTATAAGAATGAGTCTTCGTGTGCCTTTGGCCTGCCACCACACAAGTGAACCGGTGAGCCAGGTAATGCGGCGCTGCTGATGCAGCAGTCATGGACCTGCTTAACTCCAGCAGCCACCTGCATGCATGCATCTAGGTGGCATGTACAGTAGCTGTTACTGAAACAGCTTGGGTAATCACTTTGGATTCTTGAAATGGTAAGGTTTGCACCAGATTTATTTTTCTCATGGGAGGAAATATAACAAATATCCAGAGAGGAGAGAGAGAGATGAGATAGATTAGAGATAGAGAGAGATAAAGATAGAGATAGAGATTAGAGAGAGATAGAGGTAGAAAGAGAGAGAGAGAGAGATAGTATGTGTATGTGTATGGTCATATGTGGAAGGAACAAATAAATGATCTCTTACACTAAGGAATGATTAGCCCACCTATTTTAACTCACCAAACTTACTTTTTTATACTCTCAAAGAACTTTGAAAGTATCTCATACACCAGAACAAAAACATGTTTGACTAAGAAGACAAATATGAAATAATTTCATTTTATTTTAAAAGATTCTAAATCTAGGGGTGCCTGGGTGGCTCAGTCAGTTAAGCATCTGATTTCAGCTCAGATCATGATCTCATCATCCATGAGTTCAAGTTCCACAATGGGTTCTCTGCTGTCAGCACAGAGCCTGCTTGGGATCCGCTGTCCCCCTCTCTCTCTACCCCTGGCTCCCTCGCTCTCTCTTTCTCTCTCTCAAAAGTAAATAAAATAAACACACTTTTTACATGTTAAAAAAGATTCTAAGTTCAATGTAATCAACAATGGAGAAACTTAAATGCATTCTTAAAACACATTTGGCATTAATAAAATAATGTATTAAGAAATATTTTGTTTAAAAAAGACATTTTCCTTCTCGGGAAGGATAGTAAGTCATAGTCTGTAGCTGCTAGACCTCCAGATGACCCTCAGGAAAGGGACTGTACATCAAAATTAAGTTAAAGACAATAAGCCTCGTATAATGCAAAAATATTTAGGTTTCTTGGGGCACCTGGGTGGCTCAATTGCTTAAGCATCCTACTTTGGTTCAGGTCTTGATCTCGCAGTTCGTAAATTCAAGCTCCACACTGGACTCTGTGCTGTCAGCTCAGAGCCTGGAGCCTGCTTCAGATTCTGCCTCCTTCTCTCTCTGCCCCTCCCCTACTTGTGCTCTGTGTCTGTCTCTCAAAAACAAATAAATGTAAATTTTTTTTTAAATATTAGGTTTCTTTTTCTTTCCTATTAAAACTCCATAATCTCTACATTTACAATTTAAAAGAATAGGCTTTTACACAGAATTTTAAAACATGACTTTTCATATTATTGTCTGACTTATGATATGAACTCATTGCTGTGGGATTCATTCTGCTCTGCTCCTTCAGAGAAAATTCTGTATTATTTTTCTAACTGCATAGTGTTAGAAGTTTTTGTTTTGCTTTGTTTTAATCTTGCCTTATAGATTTCTTTTACTTTCACTTTTTGATGCTCTACTAAAATCCTTAGTGACTGTCATGGAAATTACTAGGTATCCAAACTCTCTATCATAGAGAGAGTAAATACATGATGGTTAAAAAACAGCACTCCAAAAGCCATACAAACTTTGGACACCATGCATCAAATTTATCTGGGATAGTGCTGCAAGTTACATAATTCCTAAGGCTTCAAAATTCTCATCTTTAAAATAGAGATATCAATTCTGACTTGATAGGGATGTTGTTGGGAATAAAGACAAGGTAATATATGCAACAGCATGGGCACATACTAAGCCCTCCACAAATGGTAGTAAATATTATCAAGTAACCTAGAATAGCCATCATGTCCTTATGTTTAGTTTAACCTTTGTTCAGTTACTCACAAAAAAATGCAACTATGACAGAAGCAACCTAACAGTGGGGAATGAGAATTTAGCCACTTGACAAATGGAAATCTAAAACTCATGCTTCTATCTAAACACATCATTTAGTAGTCTACATTGATCGCATTTATCTTAAAATCACTAAATCTCCACTCTGTGCTCTATTGATACAAAGCCTTCACTACTTCAAATTCAATATCCTAAAACCAATCCATGGGTTTATCATTTGGAAAAGAAGCAGGCATTGTCACCACTTAAGAGTCTTATTTTACTTTGCAAAGATAGTATTTTTCTTCTGCTTTCAAGTTTTATCAAAACGGCCTTTAAATCTTTCAAATGCCATACACAATCCTGATCACCCTTTCTAAAAACAGGAAAAGAATCTCCATTCTGTTTATTTCAAATAAGTTAGTACTCCTGGTGATAAAGAGTAGATTACAACTATAGATTATAAATATCAATAAAAGAGACATATTGCTGTCAAATTCTTTCTCTGATCTGTTTGTTTGCTCATTAACTTGAAAGGTCCAATCTTTGATCTTTGGTTTCAAAGACATCAGGATGACTTCCAAATGTTTGATATGTTGTCTACTTTTACATCACATTCCATATAAAATGTATTTCCCAAAAGCTAATGGTTAAATAAAATGAGTTATATGTAAGAGACAGGAAGCAGTCAAAGCTTCTATGTGATAGACTTTTTTATTCATCTATGTCACTTCACCCAAATTTAGAAGAAACCATTTTAAAGATGCAGTAGATTATAGCCATTGCTAGTTATTATTAATATTCTGGAATTGATAAGTTATTTATGTCTGGCATTCTTCCTACTGATTATTCAGGGAGACAGGCGGCTTATAAATATCTCATCACTCCACCGTCACAGAAATTTCATCGACAGTGCTCATGCACAGCTATTAGCAATATGAATCTAACCATTACAAGAAGGAGGAAAATCGAACATGTGGCATTAATACGCAGTCCTGGTTCCTAACCATCTGATAGGCAGATGGTGTGAAGCGGATTCTCCAGCTGAAATGAAGGGGCACATCATTTAAAACCTTGTTTGCATTCTAACTGATATCAGTGCCATATTGATATACATGATACATCATGGCAGTATTTGAACAATCTAGTTTGTTTCAGTCATAAATGTTTACTGCCTTGTTTTTTTTAATCTTATAAGCATGTTCAGAAGAGTGTATTTTTAATTTATGAAACCTATTGTTTACTTCTGTTGAATTAGAAGATTAGTGGAAAGTAGGAATATTAAATTACTTCAACCACAGCAATATAACCAAGACAGATGAATAAAGTGGGTTTCTATTTTCAATAAAGGATGTTAGTAAAAGAGTTTTAAAATTAGCCCAGGCATTTTGCGCATTAAATGCATTTATTCATTTAAACCTTCTGGCTTTTTTTCCCTCAAGTGGCATACAGAGAAACTTAATGCTTTACATAGCCATTCATTTAAAACTCTCACTGTGTGCAATTAATCTTGTCCAACAATTCAATTCAGAAAGTAAAACATCAAAAAGCATAGTTCAATTCAACAGTCATTACTGTGAAGTAATCTTTCTGCTCCTGACAGTTCCTATAGTCTCTTTGCAAAACTCTGTTGAAGGTACATTGTAAGCTCCATATAAGTTTGAATTACAACTCAGTTGAAATCATGCCAAGTCTTAGAAGAAGTCTTGGCTCAATATAACAACTTAAAAATACCAGTACTTTCTTTTCACCCTGTTTTCTTCCTATCCTTATTTAAATACTAGCTGTCTAGAAAACCGACACTAATTTTCACAGTTATTTATTTTTTCAATACTTTCTAAATAAAGGGAAATTGTGATTGAAATATACCTGTCCTCACCCTTGAATGATTAAATAACAGACATGATAAGCAACTGGAATAAGCAAGTTAATTGTGAAGCAGAATAGACTGAAGATTTTGAATGTGAATTTGTCTCCTAATGTCCATTAGACTGACTTTTCTTGCCCTTTAAAACACATTTATATTCTGCAGAGAAAAGGGAAATTGATCTTTAAGGCCATTAATGGAAACACTGTCTACACCAGTTTTCAGTTTTTCAATTGATTTAATTAGATTTTTTAAATGTTTGGATTAACAAAGAAACCCCACTAATTTGGAGATACATATGGAAAGAGTTTATTATAATATTGATAATAATAATAATCAATCAAATAGACATCAAACTGAGCATTCTTATTCTGAATAGCTTAAAATTCATAAGCTTTCAGAGCAAAGGAAGAAATAGCAGTAGGAAGTCCGTGGAGGGCGCACCATGGAGATGTTATGTTATTTGGCCATGTGTTAAATCACTGAGGAAGTTCTTAAATGTTTGTTTGGTTGGTTGGTTGGTTTTATTTTGAGAGAGAGAGTGGGATGGGGCAGAGAAAGAAGGAGAGAGAAAATCCTATGCAGGCAACGCGCCATCAGCGCAAGGCCTAATTCAGGGCTCTATCTCACGAAGAGTGAGATCATGACCCGAACTAAAGTCAAGAGTCTTATGCTTAACCAACTGAGCCACTCAGGCATCCCTCCATGGAAATTTTTGAAACATTCAACTTCTGATCACTAACTCACAGAATCAGGCTGAAATATAATTAAATCAAAAATTTAAATTACTGTGGCTTAAAATAAGAAAATAGGTAATTTATAAAATGTTGAACTCGACACAAAAAAGTCTTGAATATAAAACCCTCACTTTTACTTCATCTGTTAACATTATTGCCTCTAGAAAAAGAGTTAACAGCCACTCAGGGTCTAGACTTATAAAACATTGAGATGAGAAAGACTATCTAATGCAACCCTTTTATTTTTACTGATGATGAAACTCAGGGTCAGTGAGGTTAATCATTTCTATAAAGTCACACCATTAAATAATGATAGAGTGATCCCAATTCCCTTAACTTCCAGTGCAGCATTGACCACACTGACTCTGTCAATAAATGTAAAAAGAACAGAACAGAATACTGTAAACTCTGGAATCACGGAAAGAAAATGAATCCCCTTTGCTCAAGTAGCTTATAAATGGCATAGGAAGTCAAGGGTATAGATGCTCAGATGATGTCAAAAGTAAAAGCTGACTTCACTTAGAAACCTGACCTAAATGTTCACTTGGAATTCAGTTTTATCGAATTTAGAATATATCTGCCACAAAAACAGTGGTCTCAACACTTTAATTGTACACAAAGCTTTTAACCTGGACTACAGGTAAAATATATTATTTATATTAGCCCGAGTCCTATATTTTAAATACAGCACAACAAGAAAAAGAGAGAAGAGCAAATAATTATTTCCCTCTCTATATCCTGAATATAGAACAAAGTGTAAATAGAAACAAACTGAAATAGGTAAACTTTGACTCCAATTTTCTTTAAAGCACCCTTCTTCATATTATTTTTCCCTCTCCAATAAACTGTTCTTTCGATGCTCTCATGCTTGTCTAAGGCGCAATTCTTTTTACTACTCACGTGACTCAATCACCCCAAATTACTCAGTGTATTGACTCTAGGCAGGTGCTTCGTACTAGCCTGAGACTAACTGACAGTGTGTGACATTCTAAAAGGATGTTTTTTAAAGAGGCTACTTGTCAATATATCGGTGACAGTTCAGGCAGTATAATAAGTGAAAAGAGGAAATGGTGTCATAAATTTAATTTCCTGCAAACGAGTCACCTCATTGGCATTTTAGCCTAAGAATAATCTCCCCAATTGTTCAACTACGTTTCTCAACACCATGTAAATCCTCTCCTAAATCCTTTGATACTTCAATAAGTCTCTCTTTTTCTTTTTCTAGAAATCAGGTAGCATGTGGTTGTTGGTGAGAAGGGGAGAAGAGATAAGAAGAAAGTGTTATAGAGGTGGCCATTTCTTACATGGAAGTGTTGTTTGTGGGGAGTTATACAATAGGACAGAAGTATAACTGGAGATGTTGTGACCACACACTTTTTCTGATATAGTAATGTAGACTTTTTTTTTTCAAGGAAAAGACTCAAGAAAGAAATGTAATTATAATACACACACACACACACACACACGCACGCACACACACAATCACTTTGTAAACAGAGGTCAGGTTCGGGTTTGGGAACAACAGACAGCCATGTTCACTGAATAGCAATAGAAAAAGAGGGACTAGTTGAGGCAATAGTCATTACATTTTAATATTTATGTCAACAACTCATTGAATCTCCAGAAGCAGCCTAAAAGGTAGCGATTTTCCTCATTTGTTTACAAGGAAAATGTGAATCGTGATAGGCCAGTGGTAGTACTTGGTTTTTGGTTGAACTAGGTAGTACTAGGGTTTTGGTTGAAGTTTGAAAGTTGGATCATAGAAAAGAACAATCCTAGTTGATTTAGATGAATACATACTGCCACGTGATAGGGAAATTGCAAAAGAAACATAGGTTATTTTTCATAGTCCCAAGTGATTGCCATCTCCTAGAAAGTGGCCTGTTAAACAGATAAGTCTTTATCTTGGCACATCGTTGAAATCATAGTCAATTTACTTAATTTTTTAGCATAACAAATTACTTAAATTGTCTGATTTTGAGGCAGTCTTGTACTTTATCACTCAAATAAATTCCATCTATGTTTAAAACTATGTGCCTCCTGAGGTTGCGTTAGTATATGTAACCTAGCTCACCACGGCACAGAGCAGGTGGATGTCAAAGAACAATGACCAATGGCTGTTATGACTCATCTCTCCTTTTTTGCTACAAAAATCATTATAGAAAAAAGAACCACTTAATCCATGAGATGGCAAGAAATGTGAGTCTTTTGTGTATTCTGATAGAAACTTTTACTTCATTTCAAAAACAATTGTAAATCATAGCAAATCTTCAATTTTCCTCATATCCCTTCATTTAGGAGTAAAGTCTGCAGTTATACTGATCCAGTGGTTTCTCTTGACCTAATTTATGTTGTACCATGAGATTCTATTAAAAGAAACTAAATCACTGCAGTAGATTTATTCACCTTAAATAATTTAAGCTAATTGAAAAAGAACCAAACTAAAACTAAAACACTTCTCTCAAGCATTCAACTCCTGCATGTCAATTAGTAATTTAAACAACCAGCTAATCACAACAGCTTTATGAGAAACACGGACCTGTGCTGTGCACACATTTCTCTACCTCCATGGAGTTGAAGACAGAAACAAATATCAGTTCTGAGGCTGAAAGTAGGTGTATCTGTTCTGTAGTAATTAGGCAATTCTAATAAAATCATTTCACAGATGGAGTGAAGATTTTTTCAATCTTCCCAATTTTTAAAAGAACACATAGAAAAATGAGAGCAATACGTGGAAAAGCAATCTTTTAGCAATGAGTTATGGCATTGCAAACTTATAACGTGACTTAAGCAAAACAAAATTAAGAACATTACTGTTGTTCACAAAGGTTACCGCATGATAACCAGAAAATGAATTCCTAATGGGTTGACTTCAAAATTAAGAATCTGGCTTAATATTATTATTATTATAGTTTATTTTTGTTATATTGCTTCTTGTTGAAAGTTATTAAATATTACCGTGATTTAAGATATGTGAATAGTGGCTCAAAATGTTATCACAGATTATAATATTCTGATTGTCCCATCATTATAGAACGCTATTTGTAAAAGCAACGGTCACTTTTCTCATGGGATTATTTCATTTTATAATTCAGCCTTTGTAATACCTGGAATGGTTGGCATATTCACTCCTAGGACTGTCCTGCAAAGACTTACCAAGCTATTTGCAGCATTTTTACCATATGTCTTTCTTAAGAGAATTAGAAAATTCAAACATAACTTTGTCTTGGAAGTAAAGCCTTTTGAAATATTGCTGAAGTGCACACGGAATAAAGACAACACACTTAAGCAGACTTTTCCCCCCTTTAAACAGCATTCAAATTTTCAAAAGCAATAGATCCTCCGTCCACACGGAGTCTATTGAATTATTCATTTCATGTGCAACCTCATGCTGGACCATAAATTGTTACTTTATCTAATCAAAGGAGACTTAACTCTACAGAAGGTCAAAGGTTTAATTTTGTGAAGTATTATCTTACGCTAGGAGTTTAACCGAAAAATAGAAGAAGAAAAACAGCCAAGAAACTGGTAATAAATGAACCTTTATTGCCTCAGGCATTGGCCTAGTTAATAAACTTTCATTGAAGGTTTCTTTCAACTGTTACGGACAATGAGAGGGAAAAAAATCTTAAATTACAGCCATGTGTGACTTTTAAAGCAGTCATTCTTTTTTATCTCAACCTCCCTAGCTCAGGAGAAAAAAAAAAAAAAAGACAAAGAGAGATTGTCTTCGATCTTTTAACCAAAAATGTATGTTTCTAAACAGATGAAAAAGTGCAGATAAACTTTTCTAAAAGCAGAGGTCAGCTTTGAACAATATAAAAAAAAGGCATTCTTTAGGTGTCGAATCTTAGAGAACAATCTCTCTAGCTAAATGTGAAACTACAAAAGGGAGGAGGAGACATGTTGTAGTCTTCACAAATCTAACTCTTAAATTGTGTCTCCCGCTTAGCAAAACATGATGCCTTATAATCTCCCCATTATCGCACCAAGTCCACTGTAGTTTGAATATCCATTAAATGTATTGTAAAAAAGTACATTATTTATGTACTCTCTGCCCATTTTAGACCAAAAAAAAATCCTTTTATTTTCAAAAACAAAACACATGTATCAGAATAATTCATTTTATGGTCATGCATGAAAATCTTTAGGAGAAACAAGTCTACCTTTTTAGCCTGTACTCCCCAACGGAAAGCTGCCTGTATGTAGTCACCCCCCTCCCCCCCACTGTAAACTCCCAGTATTTTCTAGAAAAGAAAATAAACTGAGGTGTTCTGAACTAATATGCGGTATTTTTTTTTTCAGGAGGCATTCTGCCAACTACGAAAGTTATTGGGTCCTTAATTCCAACATCTTTATCTCCACACCACAGCATAAATAAGGTAGATCCTTGTATCACCAACGGAGTACACATAAGCTGTGAGAAAGGAAAGACGCCATATTCTGCATCTTCCTTCAGGTACTCTCAAACAGAAAAGTGAAGCGGGCTGGCTCTGTGCTCCCAACTGAACCCTCCCCTCCCCAAATCACAATGCTCTCAGCAGGGCACCGAACCCTCTTCCCACCTGGCAGCATTTGGGCAGAAGGAGGCTCTACTTCATTCCAGGGACATGTCCTCAGGGTGCTATCTTGGCCACCTTCGAATCTGAACATGATAGCTGCTTATACCAGCAGCACCAGGTGAAAGCAAGACCAGGCTCCCTACTAAGAAATATACTCCTCACAGCTGGGAAGCAATGAGTTCTCCTGGGGTCAAGGATGAAGCACGTTTATACCAGAAGCTCTGCTTCTTTTCTATATTTGCTGAGAGTAGTGAGAGAGACTTAGGAGAAAGTGGAAAATACAGAGACTAAAGACAATTTAACAGGAATTTTGATCTGGAAGGGGGTGGTGGGACAAGTCAAGTTCTATGCATAGAATATCAAGGATAAAAACACAGGCATTCTAAAATAGTTACACTTGGGTATCAGAACTTGAAGCAAACCAGGACAGTTCATTTTCATTAATTAGAAGGTTTTAGAATCTATGAGCAGATTTTTAGTTTTTTTAATGTTTATTTATTTTTGAGAGATGGTTGCGGGGGAAGGCAGTGAGGGGCAGAAAGAGAGGGAGACACAAAATCTGAAATGGGCTCCAGGCTCTGAGCTGTCAGCACAGAGCCCAATGCTGGGCTCAAACCCAGGAACTGAGAGAACATGACCTGAGCCAAAGTTGGGCACTCAACCAACTGAGCCACCCAGGCACCCCTGGTTTTTAATTCATGTAAGAAACTGTGAAGTGCTTACTCAAAGATTATAATAAAAATCATTATCTAAAGAGCAATTGATAAACATGATTTTTGCACCCCACTTTATTCTCTACATACATATTTATATACATGCAAACTATTGGGGGCAGAAGAATGAAAAGGTAAAGAATAATGAAGAAACATCAACATTAACTACTTTCTAGAAAAGAAACACTATATTTGAATGTGTACAGTGAATGGCTAGTTACATACAACTGGGGATAAATAATTCCACATTAGCAAGGATAATAATGCTTTATAATTTCAAGGGTTTTTTGTGTTTTTGTTTTTGTGTTTTTCAATTTACCATCCATAAGAAAGGCCAAGGTACATTTAGAAAGTGATCCAAATGTCAGAGAAGCCTGGAAGACTAACAAAAACAGGTATCTCAAATATAATTCTTTATTCCATTAATCAAAGTTTCATGGGTTTAGGAAAGTTGTACTACAGAACACAGACAGGATAAGAAAAAAGAAAGATCAAGGGAATTCAAAGGATTTATTAAAAGTGCAGACGGTAACTCCGACTAGTGTTTTAGCTAGATAGACACAATTAATTAATTGTAACATTGTGAAACTCTAAAACGCTAAAGGAACGTGTTCATGCCTCCAATGCAGTAATGTAGCAAAATACTTATAATCTTTCAACCACCAGGAGCTTTTGTTGGTTTTTTAACCTAATCCACAGCTTGACATAGATCCTAGGGTAATGGAACACAGTTCTTTGATTGAAATAATATCTAAACATTGCTGCTCTAGCCCGGTGGCCTAATAGAAGTCTGTCTCTCTGGAACTCGAGTAATTCAAGTCTGGAAACAAACTCACACATTGAGCTCTGGCTTGTGAGTCCTTCAAAAAAAAAGTCTTTGAGGCCGGAGTGTGCCCCTTCCAGTCTGACAGGACCAAAAACAGGTATAAAAACTTCTACAATCGCTTTTCTTTCAAACGGTGAGACAGTCAAAGCAAACGATTCTCTTCAACCACTAAAAGGTCCCTAATAAGACAACAGTATGGTGTTGATCATCACGGAAAGTCTAATACATGTCAGGAAATAGCTAAGTCTTTCAGAAGGGATCCATTATCCTAGTTTTCTGCATTTTGGTGTGAAAATCTACAAGAATATCTACAAGTTTTTCAGTCATTGCAACAAAGAAAGTTGATCCATACATTTTATTAATTTTAGTCAAGTGGAAAATTTCAACGTGTTCCTATGCACACTAAACATGCCTGAAAAAGAATTTATGTGTACTGTATTTAGTGAAAAAACAACTTCTATATTACTTTATATAATGTACCTCAATATGCCACTATGCTAAAAATGCCAACCTTGAACATTTTACTGAGAGAAGGATTTCTAGGTCTGCATGTGCAGCAAAAAGTAGGCTTTCATTAAACTCTGGAAGATGATTGCAGTAAAAGCCTCCATTGCATTGTGTAATCTGACAGATTTCAAAATGCAAAGTAATATTTACCCATACCCAGGCATCTTGCAGCAACTGCTTAGCAAAAAATAGACAAATAGAAAACAGTAAAGGCATGGGTAGCACTAAATATACCTGAGGCTTTAGCCAAATTATAATTTTATGTTTGGGTGCCATGCTTATAATATTAAGTAATGAAAATGATTTTTTACTTAGTGTCTGTCATCGGACAATACCAAGTCACTTTATAAACATGTTAATAAAAGTAACACTTGGATGACAATTGGAACAGTCTGCACATCGTCAGAAATATGAAATCTTGACATATTTTATCATTGCATTTTAAAGCATGAGCTGTGATGCTGGGTGGGAAGTAGAGAACAAGTAAGAAAAATCCTCAATTAAATAGTAAGGATGTAATCCTAAAAACATAGTAGTTCTTCTAGAAAAAATTCCAGGAACACAACTAGAGTTGGTTAAATGAATAGATCAATGATGTCTAGGACACAAATTCTTTCCATATTTACTTGATGCTACCCTCAATATATTGGGAAACAACTCCATGTTAGCAAGTGGGCTACAACAATCCTAAGAATCTAAGCAAAAAAGTGAGGAGCTGTTGGGCGCCTGTGAGTCTCAGTTGGTTGTCTTTGAACTCTGGATTTTGGATCAGGTCATGGTCTCACGGTTCATGAGATAGCGCCCCACATCAGGCTCTGCACTGACAGTGCTTGGGATTCTCTCTCCCCACCCCCTCCCTTTCTTTCTCTAAGTAAATAAACTTAAAAATAAGTGAGGAGCTGTCTATTACATATGTTTCTTTTGATCTGCTAAAGAAATCTTTCCCAGAAGATGTCCTAAAGACTCTCCACTCAGCTCATTAACCATAAATTGCATCACCTGGTCATGCCTGACCACTCACAGGCAAAGAGAATAGGTCCACCATGATTCACATCTGCGATGGAACATGGGGCTGGGTCCTCATAACCACCTAATTGGAGGAAAAATGTGAGTTCCTCAATAAAATTAGTGTTTTGTTATAAAGGAAAGAAGTGATAATGGTTATTGGCTAGCAGCTAACAAAGACTGTAATAAAAGCTTACAGGGGAATATTGAAGAAAATAGCTCACAGCCTCTAATAGAAGCCCAATTACATTGCTATTCCAAATCTTCCATCATTTTAAATCTTTCCCATGCTTGCTCCAAAGTTAACTGCCTAGATGCAGAGGAAAATATCACTGTTTTTCTCAAGGTACTTCTCATAATGAAGGCCTTGTAAAGAAAAGTTCCATAAAATTATAATAGTGACCTTGATTTTTATATTTAGAGCTACCAGGAACAGAAACATGAAATAGCACTCAATTGCTTTGAGTTTCCTTTCCAACCTCTAGCTGGTGATATCTACAGAATAAATAATGAGATGGTACACCTATGGAATATATAATAAGATGGTGTCCTTCATCTGATTGCTGGACAAATACATATGAGACAACTGTTTCGGAATGTGACAAGAAGGGACTGGTCATTTTTGAGCTGTATCAAACGCTTGTTTATTTTTATTTTTTTAATGTTTATTCATTTTTAGGAGAGCGTGAGCAGGGGAGCAGGGGGGCAAAGGGGGGATAGAGGGGCAGGGATGGAGGATCCGAAGCCTGCGCTGACAGCAGAGAGCCCAATGATGGGTTCAGATTCATGAACCGTGAGATCATGACCTGAGCCAAAGTCAGATGCTCAACTGACTGAGCCACCCAGGCACTCCCAAATATTTAAGCATTTCCTGTGACAGTGAGCTGACTAAAACTGGTGCCAATGTTACTCAGTGCTTTCATACAGTACTAGAAATATTTGCTTTCTTAAGGATATGAACCATGTTGGAACAGCAACAACACAGGTCAAGGGAGGGAGGGAAAGAGAAACGAGGAAAGAGAGAGGAACAGTGGCTTTAAGAGGAACACATGTTCATTGCCACGTCAGTGCTGTTTGGTCTCTTCCTTCCATCTCTGGTACCATCAACAGTAAAATAGAAATTTTTAATGAAAATTTAAAATGGAGAACAACAGCAGAAATACGATGTAGGGCAAAAAATACAGACTATGCTGTGTAAGATGTGAGCTGCAGTCTGTTGTCGTTAGGTGAGATGGCCTCTGTTTGCAAGATCTAATTTCTGTCAGTTCCAGTTAGCTTGTCCCCAGCTATAGTAAAGAGCATCACGTTGCCTGTGTCTCACAGAATTGCTGAGAACATTAAATGACATAGGATGTGGGAAAACTGTACATGCATGTTCCATAATGAAAGTTTCCTTCTTTCCTTTGTTTTGTTATCACTCCATCATACTGGGTCCTTCCCTACCTTTCTTTTTTACTCTTTATTTTTTCTTTTCAGTACTATCCCTCCTACTTAAAGGTCTGCTGCTACTACTTGTTCAGAACGAATGGCAGAGCCAGGACCATGACATCACTCCCATAAATCTGTTCCTTCAACACGATTTCCCAGGATCAATAATAAAGCTTGGTAGCAAATATATTCTTCATGAAGAATTTTGTTTTATGCATATTTTTGTAATGTTTTATTTATTTCTGAGAGATAGACAGAGACAGCATGAACAGGGGAGGGTCAGAAAGAGAGGAGATACAGAATCCAAAGCAGGCTCTGAGGTGGCTGTCAGCACAGAGCCCGAAGCGGGGCTTGAACCCACGGGCCATGAGATTATGACCTGAGCCTAAGTCGGCGCTTAACCGCTTGAGTCACCCAGGTGTCCCAGACTTTTGTTTTATAAATACTTGCATGCATGGACTCTAGATCAAATTTGAAGATTTTATGAAATTTGAATCCACAACTTACTAGCTGACCTTAGGCATCTCACTTCACCACCCTGCAAATGGAGGTGAGAAAAGTATCTCCATATTATGGTTACGATGAAAATCAAATGAGGGAGTATGCATAATGAGCTATACCAGTGTATGGTGGGTGCAACATAAGCATCCCCTCTATCTAGATCTTAGGTATTGGCCTCTGACATAAGAGACACTAATATTCACAATTCAGTATCATAAGGAAACAATTTCAAGATGATGCAAACTGAATTTTAATTCACATTCCAATCAAAAGGAACATAAACTTTTCAAAAAAAAAAAGAAGGATGCACATTATCATTATATATACCACATCTGACTCCAAGGATATTTTATTATAAAATATATGATAAACTCACATCAATAAAGAGATCCAGTTGCATGGACATAAGCGACATCGCCTAACAAAAATCCCAAAGTTAAGATTTTAAATAGATAGTCACTAAATTATCAGATTCAGGCATGAGTGTTGGCAGCATCTTGGAAATCATCTTCTCTAACCCAGTCTCACATTATGAGCAGAGGCTAGACCCAAGCTACAATCTCCCTCTTTCATATTTTTGACTTCTCAAATATATTTACTCTTTTTGTATTTTTATTTTAACTTTTTAATGTTTATTTATTTTTGAGACAGAGACAGACCATGAGCAGGGGAGGGGCAGAGAGAGAGAGAGGGAGACACAGAATCTGAAGCAGGCTCCAGGCTCTGAGCTGTCAGCACAGAGCCTGACACTGGGAATAGACTCACAAACTGTAGGATCATGACCTGAGCTGAAGCTGGATGCATAAACAACTAAGCCAACTAGGTGCCCATAATATATTTAATTTTCAACTTTTAAGTGCAATTTAAATTAGATAATAAGGCTATTATTCTAATAGACAACACCATATTTGAATTTTCAGAGCACATGGTAAATTGATCTAACTTAAACATACTTAGAGAAAAGGAATACCCCTAACTTTCTCCGTGAGCGACAGTGGGAGACCAAATCAACTTTTAAAACAGGAAATCAGGGACTTGTAGAATTCTAAGAGACTCTAAACTCTGTTTTCCTGAATTCTAATTATTATCAAGGCATTCTGATAAAGTTGACAACTACATATGATCTTTCAATACATACATTTATTCACATAACTAAAATCTATAGTGCATCTTCATCATAATAAATTTGGGAGAACTACATGTTGTTAATTTTTATGATAAATTATTTTACTTTAATTCAACTTTTAAGACCCACTTGTAAAATACATACAAGCAAAACTAGCTCTGCTATTCACTTATAAAAAGTAATTCACTACAAGCAAGATAAAATTCATTGACAATTACTTAAGCGTCTCACTATTTTCTATTGCTGCTAAAAAAAAAAACAAGTCACGTGAACAAACTGTTACATAATCCATGTAATATTTTTCCCCAGGAGCAAAATACAGTTTTGGTAATCACTGGAATACAAAATATGTAATCTCAGTTGGAAAAGTATAATGAAAACATAGTCAGCTCAAACAAATGTTTCTTGGTTTTAATAAAGAACATAAGTCTTTATAAACTCTATGAATAGGCTATGACTCTGGTCGTTTCCAGCTGAATTTCAATCCTCATAGATATTCAATCAAATCCTGCTGTTTAAGTATTTACTATGTTCTAGGCACTAAAAGGATCTTTAAAAGTAGGTACAGCATAACCTCTACCTTTAAAACTGTAAATTCAGTGAAAGTAGAAATTATGTCTGGCTTGTTCACAGATACATAGCCAGCAATGAAAACAGTCATCAACACAAAGGAGATGTGCTTAATACAGTTGAAGAAAGTTATGAAGAGAGAAAAGAAGGAAATGAAGATGGGAAGGGAAAGAGAGAAGGAAGAAAAGAGGAAGAAGGGAAGGAATGGAAAGAAGGAGATAAGAAAGAACACACCACTTAGTTCGGGAGACAGACACATACACAATCATCTAGTACACACTGCTGGGGGTGCCTGAGTAGCTCAATCAGTTAAGTGTCCAACTTCAGCTCAGGTCATGATCTCACAGTCTAAGAGTTTAAGCCCCACATCGGGCCCTGTGCTGACAGCTCAGAGCCTAGAACTTACTTCAGATTCTGTGTCTCCCTCTCTCTCTGCCCCTACTCCACTCATGCATTCTCTCTCTCTCTCTGTCTCTCTCTCTCAAAAATAAATAACCATTTAAAAAAGAGAAGTAGACAGTACTGTTATTGTAACTCAGATTATTGTAACTCAGATCATGAAGATTAATTTGGGCTACGAGAGCAGGAAAGCTTCAGGTAAGAGGTAGGATTTGAGATGACTCTTAAAATATATTTAGAGATTTAGTTGACAGAATTAAAGAAAAGGAATATTTCAAGGGAAAAAGAAAAAGAATAAAAGAGAAATAATGAGCAACAGGACAAAACTGGGAATATGTTGGGCTGATGTAGATAATACATACAAAGGGTAAGAAACATTGGGCGGGGAGGGGGGGAGGGATACTACTAGGACACAGACCTGAAAAGGAATCTTGGTGTCACTCAATAAATGTGTTTAAATGCCACTGCAGTAGAGTTGCATGCTCTGGGAAGTTGATGGTATTTGAGAAGGGAAGTATCTCGGTCACAGCTAAGCTCCCAGAACACTGGTTTCCCTGCTAAGCTGTGTGGACCTCCTCTTAGAATTCTAGGTGGCTCTCTCCATGTACTATGCTTACAGCCCTACCAATTAGACATACACCTACCTAACTTTACTGTTTGTTCTAGTTATATCCCCAAACACCTAATACACTTCTTGGCACAATTAAATTGGCAGTTGCATAGAAGAAGCAATGTGGTGCTGAAGATCGGGTCCTGAATCTTATTTGGGAAGACTTCACTGCTCTGAGCCTTCGTTCTACCATAGGACAGAACAATACCTATTTTTTTTTTTATTTAGTTGTACTGAATCTAACTTTTTATGGAAGACAGGATGGTGTGCCACTTTACCCACTAACACTAGGATATCCTAGATGCAAAAACACATAAATATGCTATCTTACATGGCAGATGGAATTTTATAGATGTGATTATAATTCTTAAGATGGGAAATTGGTCCTGGGTTATTCTAGCAGGCCCAACATAATCACAAAAATTGTTAGAAGAGGGTAGAAAGAGGGTCCAATTCAGCAAAAGAAGATGCGACGATATGGGGCGCCTGGGTTGCTCAGTCAGTTGGGCGTTCAACTTTGGCTCAAGTCATGATCTCACGGTTCGTGGGTTCAAGTCCCACGTCGGGCTCTGTGCTGACAGCCAGCTCAGAGCCTGGAGCCTGTTTCAGATTCTGTGTCTCCCTCTCTCTCTGACCCTCTCCTGCTCACGCTGTCTCTCTCTCTCTCAGAAATAAATAAAACATTAAAAAAAGAAGAAAATGTGATGATAGAAGCAGAGATGGCTTAAGAGTAGATTTTAGCAACATGTATTTTAGGAAATTGCTAAGGGTCAATTCGTTTCCAAAGAAGAAAAATGAGAGGCCTCTGCAAAAACTTCTAAAATCGTCTGGGCCCACCCACGCAGAGGCAGCTTTAAAGAGGACAGTGCCATCAGAGTGCACTGAATCAGTGCAAACGCTGAATTGTGAGGGTTCAAGGACTAATGAAGAAGGAAGGCAACCAATGCACTTTATTCTTTCCAGAAGCTTGATGAGGACAATCGGACAGCTTCCCTGAGGTCTAGATTTCTCTAAGTAATGAAGGCTTGCATGTATTGGTGGGAAGAAGGAAGATGTTAACTGTGAATTGAGATTGAAGAAACAATGAAGAGAGGGGAGAGTTAGTGAAGGAAAAGGAAGCATGAAAAATACAGGTGAAAGAGTTGGCCTCGTAAAAGTGTGAGAATAATGCTTAGCTATGGGCTTTCACATATTGGGAATTATTGATATTTTAACAAGAGTGTAAGTTAGACTAATTTGATCGCATTTCTTTATATTTTTTTATAATTTTACTAAATGTTTATTTATTTATGAGAGAGAGATCAAGCAAGGTAGAGGGGTAGAGAGAGATGGGGACACAGGATCTGAAGGGGACTCCGTGCTGACAGCAGAAAGCCTGATGTGGGGCTTGAAGTCATGGACCATGAGAATATGACCTGAGCCAAAGTCAGACGGTCAACTGAGTCACCCAGGTGCCCCTCCATTTCTTTAATACAATGCAAGAATAGAAAAATAAATTGGATTTAAGAATGCAAATGAAAAACTGGAATCTTCTATAACAATACATTTTTTAGGTTTGATATACCTTTGTATCATATAATTCTGAATATATAATGAAAATACTTGAAATATAGTTTTGGAGACATGAAAGCTGTATTTGTACTACTATCTCACACACACACACACACACACACACATACAGATATTCATGTGTTCACAAAAGTTATATCTATAATGCATATTCATGAGGTAGGCACCTGATCTTAGTCAATATTTTATTACTAACTCTTACTGCTATCCCTAGTACAAACTAGACTTTCAATAAGTGAATGATCCCTCAGTGAGTTTGTCCCTGAAGTTCTGATGAACTACTTAACTGGCATTCATCATGCTGCATTGTATTGTAATTTATGTTTCATATGACATAGGCACCTAATAAACGCACGATTGTAAAAATTATTTGCGATATCATTGACAGGCCTTTAGAATCAGAAGTCACTAGCTCCCACAAATGAAATGTAAGGCTATTACTCCTTCATCTAGATGGTTAGAAAGCAAGACTGAATGCTGGTACAGATCTCCACTCTTTGTCGGTACTCTGTAAACAGTTGCTCTCTCTTTGATTCCCTCCTCCCACTGCAGACTGACTTCTCTCTCTAGAACACAAAATCAAGCCACTCCATTCCTCCATTTTAACATTTTGACATTGCCTATTGCCTACAACACAAGATCCAAATACCTTATTCACTGCGACATCAATGCTTTTATAATCTGTCCTTCATCTACTTTCTAGACACATCACCAACCAGTCGCTGCTGTGACCCCGCTTTATATCCTGTGTACAACCACAAAGAACTATCCTTCGTTTTTTTAGTGTCTGATCCTTTTGCATTGACTGTTTTCTTTGCCAAGAATACCCTTCCCTTTTCTTCTTTGCATAAACGCCAACATCAATTACCACCTCCTAGGAAAAGTTTTATTGATTCATTGAGACAGGGTTGATTATGTCTTTTTCTACATCACTCTCTCAATTTTGCAGAAACCTCAACTATTAGCTATTACTGAATTATACTCTAATTATTTCTTTGCCAGTTTGTCCAACTACACTGAGTTCCTTGAGGCAGAGGCCATGACTCACTGAATTTTCTTTTTGCTCTCTCGTGCCCTCCACAGTGCAGCCATTCCATTTTTAAATGAATGAATAAGTGAAAACACTACAAAAAATCTAAAATAATGTAGAAAAGTGGACTGAGATGGTCACTAGATTACATAATTGAAGAAGATAGTTTAAAAGGCCAAGGATTTACTTCAACATTCTCACAAGTCAAAAGGAATGGGACTCACTCTTGCCACGTAACCTAAGTCCAGATTCTTAATTTGACAAAAATCACATATTTAGTTAAACCATAAGAAATTGCTGATATTTGACCAATATTAACCTATAAAATGGCAGTTCCATATGGTCAGCTTAAAATCTCTCTATCATCTGATGACAAAATTCCCCTTTGTTAGCCACATCCTCTGGAGAAAACAGCACAATAAAACCAACCTCTTAGGGGTGCCTGGGTGGCTCAGTTGGTTAAGCATCCAACTTTAGCACAGGTCATCATGTCATGGTTCCTGGGGTCAGGCCCCATGTTGGGCTTTGCGCTGACAAAGTGGAGCCTGGAGCCTGCTTCAGATTTTGTGTCTCCCTCTCTCTCTGCCCCTCCCCTCCCCTCTCTCCCTCTCAAAAATAAATAAATAAACATTAAAAAAACCACCCTCTTAAATTCATGCTCAGAAGGAACATACTCTTCCACATTCACTCCCAAGTTATAAACACTTGCCCTGGCACCCACAAATATCGGCTGGTTCTAAAGTCAACAGACTGCACTTATAAAAGCACTAAAAGTAAACTCTAACAAAAGAACAACAGAAACAACCTAAGCCTGAGTGATGCATGACTGTCAGTGAGTTCAGTGCCAGAGCGCTGCTCCCTGATCTGTCATTTCCTCTTATCTCAGAAGGCTAGTTCACTTTGCAGACACAGAGCAAAGGTGGGCACAGCGTTACCCAAGTCCCGCGGGCTCCTACCTACGGTAATGGCTCCACACCTGCAGTTACCTGGCTCACTGGGACGGCACTGCCTTCCTAAAGCTTCTCCGTATAGTGCTTTCTTTCCTGAGATGCTTGAAATATGACAACATTAAGACTACAGAAACAAAGCCTTCGGTTGAATATCCCTTTCCCTATATATCTTCTATTTATCTACCCACACAGACTGAGAGATCATTGTCTTAAAACGTAAACACATTTTTGAAGGGTTCACTGTCATTTATTCAAAATGTTGCTCTCTTAGAATTATAAAAAACATTTCAAATGGATAAATTATACATTAAGTTTTCAGAAAACATGAAAGGAGCCACCATGTAGAAGGCTTGAAACTATAGGAAACACTATATTAACATTGTACTCTATCTATAGAATGTATAGCACATGTATTTGTATTATAAGTTTATACTAGAATTCATACTAGATTTGTTTAACCCTGAAGTTCACACTCTCAACTATTACACTTCAAATGGGCCTCAATGAACTAAAAGACTGACCCCTGAGTAGAAATGTAATGTGCAAATATATAGAAATGTTTGGGAACTTAAGTGTTCACAAATGTTGAATTTCAAACATGATGAATTCACTTTAACCTCTAAGTCAGAAATGCCAATATTCTAGCCATTCCAAATATATAAAGAGTAAATATAGGAAAGTTCAAAGGAAACAAAGGTCAGTGACACCTGGGTGGCTTAGTCAGTTAAGTGCCTCACTCTTCATTTAGGCTCAAGTCATGATCTCACAGTTCCTGAGTTCAAGTCCTATGCCGGGCTCCATGCTGACAGTGTGGAGCCGGCTTGGGATCCTCTCTCTGTCTCCCTTTCTTTCCGTCCTCTTTGGCTCACATTCTCTCTCTCTCTCTTTCTCTCTCAAACATAAATGAACTTTAAAAAAAAAAAAAGAAAAGCCATTCTGATGTAGCATAAAATAATAAATGTTTATCTCAATTTGGATATGGGTGAAAAATGAAGGAAGACAAGCTTAGAGGAAAAATTGGAAGCTTATCTGCTGTTAAAAAATACTTCTTACTTTGCCTCGTGTACAGGCATCTTATTCTTGCTGGGTCCGTATATTAGCATTGACTTTTTGGTGAAACGTGATCTCTATCATAGCTTAGTCTACTTTAAAAAAAGTTAAAGATGCAAAACTGAAAATTGCTTACTTAGGACAATTGAAAACCACTTGTTTCACTTCCAGCAAGAAATCTTTCCTGATATTGTGGACAATTACACCCTGACGATTACACCCTCTGAACACCTCAGCCCTCACTGTCCACTCCACTCATGTGGCACATGTGGCTTGTGAGGCTATGCCATCATACTATATTTTCTTACTGTTAACTACTCCATGACTAAAATTTGTCTGCCAAGGAGATCTCGATCCCTTGAATATAAAAATTTAGCTAGAATTTGCTAAACTCCTAGCCAAGGTATAGCAGATTCATGGTGAAACTTCCTTCTTAATCTAAAAAAAGAACAAAAACAGGGGCACCTGGGTGGCTTAGTCGGTTAAGCTTCCAACTTTCGCTTAGGTCATGATCTTGTGGTTCGTGGGTTCAAGCCCCGCGTCGGGCTCTGTGCTGACTGCCAGCTCAGAGCCCAGAGCCTGTTTCAGAGTCTGTGACTCCTTCTCTTTCTGACCCTCTCCTGCTCACGCTGTCTCTCTCTCTCTCTCCTAGAAATAAATAAAGCATTTAAAAAATTTAAAAAAAAAACAAAAACAAAGTTAGAAAACACATTTAAATTCTGTAGCGCTCTGAAGCAGAGTAGCCTTTAACAAGAATATAATTCCATTCTTTTCCTTCTCTCTTTTATTTGCTTTACTTTGTTGGGATTTGAATTTCATTCACAATCCCAAGAAAACCTTAACTGTCACCTTGGTCTAAAATAATCAGTCAAAGACGAAAAGGTATTAAAGGAAAAATCTGGAAGGGTCACAATTTTTATGAAGCACATAAATAAGGAAGAAGATCTTAAAATAATTTTAATTGGCCAATAATTTAATGAGCTCGACACTTCTGTGACACACTTCAAAGTTTATCATTAAAGTTTTTAAAATTAAGGTATTTGGGATTTAGAATATGGGTCTTTATTTTTTAATTTTTAAGAAAAAAATTTAATGTTTATTCATTTTTGAGAGTCAGAGAGAGACAGAGCATGAGAGGGGAAGGGGCAGAGAGAGAGAGAGAAACACAGAATCTGAAGTAGGTTCCACACTCTGAGCTGTCAGCACAGAGCCTGACACGGGCTCGAACCCACAGACTGTGAGATCATGACCTGAGCTGAAGTCAGATGCCCAGTTGACTGAGCCACCCAGGTGCCCCTGGATATGGGTCTTTATTTAGAACCAAACTGGTTCTGCCTCTTTAGGCTTTTCATTTGATTCACTCAGTTTCATATTACCTTTGACCTCACTGGTAGATGACCACAGTGCAGTCCTGAGTGTGAATTCATTAGCTATGTCTCTTCTTGTTCATTCCCTCTTCATTCTGTATTCTTTCTCACTGTATACCCTAATTACACCTCTATTCACCCCCTAAGCCTGATGACAGATTAGGCAACTGCCTCAACCTTTAATGTCCTTAATTTGATCCTTGGCTTTATGGCTTTTTTCCCTGCCTAACAAATAGAGATTGGTCCAATCTTCTATTTGTCAGTAGACAGCGCCTTACTTACCCCTGGGAAAATAGCTAACTGGACTGCCTTTTTAAGCCACCAGTCTAGGCTTAATCTAAACCGTCTCTGTCTGGTTTATCTTACCAATAATTTGAACACATTTTGTTGATTCTTCTCTAACAAATCTTGTTTTTCTTTCCAGTTTTTTCCTCTTTTATTCCTCCTTCCCAAATATTGTTTTTATGTTATAAATATTAGTTCCCTTAGACAAACGGTCGTTCTATCTCTTTAATGCTGACAAATCAGCTCTCCCTTAAAAATCAAAACATCTTTGTCTCCCCAAACATTTCTGAACAGTCAGTGTATTTATGTGAAAGAAGATGAGCTTACAAGTCATACACAGAAGATCAAATGCTCTCTCTACTACTTTTTAGCTGTGGAACCTTGAGCAAGTTTACTAGCTTGACACCTGGATTCTTCATGTTAAAATGTGACTCACTGCATTCACCGTAGAGGATTCTCATGAGAAGTGAATGACAGGCAGGATATAACATGCCTTCTAATCCAGTGCCTTGTGTATGGCCGGCATTCAAAAACTGCTTCTCTTCTATCCTTTTTCACTATTTCCTGTGATGCTCATTTGACTTTCTGGCTCACAAAGACACATACATATATAGTACAAAATGTTATTATGCACAAAATCTCAAAAAATAATTAACATATAGGTTGATCTCATGGGTTTAATTTAGTTTCAAAGGCACACTTAAGAACAAATAATTCAAGACAAAGTCAACAGAAATGTATTTAGATAGCCAGTCCTAAGGGGGGAAAGACTAACGTCTACTAAAAATTCTACCACTAAAATGAATGTGTTCAGTGGTAACTCTGGAATCTTAAAAATGGTATATCTGTGAAATGCTTAGGTGGCTCAGTCAGTTAAGTGTCTGACTCTTGATTTCAGCTCAAGTCATGATGTCATGGTTTGTAAGTCGAGTCCTACATCCGGCTCCGAGCTGACAGTCCAGAGCCTGCTGGGTATTTTCTAATACCTCCCCCACTCATGTGCTCTCTTTCTCTCTCTCTCTCTCAAATAAAGAAATAAGTAAACTTTAAAAATGGTATATCAGGGCACCTGGATGGGCCAGTCAGGTAAGAGTCTGATTCTTGATTTCAGCTCAGGTCATGGTCTCATGATTTGTGAGTTCAAGTCCCACATCGGGCTCCACACTGGCAGTGCAGAGCCTGGTTGAGATTCTCTGTCTCCCTCTCTCTGCCCATCCTTGCTCACTCTCTTTCTCTCTGTCTCAAAATAAACATTTTTAAGAAACGGTATGTCTGTGATATAAGTCACTGAAAGGTAAAATGTTGAAAATGATGTTTAATAATAATTATCATACTGATTTATCCTATCAAAGTAATAAAACTAGATTATATAAATCAGTTCTTAGGATGTAATAATAGGATGCATTTATTGTTTCCATTGCATATTATGCATCATATATTTGTTATGACAGCATCAAACTCATTTGGAAGTTGAATAATCAAAATTCAGGTGCATATTTATAGAATGTTTATCAAATAATAGTCACTTATTTTAATCTCCTTCACCTGTCCTCCATATTCTTATCATGTATGAAATATAAGCAACAATATTCATTAATTGGATTAATAAAATGTCTAAAACTTACACCATTGTATTCTAAAAACTAAAAATTCTGGAATCTAGAGGATAAATTTGGCTGCCATATTTTCACTTTCTAAAGGACTAAAATCAAAAAAAGGAATCATCATTTCAAAGATCTGGGAGTCTCTAAAACTGTTCCTGTTAAAGAAGCACACAAACAGTTCCTGGATAAATGCTCACATTTTTCATGCTTTAATACTTTTTTCAAATTCAAAACAGTTTATTTTTCTTAAGAGAAAAATCTGAGTATTAGTCCAATTTTTCAGTCAGGATGTCAAAAATTTCAGGAACGGTCATTACTATCTTTGGGGATATAAGCAATGCTTTCTAACCAGAGTTAGAAAGAGCTTCTTAGAACCACAGAATCAAGGCAGGTACTATATTTCTGTGTAGTCAAACTTAGAAAATAAAGTGTGTATTTAGAAATTAACTGATCCAGAAATTAATTTACCTGATGAATACCGAAAAGGTGAGAGAGAAATAAAGAAAGAGAGAAGGAGGAAGAGAGACAGGAAGAAGAGAAAGACAGGAAGATGAGAGAGAGAGCAAGGGCAAGACAGAATAGAAGAGAAGGAAGGGAGGGAGGGAGGGAGGGAGGAAGGAAGGAAGGAAGGAAGGAAGGAAGGAAGGAAGGAAGGGAAGGCAGGAGGGAGGGAGGGAGTAGGGAGGGATGGAGGGTGGAAGGAAGAAGAAAGAAAGGGAGAGAGATCTGTGTATCACTTTTTAAATTTTCGGAATATAAAGATGGGGCATAAGCACCCTGTTTCTGACTTAGAAGTCGGGGCAGCACACAGACTTACAAACAGATATTGTTACATGAAAGTAATTTCAATGCTCTAATGAAAGGTTATATATTTGCAATGGAAAGTTACTTGAATTTCACACTGTAGAGCTGTTAGTGGTAAGTAATTATACAACTGTACTTCCAGTGATGGGGTCCCATTGCTGTGCTTGTTCCCTTCCCAGTGGAAAATATCTTGTGAAGCAAAGAGTGGCTAAGGGATTCAAGAGGAGGAAAACACATACCATAAAATATAATTAAAAATTGTGGAGGCTGCATATGACAAGAATAACCATAAAAAACAGATACAAACCAGCTGGCTGTTAACAACTTCTGAGTTATAAAAATCTTAAACCTGCTGTAAAGCACTCAATTCGATTTACATAACCACAGCGCTGACATTCCTTTTAGGCTCCTCGGCTGGGGATTATTTTGACATGTTTTAAAGCAACATAAAAAGCAACTGTGAAAGGAAGACGTGTATCATCTTACACAGGAATTCATTCCTGACTCAAGACTGGACTTTCATACTTTCATCTGAACCTCTTTCCTTGAACTGGAAACTGTTTTTAATGGACACTGGCTGTCTGATTTTACAGCATTATTTTTTCGGATGCTCGTATTTCTAATAACATCAATGCTTTCTCTGTGTGTGTTGTGTATGTGAGTCACTGGCCTTACACGATTTCAGCTCGGTGGTATCCATCCAAGAACTAATATCCGTGGACTATAAGAAGGGAATAATATTTTGGTCAACCATGACTGAAACAACTATAATTTCTTAGGAACCTAATGATGCAGACAGCATTCTACAAAACTAACATAGCTTGCTGTAGGGAATTAAAAATAAACAAAATAAAATAAAATCAATCGTACATTGAGTGAAGTTTTGATGTATAAGTGCTGGCAGCCGAAATTGCCCAGAGCACAAAATGAGCTCTGCTGTTTGGTAATTTGCTTGATTCACAATGTAGCTACATGCAGGGCATTTTATGCCTGACTTATATTTAGTCCAGTCACCTGCTTAATGTTAGAAGGGTTATAATTATATACAAGGGTTCTGAACATATACCATGTCAATATTTCAGATATGACGTAAAATATGTGCATTCATTTGAGGTTTAACCATTAGAAATATTTTAGTAATAATTTGATCTACAGTTATTATAAATTACAAACTATTCTATTTTTACTAAGAAAAAAGGAAGCAAACATTGGGGCATGAGAAAATAACGGCTCCTCAAGTGAACACAGTAGAAAGAGCAGAAGCATGGAGTTATGGTTTCCAATTTTTACTCTGCCATTTTTGAGCTGTTCTGATCCTGAGCAGCAAGCTCGAGGCCCCATTTCCTCAACTGTGAATTGGCCTTTTATTATATACTGTTATGTACTGTTAAAAGCTGTCGGGAGTTAATAGGATATAATATATGAAGGCTTAAAAAATAAGCTAGAACTTTCGATGAATCTTTAAAGTAATTTTCTATTTTATGTGTAACCTGCTTTTTGTTATGTTGGATGCCCTTAGCAGTTATAGTAATTCTCTTAGCTCTTTAGCTTGCGTGATTATTTAAAAACAGAAATGACCATTTAGAAAAACAGAGGAATGATACAAGTTTGGTCTGAAAGAAATAATAGTGGATTCAATTTTGGTCATTGACAAGTTTGAGATGACAACAGGAAATTGAAGTGCAAATATCCAATACCTAGTGATGGATGTAAAATGGTTTGGAGAGAATTATGGATAATAGTGATGATAATAATGGAAAAGGACATAAGATCATTATTGAATAGAATCTAAACAGTGAAAAACAAAAATATACATTTAAAAATCTCTCCATAAGTTTTTACTAATTATTTATTAGAAAATGTAACATGCTTTTGCTACATTGTTGTATCATGAGTAAATACGAACTTACTCACTGGCAAATGTCTTAGCACACAGCAAAACTGACTTCCCGGAACCTTTTAAATTCAATTTATTAGGTGAAATAGATAGTTTTAATTCTTTTGTTGCCTGGATCTACTGGAGGGTAAGTTTAAGTACAGGGAAAGAAGAATGAACATTACTTAAGCTGTGCCTTGAAATGTTGCAGCTATTTATGCACAATGGAATGATTAATGAAATATTATTCAAATAGACAGCCATCTATAAAATCACTCAGGTTAATATATCTAAATTTGATTTAATCAAAGCTGTGTATTTCAGATTTCAAACAACTAATCAACAACTCTATTGTTTGCACATCATACTGAAAACGAATATAAACTTGTGCAACTTCCGACAAAATACTAAATGAAAAGTCTTGGGCAAAATAATCCCTTGAAATTATGTTTATTTTTTATTTCATCAGCATATTGAATCTTGAAACTGATAATAATAATAATGATAATGATAATAATACTTACAAAATTATCCTAAATGTAAACAAACAAACAAATAAAAAAAAGAAGCCGTCTACATCACACCTGAGAGAGACTCCTCAGGCATTTAAATAAGGCATTTAAAGATGTCAAAGCCAGGTAGGCCACACAGTTTTTCAGTGAGCTTATGTTTGGAACTTACTTTCCCCCACCCCTTGTCTTTCTCTTTCATGAATAACATTCATTTGTCCAGTCCTACCTTCCAGAACAATAGAGAATTAATCTGTATCCTTTATTAAATATTCAAAGACAGTGACCATGTTTCCTCAAGCCCCATTTCTTCTCTAAATATCCTAACTTCCTCCAAACAATCTTCATAAAATAATTTCCAGTTCTTTTATTTAAAATTATTTTAATGCTTATTTATTTTTGAGAGAGAGAGAGAGAGAGAGAGAGAGAGAGAGCGAGGGAGGGGCAGAGAGAGGGAGTCACAGAATCTGAAGCAGGCTCCAGGCCCTGAAATGTCAGCACAGAGCCCGACACGGGCTTGAATTCATGAACTGTGAGATCATGACCTGAGCCAAAGTCGGAAGTCCAACCAACTGAGCCACCCTGGCACCCCTAATAACTTCCAGTTCTGATTACACAATTTGGACCAGTAGTTTTCTATCATGACCCGTCAAGACACAATAACCATAATGGACACAATAATGTTGAAATGGTCTAAGCAAGAAAGTTGGCTGTCAAAACAATGCATTATTTAGAGCTCATGAGCACCCACATAATTTTCCAAACTTAAAACGGACTTAAGTGAATCACCATATTGGTAACAATACTTTGAGGTTTTATTTGCAAACGCAAAAAAAATGTACTTAAGTTGAAAACATCAAATGCTATTGCTGAAATATATGGGGTGGAATGACTGGTGAATACATGTTTATTTTTTAAAAAACCATGATCAAATATAATAATGTAAATGGACACATTGCTGCTGAAAAGCATTCAAGGCTATTGCATAAGTGATTTAGGAGACAGGCTTGGTAGTCAGTTTAGCAATCTACGGCAAGAAAAATCAGTGCCAAGATTTACTCATCTGTAAAATGGAAACCATAATAACTACCCAAAGACATATTATAGAGATTAAAAACATAGTAATATATGTAAAAGGACTTAGTAACTAAAATATAATAAATCCCAATGGATAGTGACAATTACTAAAGAAAACTACATATTCATTAATCAGCCAATGATTGACTTGAATCTTCAGTCACATCACTCTTTATGAACAATGTAAAACTCTATTTTTATTTTTTCCACACACACAAAAAAATGCTATCAAATTTATTTTTCACACACTTGTGATATACAAATGAATTTTGAGTCAAATCAAATGCTACTTTCCACAATGATAACAATGATCATCCTCTCCACCTCTGGTTTCTCTCTTTTCCTTTAGAAAACCTATAATACTTTTGTATAGTTCTTTTGGTAATTAGCACTTTGTACCTTCAATTGCAGTTTATTGAGTGGCAATATTATTCATCTTTGTAACTCCTAAAATTAATGATAAATATCTGTTAAGTGTAGTAATGATCCTTTCTAAAGTGTAAATTACACAAATGACTTCTGATATAGTTATCAGTATGTTTTATGATAACAAACATAACAAATATTCATTTCATATTAGCTATAAGTTTAAGATATTACATTTAAAGACTAAATATCCCTTTCTGATTTATAAATTAGAAATCTCTTTTAAGTGTGTGTGTGTGTGTGTGTGTGTGTGTGTGTGTGTGTGTGTGTGTAATCTTTCCAACAGAGAAAAGTAGATAGAGGAATTAAAATCAGAAATAGCAGAGACAATAATTCGAGAACATTAATCTACATTAATCTATTATCTTTTGTTACTTTGTTTCTCTAATCAGATTTTAGCCTCTGCTAAACACAAGGTTTCTTAATAACCTTGACATTTCAACTATTTTATTTTATTTTATTTTTTTTTTTTAATGTTTTTATTTATTTCTAGGAGAGAGAGATACAGCGTGAGCAGGGGAGGGTCAGAGAGAGGGAGACACAGACTCTGAAACAGGCTCCAGGCTCTGAGCTGGCAGTCAGCACAGAGCCCGACGTGGGGCTCAAGCCCACGAACCGTGAGATCATGACCCAAGCGAAAGTCGGACGCTCAACCGACTAAGCCACCCAGGTGCCCCGACACTTCAACTATTTTAAATAAAACTCCAGAAGAAAGAAATAGAAACAGAGGAAGAGGAGAAAGCAAAAAACTAGGCTAAGAGTATAATACTTCAGCTTTGGGAATCTTGGGCTTATATGAGAAAACATGGACAGATTAATGCAGAGATTAAATGTCTTCTAGTCACCATGTTATTGGAGAAGTGATTCAAGGTTTAAAAACTAAACAATTAAACATAAACTATTCGGTCTTTGAAATACAGGGAAATGGTGGCTCTGAAATTTAAGGAATTGTTAATGTCATACATATATTTAGTGGTTAGGTTAATTAAGGACCTATATCGCCTTAATTTAGAACCCAGTTTTATAGATTCTTAACTATTAGATACTTAAATTCTACTAGGCTTTTAGAGTGAATACAGATAAGAAAGAGAATTCCAGAGATTTCAGTTGTTTATTTATTTAAACCAATTTGATACTCATTTGTTAATATTTGACATGATTTGCATGGCCATCTCAAATAATATAACCATGCAGAGTTCCAAAGAGAACAATATGCAAAGTTCATTAACACTCATATAATTTTTCAAATCCAAAAGGGATTTAAGTGAATTGCTTATTGGCAACAGTACATTGAGGTTTGATTCCCAGATGTAAAATCTTAGGTAGGTTGCAAATACCAAATGCTATTGTTAAAAGTCTCCTGTGTGGAGTAGATTGGTGAATACACGTCAAAAAAAATCATGATCAAACCTGGCACTTTTGTTGACAGACTTTGTAGTGAGGTCGAAGGTGTAATTAGGCCAGAAAATTACTTTCTCACTACTAGAATTGTTCCCTTCAGGTCTTGAGTTATCAGTCCAGAAAATTTCATTAAACACTAAATTCACTTTAAGACAACTGTCAAAATTAAGCAGAGGTGAGTCAAGTCAAGGTCCTAATATTCAAATCTTTCATTTGGATTTTGAAATTCAGTGTAAAATAAAAAATTCTATCATTTCATTTTTCTATGAAGACTAAACTTCTTGTGAATTTCAGAAACAACTTTGTTTCTCCCCTTTTGGAAACAGGATGAAGCAGAGTAACACAATAAAATGTAGAATAACAAAATAAGTGCTTAATAGCCATCAATTAATGAAATGATTTCTATTCTCTATTCATTGAGATCTTAATGTGAAATCATAAAAATTCAAGTGCTCACAATTATTATGGATACAAAGGAAAAAGGAAAAAGAAAGAATCAGAAACTAGGTTCTGAAGATTGATATTAAACTTGGAGTGATACTAATGTTATAATTGTGAATTCACCTTATTTGTTTTAAAATAATTCTAAGATGGTTACAGTTTATTTATAAACAACTGGTTCACTATATTTTGAAAAGGACCAAGACATAGGGGATTCTGGTACATACTTAGTAGGTAAGTGAGCAAGGAATCAGTATTAGCAAAAAGGAAATATATGTTAAATGACATAGTGGGATTATATTTTCCAAAATGTTACAATATTAATTTAAGAATAAAATAGTTGAAATATAGTTTCAACTATTTTGCCAATTATATCAAAGTTTAGTGTTTGGTAAAATTTAGTAAAAAGTATTTCTATAATTCTTGGAGCCAGAGTCTACAGTAAACTGCCCTTCGATGCCAATTTTTACATTGCTTCCACTCAGTTATTTAACAATTGCACAAATAAGTAATAACACAGAAATTTGCAAGAAAGAAAGAATAAGATATGTGAAGACTCACCAGAGTGAATGGTTAACAAAAGTTAAGAAATTATCTTTTTTCAATTTCTTAGGGTAAAATAGTATGCTTGGTACTTTCAGTAACACTATACTGTGCTCAAGCATTTATAAAGTTCAGATATAACTTTAATAGCATAAACAACTTGTTAATAAGTTTACATTACAATATTTAGCAAAGTGCAATGTCAAAAAAGATAATTAATAGGTTTTTCCGCAACTGCTTAATAAAGGGATAGCCAGGTTCTAATTATCAGTCATAATTATGTTTGAATTAAAATTCAAACATTGTGCCTTATTAAGTAGTTAAGCTTGATCATGAATTTTGAAAGATAATTCTCAAGAACTCTTGCTGTATCCTTTTTCTGCCTTCTCTACTAAGCTTCCAAATCATGGCACTGAACATCTCAACTCTTTAAAATGTAACTATTCTTAAATAGTACTCAAGCTTCCACCCAGTATTAGCAGAGAAATTTCATCAGGGCTGATATAATCTAGTCTAGAAAATAGAATGCCTACTAGAATTGATTTATGTACACTATGTTGGACGTGAAAAATTATTGTGCTGTGCTGTGCTGTACTGTGAAATTTTATTTTCAAATTACAAATGTTAATGAAAATTTGAAGTGTTCTGTAAAGATTAGAGTCTATCCTTAAAAAAAAAACACCTTTATTTCAATTAATCTTGTTTCAACTGGGCTCAAATTATTGGTGGTATCTAAAGAGACTATTGCATTTCTTGGAAGTAATGTGGATGAAAGAGTGAAAATAGAATTTATAATTATCCATCCCTGAGTTCAATCCCCAAGTGAGCTCATTTCTTTCATTTAAGCAAGTTATTTAAATTATATGGGCCTTAGTTTATTTACATGTAAAATGGAATAAATAATGCTTCCTTCATCATTTGACATGAGAAATAAATTACATATTTAGGAATTAGCAGAGTTCCTAACATGTAGTAGTCACTCAATAAATAAATGTTTGCACTCTTTATTTTAACCAATTAACTGCATTGATTTATTAAATTATTTTTAATTTAACAGTGTTTTGACGAGATACTGAGCTAGCAACTGAAGATATATAGTGAAAGTATAGACATATAGATTGACTCCATATATAAAAGCACTTGAAATTTGTCAGTAGAATGTATATGTGTGTGTGTGTGTGTGTGTGTGTGTGTATTTGATAAGCTGGATTTGTTTCTTTCCATTGCATAGTATGTACAAAATCTTACAGTAAATCTATATCCTAACTGCAATTGCACCAATAAAAAAAAGCATGTAGCAAGAAATATCATGTAGATAAATTCAAGCAACTATTTTAAAGCAAATTTGAAATATTTCTTCACATGCAAAAAATTCTTCTTTTGAGTTTTTACATCTGCAAACTGGCCTTGGCTCTTCTAAGCCACATGATTAAGATAAATTAGAATAAGCCTTTAAAAATGTTTTCTAAAAAGCAAAGTTCTCTTTGAATGTATTTCAAAATGATTTCCAAATGCTTTACTTAACAAATGCACATTTCACTTTAAGGATCCATGCTAACTTATAGAGGAAATAAGAAATCAGTTGAATATGTAATGATCAGTAATGAAAAGACGACATGAAAATAAGTCAAATTAATGAAGAATTACACATGCTTTATTAAGGTGGCATTTAAGTGAGATTAAGTAAAAAATGTAGTAGCTGTTGATGGCAAATTCTAGGTACTGAATTTTTTCTTACAGAATTTCTATAAATATTTATTTATAGAAGACTATAACTCAAGATATTTCCAGTAACATTTTGTGACGAGACATTAACAAAACAGTAGAGCAGCACATTCAATTCTTTACGTTGTTAAGATCTCATTTTAAATATCTCTGATTCTCACAGATAAAAGAAACATGGACAGATAATGGTAGTCCATGTCACATGTGTTTAATTATAATCCTGAAATTCAAGACATTAATGCCTAGGAACCCCAGAAGCAATAGATTTCCTTGAATTCAGGCCAAGAGCAACAGCAGTCGAGGCAAAATTAGCTGGATGGACAGTTGACACATTCAAGGGAAAATGAATATTACTGTTGAGAATATGAGGTAGAGCACTAATGGGAGAGATGATGCTGACCACTTTTAGGATCAATTTAGAGAATTTCAAAAGAAGCAGCCTGCTTGTTTCATTAAAATACCAATATTGGCATTTCGGGCAAGTTCATTTTTCTAAATTGTTTACCTTCCAATAGTGCCCTCTCATTGATACATACAGTATTTTATTATAGATGATTGATGTGAAGCTCACTGTAATTTCAAAAATTCATAGAATATTATTATGTCATGAAATCCATGCCGAGAAAGCAATTGCCATTATAAATCAAAAAGACAACTCATATGGACAGGTCATATGGTAACTGGTTCTCTTGGAATGGTATCCTTAAATGTAATTTATTCAATAAGTAACTTAAAGGTTATGTTTGATGAGATGAATCTTATGCTCAAACAATTTCAAAATTGTTATATTGTAACATTAGGAAATTAGTTTTCTTAAAATTTAGAGATATTTGCATTTGTATTTATTTGAATCAACATGGTTCTATGCTATTCTTCTTAAATATCCTCCCCTGAATACAATTTCCTGGAAGGATTTCATTAAGCAATGTAAGATAATAGATAATACAAAGGGCATTTACTGCTTTAATAGATGAATGAGGTATCCAAATAGAAGAGCAGATTTGGAAAATTTTCACAACCCTGTATTTTCACATATAGAAAATAGTTTCTAACTAGATGTTTTAACAGAGAAAAAAACACCTTAAAAAACTGACTTCTAGGAAATAATGCATTACTAAGGGATTGAACATTTGATTTCAATATTGAATGGTATACTTGTTTAAAGAGAACATTGGTGATATAATATTACATGTGTAAATGTAACAAAATAGAAATGTATAATTTTATAGCCCTTTGGAATAGACAAAAAGTTTTGCATACCCTTTAATCCTTAAAATACCAACACTGTTTCTTTAAATCATATTCTTACATCCCAGGAAGCAGACCCAAATCATTAGAAAATGTATATTTAGAAAAATTGTCCACATATCATCGCATTTCTTAAATGAAAACTAATGGGAATATGTTTGATAAAATGATATTCCATTAAAGGACTGACATAGGTGGCATTTTAGTAAATTAAATATAAATCATAAAATTTTATGTGTCATGATGGTCAAAAAGGAATCATTGACATAAGATGATTTTTATCAGGAGAAAAATATTCTATTTGAGCTAATTGGAAGATACAAAAGCATTTTTTGGAAAAAAATGGAGAAAATGATTATAATCTAATGCCATAAATATGGAAAAGGACCCATTATTCACAGAAGTGAGATGCTCAGAGAGACAAATAACTGGTATTCTATTTGGAGCAAGGCCTAAGTCCTGTTTTGAAAATCATCATAATAAAACTAAACATCAGATGACATCTTGCTATATAAGACTTTCCAAAGCATTTTGTGCTACATTAGTTTCTTCACAAAGTCCTATCAAGTAGGAGATACGGCAGATCTTATGTTGGTTTACAGGTGATAAAGCATTTCACAAGGCAGCTTGATGTAGGAAAACAGCCAGTAAACTGGAGTTAGAACACTTGAACTGAAAACTAACTGTATCACATACTAGTGAAACTTCGAACAAGTCTCTTACCATTTTTTTCTCTTTTAAAATGGTGTCTTAGATACCATTACCTACCTTCTGATAATTGAACAAATGAGGCCAGATAGTATTAGCCAAGGTCACTCTGCTAGCAAGTGGTGAGGAAGACAATGAAAGCCAGATTTTTCAGTTCCTTGTTGGGATGAGTCACCTCACAATACCATGTTGTTTGGAAAATATGTGTCCTTTAAAAAGAATCAAAACCTACTCATTGTCTTCTAATATCAACAAAGATAAAAGAATCAATTCCATGGTGGTCTTCTGTAGGAATTGGGCTTATGACAACTTTAGTTAAAATGTGAAATGGCACAAAGATCTTGAAAGAGTTTAGTCTACTGTATATATATCCTCAGCCATATATCAACAAGTGAACATGATAAAAAGCTCTCACATTAATTATACTGACTACTTCCTTAATGAAGTGCAAAAGTGTTTGTGTAATCTGATTCAATTTATTGAATTAGGTTACAGTTTTATCATTTTGAAAACCAGCTTCATTGTTTACTTTACAGTATGTGTCAATTCATTTCCAACAATTAAATAGCACAGCATACAGCTGTAATCAATTCAAACCAATCTCCATTTTTAAGGTCTACTACCATTTGTAGCATGCATATTTCTGAAAGCAAAATATGACAGCTTAAAAATATAACAGTGGCAATGACATTTCATATCCATAAAGCTTATTTAGCTCACAGATGAAAATTTATAAAAATAATTCATTGTCATTAAGTCCTGAAAATAAACATGTGATAACAAATTCTAGTGTTAACTACATCTGCTAGGAATATCTATAGAATACATTTATATGAATTTGAATAATTTGCCAAACTGAGACTTTCTATACCTAAGCTATACATTTTTTTTAAAGTTATCAATTTTTTCTCAAATCCAGTGGAGTTGGTAGAAGCATAGAAAGTCAACAATAATCATCAATAATGCTGGGATCAGCCTGTTCGATTACAATAATAATCTTTCTCTGGCTTCATCATTTTCAGAATGTTGCTATACATTGTATCATTTGGCATTCATGGCAATGCAATGAGAAAAACAATTCTGATGTAATAAAAACATTATTTTTTATCAATGGAGTGAAAGATCAAAACATTTTGAGTGGTTTAATTATTACAAATTGAAAAAGTAGTGTGATTGGAAGATTCCTACGCTATTTAAGAGCTGACTCCTCTCTTGAGGAGTTTATATTTTAAAACTGGAAAGCCAAATCAAAGTAATTTAAAGTAGAGGTCAAAATCTTTCATTTAAATCCATTTAAGAGTTCCTTTCATGGGGCGACTGGGTGGCTTAGTCCGTTAAGTGTCCAACTTCAGCTTAGCTCATGATCTGTTTGTGAGTTGGAGCCCCGCACTGAGCTCTGTGCTTACAGCTTGGAGCCTGTTTCAGACTCTGTGTCTCCCCCTCTCGCAGGCCCTTCCCCACTAGCACTCTGTCTCTCTCCCTCTCTCAGAAATAAATAAACACTAAATTTCTTTTTAAAAAAGAGTCCATATCTTTCTACTATCTTTTGTGATGGTCTTTACTGGTTAAAATATTATTATTTTAGGGGCACCTGTGTAGATTGGTCTGTTAAGCTTCCATATTTCTGCTCAGGTCATGCTCTCATGGTTCCTGAGTTTGAGCCTCATGTCAGACTCTGAGCTGACAGCTAGGAGCCTGTTTAGGATTTTCTCTCTCCCTGTCTCTCTGCCCCACCCCCAGGGCCCAACGCTCTCTCTAGTTGCCTGTCTCTGTCTCTCTCTGTCTCTCTCTCACTAAATAAATAAACTTAAAGTAATAGTGATAATACTATTTTTTCTACTCCTGGCTCCAAATCCTACCACATCTAGAAGTATTCCTCTATGTTACATTCAGGGATTGCCATTTCCTCCTACCTATTAATTTTGCAACTATGTAACCCTTTGTGGAGGACTTGTGAAAGAAGGGCAAAGAGAATTTAATAATTTCTTTCAACTGAAAAAAAATATTTGATAGTTTACTATAGTCACAGTTTTAGCCATGAGGTAACTATTCCCAAGAGTATGATAGTCTGTAAATATGAAGCATTCATCTCAAAATTAATTTTTTAAAAGTTTTTGAAAGAATGGAAGAATATAGACTCTGAAGGATGGATACCCTTTAACTAGAAGGGCTCCATGCCAAATTTGGAAGAATGATTCAAAGTAAAATGAAATACAATCATCAAATTTATAATTAGAAGAGAACAAGACAATCTTACTTGATTTACTTCCCTCCAATGCAAAATTGCCTTCAAATTTCTTTAACAGTGATTACTAAGATAGGAAATAGATGGCTGATGGTTAGGGAGGGATATAATTTCTTTTTAAAGCAATTACTCTTTTGTATCATGAACAATACGGCCCCAAAATAATTAAATATAAAAACTATGGCTAACAACTTCTCATCCCTCTTCCTTCTTGAAGTCTTCTGTCAGTAGGGAAAGTTAAGGTTTTATGACTAATAGGTTCTCTCTTAGATAGTTCTCCATGTTAGCAAGGATCTTTTTTATGGAAGCCAATGTAGACCTCTCTGTAATTACTGTTGTCCATCAGTTAGATTTCTGTCTTTAGAAGAGCACTGTGTGAGTCTACTTTATCATCCACTTTCAGACTCTCTGTAAGTCTTCTTGACAGCAAGCATCACGGACATGTAAATCCCTAGCATCTAGACTATTCTAATGCTCACCAGTTTGTCAATGTTCTATCAAAAACTGTGGTGCCATGACTGAGCATAATATTACAGATGTCATCTGAAATGTTGAGTAAAACAGTATTATTTCCCTCTATCTGGACTTTATATTCCTATCCAATTAAGTTTGGATTTATATTAGTGTTTTCAGAAGTTTTATCACAATGTTGGTTTATAGGATTACAAAACCAAATAAAACCCTTAGGTTTTTATCAGGCAGAATGGCTTCAGATCAAATCTTAAGTTCATTCATGACCAGGGTAATCAATGTTTTAGGAGACTGAATGCAAGGTTTTATTAATACTTTGTCTTTCTGACATCTTTCAAGTTCTCTGGAAAAGTTTGGTCCTGTCAAGACTTCTAATGAGCCTTTCGGGGCACCTGGGTGGCTTAGTCGGTTAAGCGTCCAACTTTTGCTTAGTTCATGATCTCGTGGTTCTTGGGTTGGAGCCCCGTGTCGGGCTCTGTGCTGACTGACAGCTCAGAGCCTGGAGCCTGTTTCAGTCTGTGACTCCCTCTCTCTCTGACCCTCCCCTGCTCACGCTGTCTCTCTCTCTCTCTCTCTCTCCTAGAAATAAATAAAACATTAAAAAATTTAAAAAAAAAAGACTTCTAATGAGCCTTTCTACTTCTTTACAAAGAAGAGACTGAAGTTGTAAAACTTAACCCCAAATGGATGGAGAAAATATTTTAAAAGTCCAGGAAGATATGGTTAAATTCTTTATAACAAACCAAGAGCGCATCATTAAGTGAAGGAGTTGAAGCTTTGAAGTTAGCTTCAGAAGGGAATGCCTATCAGAGAAAAGGAGATTACACAAATAATCGTTACCTTGTTTTACATGACTTTTTCCCTATAACATCTTTAGGACTATTCAAAATATATCTATAGCACTACTGATTTTTTTTCTGTATGAAATATTTATATTTCTAACTTCTTTTAGGGAGGGAAATGGGATAGTAATAGTACCTCCTACTGGTCAAGAAATTGAAGGGAGCAAGAAAAGACAACATGTCATACTGTATAACCAAGGGATTAGAATCTTGTCTGAGAATCTCACAACAAATGGAGAATCCAAAAAGCCCTAGCTAATCCACACTCCATCCACTATCATAATCAAAAGTTGACTCAAAGTCTGGTGTACTTTTCTTAATGTAAATAAACTTCTCTTTTGTCAAAGAAGGCATCATATTACTAAACAGGAAGCAAATAATACCTTGCAATTAGTCAATTAAGGATATTAGCAACTTCATTATTTCAAATCTACTGAGAGAGAAGTGTAAGTAGATTGTAATGCATACTATGGCCTAGTATACTCATGTCAGATTATAGAACTCAACAGAAACTTGGAATAGAGAAACAAATTAGGGAAAAAGGACTTCAATTTTCTTCTAAATTAAGTAGAAGAGAGGACTGTCCAGAAGTCTAGTAATATGTGGTTATTTAATTAAATCTAAAAATAACAGCTCTTTGCTCTAAAAGCTTAGAAAAAAAGACATTTATTAATTTCTATTATGCAAGTAATGGACCCAGGGCATATTGCGATTTGACTGAAATGCTTCATTCTAATGCATATTACATATTTAATAAGGTAAATATATTTATTATATAGTTCCTCATATCAAAACTGTATGTACATTTAGTTAAATTATGAGCTATATTTTATTCATATATGTATTAAATTAGTTCTATATCAAGATACTGTGTGCATAAGGAAGATTCCAACCCTTAAGAACAGTATAATATGGTATATAATATGCAGAAACGTTAAAGATTAATGTGCTCTATGTTGCCCTTTTATAAAAATTTTTATGTCTTTGAGAGACAGAGACACAGAGCGAGCTGGGGAGGGGCAGAGGGAGGGACACACAGAATCCAAAGCAGGCTCCAGGCTCTGAGCTGTCAGCACAGAGCCCGATGCGGGGCTCAAACCAATAGACTGTGAGATCATGACCTAAGCCAAAATCGGACATTTAACCGACTGAACCACCTACGCACCCCTCTGTGTTGCCATGTTATTCCTATAAATATTGCTTCTCTCGAGTATCAGTTTGCAGATAGAAATTTCATCAACTGTAGAAATAATTAAATGTAGCCATCACAACCTATAAACAAACAAAGGCTCTCCATTCACTTAATACATCTCCTTTAGGCTCTACATGCTGAGTCTTTAATTTGGAGTCTAACCATGCTTAATAGGATTTTTAAGGTACATTATATAACACCAGTGTTTAAATTTGTACCTCAGAAGCATAATAATTCCTCTCAGAATTATTAGCCATATTCACTGAACAAATGTTTATTTTAAGTATCTGCTCTGTGGCAAGCAATATTCTACATACTGGGATACCACAGTGAACAAAAAATCACAAAAATCTCCCAAATGCCATTTTTATGCATGCCTACCATACCACGCTGGGGTCCCAAACAGTACCTTGCCCGATGACTTGCAGGAAATGGTAAGCTAATATGACCCCCAATTGATGCCCATTTTATACAGAAAAAGATACTTTGCTGACGTGATTATGTTAAGGATCTAGAAATGAGATTTTTCTGGATTAGCTAATGGGCTGTAAATACAAGTATCCTCACAAGAGAGGCAGGAGGAAATGTGACACACGTTTGTACACATGCACACACACATACACATAAACACACACAGGGAAAGGCAGGAATTAGTGTGAGGGAACTACAGACCAAGAGAAAACTCTGGCAATGATTAGAAGCTCAGAATCAAGAAACAAAGGCTCCCCAGGAGCGTCAGACACCTGTGTTGTCCTGCTGACACCTTGGTTTGGACCAATGATATCAATTTTGGACTTCTCCAGAATTATGAGAAAATAATTTTTCATTTAAGTCACCAAATATGTGACAATATGTTATAGCAGCCACAGGAAACTAATACAGTATCCAGTTAAAGTTTTGAAACTAAATAAGTTACATGATGAAGGCCTATTGTTTAGGCTGGCCTTTTAAAAGGAAAAAAAGTTTTTTTTTTTTTCAAGAAAAATATAAAAGGAACATGCATTAAATACTGACGAGTTAAATGCACTACCCTCAAAATATCTAGCAATTAAATTACACAAATGTTCCCTACACATAAATGTATGAAAATACATATGGATACATACTACATAACATTAATGGTTTAAAGAGTTTCTATCATCTTTACTTTTTGAGTAAAGCATTGAGAACATTGTTATGTTTCACTTATTAATGAAGACAATCAATCTATTTGTGGCTGTTTTACTTTTGCATTTTTCTGTTATCCTTTCTTCTGAGTCTCCTCAGGGAATACAAAGCATTTGTTATAATAAACTTCTCAACATGCAAGGCACATTTCCACACTATGAATTTTCTCCTCAGAAGTTGAAATGTTTAATGCATTTAAAATATTACAAATGCTGATATTGCACAGAGAGATAGTTCAAATATTGTTGTTGGTTAGTAGCATTTAGCAAGAAAAATAAAAATATATGAACTTTGAAAATACTTCTTTGAATTATAAATGCACATGAGAATATTTTCCTATAATGTTTTGTTTTTTAAAAAGGAATGTTTCAATGGGATTAACTCTGGATTAACATTGTCCTGGTCTAGTATTTTTTTCCAAAAATATAAAATTGCACTTAGAAGTTCTTACCTTTTAAGCATAGTGAATGTGTGTGTACAATAGCTTACTTTATCTTAAATGCATATTGTTTATATGCCTAGAGGGTTACAAGACAAAAAATATGCCCAAGAAGCAAAACTATAAATCACCCATTCAATTGAGAATATTATTTTTTTCTTTTATGTCAAATGCAAATATTTGGGACTCATTAAGTTACTTCTTAATACTTATATAAAAATTGTACCCCAAAACTAGTTTGCATTCTGCCCTAAAGATAAAATCAGGAAGATGGCCAAATACACTAGCCAAATTGTACTCCTGGCACAGGAGGGAGTATTTAGAATTCTTAAATAATTTTTCCTTCATTGTAAAATACACGCAATCCTATAAAAAGTATGAATGTTATTGGAACTCTGTTGCTAGGATGAATTTATTCCAAACTGGTATTTGTTATCAAAAATGATTTATGACATGTGCTCAGTCCAAATAAATGTAGAGAGCACTAAGGGAGGCATTGCGATGTGAGCCCCTACAAAGAGCCTTCTTTCTTTCATTAACTTCCACTTCTGGTTGCTATGGCATCCCGTGACAACCATACATTTTGGAAATTATCACCATCTGCCCACACCCCCTTCTAAGGTTACACAGAAGCCCACTCAAGTAACCAAAATAACAAATAAAAACTTGATAAGCAACCTTAAAGTGTTTCTTTTAATTATAGATACCTAAGTACATAATATTAGGGCTGGGGAAAAACCCTCTTTTTTTAAAATATAAAAATAGCCATTTTTTCCCCTGAGAAAACAGATGTCTCCAGGAAAGAGTATTATTTAATTCTGGTATTTAATTGTTGAAAAGAAAACATGAGGGAATGATTAGGGACAAATTGATAAATTTTCTAAATTTGTCAAAATTAATACATTTTCTTTTTCACAAGACCAATTTTGGCAACTTCAAAGGTAAATTTGCATTGTTTATACTTTTCAAATGGTGATACCAGGAGTCCAAAAGTACAGGTCTATGTTCACAGGTAGGTTATAATTTAAATCTTAGAAAGGATTTGAGATTCGGGGACAGGGGTTGTTTTTTTCTGTCTTTGTTTTCTTGAGGATTAAATGCTTGTTTTTTGTTTTATTAGTTCTAGAAACATGATTTCCAAGTCTTTGAAAGATATTGCTAAAACTATAGACTCTTGGAAATAAATACTTATTCCAACCTCGGCTCAGGTCATGGACAGTTCATGAGTTTGAGTCCCACATTGGGCTCTGTACTGACAGCTTAGAGCCTGGAACCTGCTTCACATTCTATGTCTTCTCCTCTGCTTGCTTTCTCTCTCCCTCTCTGTCTCTCTGTCTCTCAAAAATAAACAAACATTAAAAAAAGTAAAATTCCAAACCATAGATTAAAAACATAGTAGAAATGTCATCAAACTAGTTTGCTTAATATCAACAATATTTATATATAACTTCTTCATAAAGTTAAAAATAATAACTAACATACTTCACCTTCCTCATCTTAGGAAGAAAAAATAATGTTTTATATTTTAAAGAAAGTTACAAATATGGAAAAGAAAGTAGCAAATATAAGTAAAGTCCTAGAACATAAAAGTCCATATATTCATATTAAATTATATTCCCCAAATGTACTAAGTTTTCCCTATGAGGGAAGGTGTGACATTTTTTAGAGATGTGGGTAATAGGTATTAAGGAGGGTACTTGTAATGAGCACTGGGAGTTTTATGTGAGTGATGAGTCACTAAATTCTACTCTTGAAACTACTATTATGCTATATGTTAACTAACTAAAATTTAAATAAAAACTTGAAACAAACAAAAAACAAAAAAAGAAAGTAAGTGAAATAGGTAAGAATGAGCTAATGCACCCTGCCTTGCAGTCATTCACTGGGCTCTATAGAGTACTGAGCCATTCAAGACCTATTTTCCAATCCATTTAAATCTCCTGATGAGCCTCTATTTCCTTATCCATCTCTACAATATTACTCTTTAAGGTCTTTTTCAATATAATGCTAAGGGGCACCTGAGTGGCTCAGTTGGTTAACCATCTGACTTTGGCTCAGGTCATGATCTCACGGTTCGTGGGTTCGAGCCCCACATTGGGCTCTGTGCTGACAGCTAGCTCAGAGCCTGGAGCCTGCTTCAGATTCTGTGTCTCCCTCTCTCTCTGACCCTCCCTTGTTCATGCTGTCTCTCTCTCTCTCAGAAATAAATAAAAGATTAAAATAAATTTTAAATATAATGCTTAATAAGCTTGAAAGAAATTCTGCATTTGGGGTTCACAATATACTAGGAAGAATAAAAGTAAAGAAACAAAGAAAAAAACAAAACAAAAATTGTCTCAGAAGAACAGCATAGCAACTGAAATACAAAAAAAAAATGATCCTATTTTTAAAATGAATGTCTATAATAATGAGTCAAGTTTGAATTATCTTCAATGTCTCTGATCACCAAGCCACAGTGGTATGTAATACACTTCATATAGGCATCTATCAAGAATAACTTAATCTGTTGATTTTGAGTTTTGGTATATGATTATAAGTTATTTAGAAATTTTACTTACTCCAAAGTTATTTAATAGTGTTAACTATGTAAGGTGTTGCTCTACTTAGATTCTGACAAAATCATCTTATTTCATCATCGCTTTGGTAATAAACTATTTATTGTCTTCCCCTTAAAAGATTAAATATTGGCAGACAATTTGGAACCAGATCTTTCCTACCTTAATAGGAATACAATCTAGAATACCTTTCGCCCATTAGATAACTACAATATAATCTTTTCAAATACAGAATAATGATTATTAAAATGTTTTTTTGTAAATCTCCCTAACATAGTTCTTTGAGAAGTTAATTAAGCCAACAATTCTTAGGTCTTTCTTTTTAGCAGCCCCACATCTTTCAACCAAAAAACATGAATGGTTAAGATTTTAGTTACATCTAACCTGTGCAGTACCAAAAAAATCGCCAAATGTTTTATTCAGGAAATTTTATCTAGTTAAAAAAAACCGTTAAACTTAACTGCCTATTTCTTTTCTAAATCTCAAATTTAGAATTAGAATTTAAGCCAGTAGGATTCAATTACTTGAGAAACATGACTAATTAAACAAATGGAAATGATGACACTATTTCTGTAATTGGGTCATTTTCAGCTATTGATTTCATTTTCTATGTCTCAATTTTTCATCTGCAAAATTAGCATAAAAATACAACACTCCTGGAACTTTAAATAATTTATTGTTAAGTATATACTGTGGTACCTTCCTGGAAAAGAAGTAAATATATAAAAATGAACAAATAGCTTCACACTCAACTCAATGGATGTTTTTAATAAAAGCCTACATAGGTGAAGGAATTATTCAGATATTGTCACAAAAATAAAGGTGAATTAAGGCAGTCATGCTTTCAAGGAGCTTTTGACCAAATATGAAATATGAAATCAGATTATCCATGGTGGTATCATAGCACAGAGAAAGAGAAATGTTACAAAATAAAAATAAAACATTGATATGGGAATTCAGAGACAAAAATGAAGACTCTCCTTATCTTGCCAGATTATGCTTCCTGTATCAGTTGTGTTACACGGCAACTGCATTTATATGTAAATCTCCTCAATAAACTCCCTTGATGTTAAGAATTAATACAAATAAAATTATCATCATTGGGCACCTAGGTGGCTCAGTCAGTTAAATGTCCGGCTTTTGGCTTTGGCTCAAGTCATGATCTCACACATTGTGGGACTGAGCCCTGCATCTGAGCTGATGGACAACATGGAGCCTGCTTTGAATTCTCTCATCCCTCCCCATGTTCATGTGTGTTCTCTCCCTCTCTCTTTCTCTCTCTCTCTCTCTCTTTCAAAACAAATAAACATTAAAAAATTAAAAATGAAATAATCATCCTCATTATTATTTTAATTTGCTCATGGATCTGGATGAAACATGGAAAACAGACACACACATGTAAGTAAATAAAAGAATCAATGAACACATCCAGGTGGTAGAAATCAAATGAGTTGCTTTGGTATCTAGTGCATCATTGATATTGTTTATGGCACGTAATTTATTCAGTCAAGACAATTATTTTTCTTGCACATTTTCAAAATTCTAGTAATAAATGTCTTTCAGGTGTTTCTGATGGAAACATTGTAGTTTGAACAAATAGGAGGTATTTTATTGACATAGTTGCTATCTTGTTTGGATGCATTTCATTCTATTTCGGAGTTCTTATGAATGAAAAAGTAAATTTAGAATCCAGAGACCTGGATATGAACAATCACTAACAGTTTCGAGCCAAATGATCTTGGAAAAGTCACTTCATTCTCTCCTACCTTTGATTACTTGCCAGGAAAAGAGGGATAATCGCTTGTTGTTTAATATTAGTGGGAAGATTAATTACAATAACTCCTAGCACAGTGCTCAATTTAGCTTCTTTCATTTTATTTTAAATAAAATGATGATACCCACAATGCAATTCTGCAACAAATTCTCACTGGTAACATTATGTTAGTGTGCACAAAACACAACTGATGGGTTATAAACATCTATGTAAATAGGGATATACATATGTAAAAACTATGGTATTGGCTGACTTTTAACATTTTTGGCATAAATGAGCAGCATTCTTACCTGTTGGTGGGATTATCCCAGGAGACATGAGTCCAGGGACAGAGTGTGGCATGATATGAGAGTTCTCTGGGGAGGTGACACTTTGAGTCCTCTTAGGAGGCCTTCCAGGTCTAGAACTGAAACAAATAAACAAAAAATTTTTACAATTAAGCTGTTGTCTTACACATCATTTCAAAGTTGTTTCAAGTGGTAACATGGACTGTAAATAAATTTGTTTCAAGGACGGTTGCTTTTGCAGTTAGATGTAATAGACTTCCATCACTAATTAGATTACATGCTGAATTCATTTTCCTCATTGAAGATCAGCCACTCTTGATGCATAATTCATAGCCTGCACCTCGTTACCTGCTTCTTCATATTAATATCTATACACAGTTTGAATTGCCTCGTTTGCATATGCTAAAGTTCTGCATGCAGCCTTCAGCACGAAAATTATGCACTAACTTGTAATAATTATTACAGTCAGCCTGCTATTGATTTATGAGACTTTTAAAAACCAAATATGTGTAGTACTTGTAATGAATGATATTTTAAGGTTCTTCAGGAAATTAAAAGGCAATGGCTGCCTAAGGAAATGTTCTGCTTGTTTGATTTAATACTACAGTTAGCTGGGAGGTGGAATGAAAGAGTGATTCAGACCTATAGCACATTTTTCGATGATATGTTTTATTACTTCGCACTGCTAGCCTGATATCTAGATGATAAATGACAATACATATCTAATGTGTGAAAAGGTCTTGCAATTTCTTTATTTTTTGTCATTTAAAAGATAAGTCAAGTTATCATTTAACCCTATTCTATTTAAATGAACAGCCCCACTAGGTTGCTTTACTTTTAATACACTAAAATAAATTGGAAAGGCTTAGGATTATTTGCAGGACATTGTTGAGAAACTGCCAGTATAGTATCTTAGAACTGCCTTCAGGATAAATTAAAATACTTTGTGTTTCAGTGGTACTTGTCCTTTACATGCCTATTGCATGAGATTAACTTTTAAAATTATAAAAGCAGAAGGCAAAAAGGAGTCAAGGATTTGCTATTTTTGCACAAGAGTAACATGAAGAATATAATATTAACAATTCTTGAAAGAAACACGTTTAGCATTATGTTTCTCCTTTCTGCCTCTGTATTGTGAATGTGCTTTTCCATCATCTGGCCAATATGTGCTAGACATCTCAGAACCTCCAGACAGATCCTTCATATAAGTTAGCATTTCCAGGTTAGCCTCAACTGAGATCTTTTTCCTCATCAGAAGATTCAAAGATTTTACCTTTATTATTTAGTGTTAATAATACATGTGATCATTGAACAAATAATTATTAAGCACTTACTGTTTTCAAAGCAGTACACTATGAAGATTAATTTGGGGGAATGGGTTCTTTAATCTGCAGGAGTTGATACTCTCGCTAAGGGATACAATCGGGTGCATTAATAACTATGGTGCACACCAGAATGTGCTAAGTGTCATAAGAAAGTTGCAATCTGAATACTAATTGGAGGTTAGGCTGGGTGATGCTACTTCTATGTTTAGGAAGAGAGTTAAGATTCCACGGCAGTAGAAGCATTAGAGAATTCCAAAGGATGACTTAGGCACAGAGAGGGAAAGAATGGGAGAAAAATGCTCTCCAGTGAGACTATGAGAGAGGAATGGACACACGACAATGTATGAATGTGCAGGACTGTTTCTAGTCACCCAACACAGCTCAAGTAAGATGAGGAGCAAAGATGGATAATGCTAGATTTACTGCCTGGAGCCAGATCCTGAGAGGCTTTGAACCAAAAGCAAGGAGATAGATGGTGAGTTTGTTCTGCTATTCTGTAAGGAAACCCTCCCTCATATTGTTCTAAGTATCTGTTTGGCTACTTCTTCTTTATCAGTATTCTTCACCTTCAGCTGTTTCTTTAACTCTTCTTATTTGCCGAGGGTTAATCAGCAGCCCTCTGGTAGGCTCCATTCTTCCTAAGTAATCCTTCTATTGACATCCCTGAGATGATAAGGAATCATGGCTAAATATGTATCTACAGTCTAGGTCTTCCTCCTGGGATTCAGACAGATTAATGCCTGCTTACTGGAAATCTCTGCTTAGATGTCCTTTAATAATCTAAGACTCAGCTTGTCTGAATCTGAACTCAGCATCTTCCTCATTAAAAACTATTTCTCTTTCCCTAGTTCAGCAAAAGGGCACCTAACTGACTAAGCCAAAACTCTAGGATCGGCTGTGTCTTTCTTCCCCTTGGACACTCAAATATCATCTCAGTGAACATCCATTCTCCTTTCACCATCCTCAGTTTAATCGTCCAGGTCAATCCATCATTTCTTATCTCCTATTACAGCCTTCTGAACTCTTCTAAGATCTACCTCCAACTTTGCTCTACTGTAAAGTCTAGAGTCTAGAGTCAAGACAACTCTCCATACTGATCTCAGAAGGATTTTTATAAAATGCAAATTTGATCATGTTTTCCATTTGCTTAAATATACTAGTAGTTCCCTATAAGATTCACACTCCTTATCATGGCACCAAAGCCTTCCAATGCTTGGTCCCTGCCTACTCTTCCAATCTCACCATTTTATTATTATATGCATGGCCCTCCTGAATGAAGAGTATCACAAGCTGCTTTGTTCTCCTATTCCCCTACCTTTAAAGATGCTGCCTCCTTTGTCACCAAGGCCTTTTCTATACCAACTCATCCTCATCCCCATTTCACCTGGCTAAACCTTAATCATCCTTCTTACTAACCACGTTTCAAATACTTTTAATGCTTATTTATTTTTAAGGACGGGACAGAGAATCTGAAGAGGGCTCCGCACTGTCAGCACAGAGCCCAATGAGGCCCTTGAACTCAGGAACCATGAGATCATGACATGAGCAACAGGACACTCAAATGACTGAGTCACCCAGGCACCCCTACTAACCTCTTCTAATCAGTATGCGCTTTCTATGCACTATGACAGCCCATGGTGAAAACTCTATTATAGCTTTTTTCTGCACTGATCGTAGTATCTGCTCATCTGTTTATTGTCCAGACTACATGGCAGAAAGTGTATAAAACACATAGTCACCTGGGTGACACAAGTCACCTAAGCATCCAATTCTTGATTTTGATTCAGGTCATGATCTCAAGGTTGTGAGATTGAGACCTGTGTCAGGCTCCATGCTAGCATGGGTTCTCTCTCTCCTCCTCTCCTCTGTCCCCTGCGGTGTTGGGGGGAGGGGAGGAGGGAGGGAAGTGTATAAAATATATCTTTGTTGGGGCACCTGAGTGGCTGAGTCAGTTAAGCATTCAGTTCAGGTCATGATCTTATAGTTCATGAATTCAAGCCCTTGCATTGGACTCTGTACTGACGGCTCGGAGCCTGGGACCTACTTTGGATTTTGTGTCTCCCCCTCTCCCTGCCCCTCCCTTGCTTGTGCTTGCTCTCTCTCTCTCTCTCTCAAAAATAAATACATAAACATTTTAAAAAATAAAAAATAAAACATACCTTTACATCCTTAAAACTTAATTTCAGTGCCTGGATTACTATATATATTTATTTTCTTTCATTCCCCCCCTCCCCACTATGTATATTCAAATAAATTTTAACTCAATTTAGGAAGTCCTTTCCCCAAAATTCCTCAAGTACTCTACTTCTTCCATTCCAATGGTCACAAAGTTTCCAAGAAATAAAAAGTAAGGCACAAAGATAATTTGGAATCTGAGTCTAAGGATAACCTAACTATACATCCAAAGTCCAGAGAAAGAGAACAGAGATTTTGAGAGATTTCAAGCATGATGCCATGGAGCAAGTGGGAAAGGAAAAAGAAACTAACATTTGAAAAAGAAACTAACATTTAATTTGATTTGCTTTTAAAGAAAATGTTACTGTTTAAGAGTGCTTTATTATTCAGGCCACGGGAGTTGTGCTCACTGCCCGCACTCGGAAAGAAGTCAGGCTACTAAGTAGGAACACTCCAGTTCATGCTGGGATTAGAATAGACCCAGTGGGCTCCTTTCACCCCAGATATCGCCTGCCCAATCTATCACACTGCCTCCAATTCCACCAATAGAGATTTACTGCTTTCAGCCTTGAAGCCTTAAGATCTTTTAAAACCTCCCATTAAAATGCAAATGCCCCTGGTGGTGATAACACCCTAAAGCCATCAACTAACAGCCTACTGAGGATTAGTTTACAAGTAGAAGAAAACACAGTTTTGAGATATTTACACAAAGAGTGGAGGAGACTGGAGGAAAAAATTTGGAAGGATAGTCAAGTCGCTTATCCTTTGACTAAGTTAAGACCCCTAGACCCTCTTCCTGGCAGAGGGGAAGTTAGAAGGTTTATTTATTAATAAGACTTTCTTCTATCTCTTTAAGACCTACAGTTCTTAGGTAGGTCCCCTTTATTGATGGGCTTGGTATTTTACCTTTACTGCAGCCTTAGTCACTAACTGCCAAACAGTTTGTCTCTAGGGAAGGTAATATATCGGTAAAATACTTGAATATTTAAATTACATTCACAGAGCTTAAGGGAAATTCCAGGAGAACCCATGTAGGACTGTGGCCTTCTGGCCACACAGGTATCATCTTGATAACTCTATCTTTAAATATTGCTTCTACCGATTCATTAGAAGGTGTGGCCCCGATCAAGCCACAAGTTAGGTTTAACTGCTCAAAACATCTGATTAACTCCTGTTGTGTGGTGTGGGTGTGGGTGTGTGTGGTGTGTGTGTTTTAAGTGAAACTGTTTACTTTGTAAGGAATAAGTTATTCTTGGAAAGAAAAATAAAAACTTAACTGCAAAGAGGAAGTGAAACAATTAGCAAAAGCATTTCCTTTTGGAATGATCAATGGCCTCAGTAGTAGTAGCCACCTTCAAGCCTCCTTATCTATAATAGTAACCCAGCTCTACCCCAGAGGATTAGAACAGCTGAACTTTCCTAGTTCTAATCAAAGCAGAAGACCTCACTTAAATAAATTATTACCCTTAACAGCTTGAATGAAATCAAATTTATGACTTTGGTAATTGTTTTTGCCAGCTTTACATATGAGCCACAGTGCAGCCTTTAGTATTTGTAACTATGTGCATTAAAAGAGGAGTGAAATGGCTTAGAAGTGTCTAAATCCACACTTAATATCTCACTTACTTAGGAATCCACCCAGGCACACTCTTTCCTGCAGTTCTGAATAAAAAAGCTTTTCCAGACACATCTCTCCTATATACCATTAAACCAGTCTCATGCTAATTTCTTTCTCTCTCCCACAACTGTACAATGTTTACCACCCCTTCCTAGTCTCTTACTGTGCTTATTCAGGGTGAAGTCAAAATCCAACTTAACAAAAACAAAACAAAACAAAACAAAAGTAATATGAATTAATAAGAAGCTAAGTGGATCCAAAGAGTGGGGGCATTTAAAATGTTAGAGGACACATGACAGAATTTTCAATCCCCAACCTTCTGCATAGACATCATCTTCTGCTCATCTTTTCAGTAGTTTGTAGGAAATTAAGTTCAGTTTTCTTCCTGAGAGTTGGAGCAGAGAAACATGCAAAATCCAGAAAGAGATTGTAATGGTTGTAAGTTGAGAAATGCAAAAGTAGCTACCTAGTGGAAATTTTGGTTCCAAATCCTACCTCTTAAAGAAGGTTCCATTCAAAATTCTATTCTTTCATCCATCTATCTGAGAGAAAAGAGCTACTGAACAAGCTAGACACAGGGTTGCAAGAATAAAAATTTACTCCCTTTTCTAAGGAGGAAGACAAAACTAAATAGCCTGTGAAATAATAGAGCAGAAGAAAACTACACGGCAGCAAGTGAGCACTGATTTTAGGCTCGGATGACAAACAAGCATTTAGGGGTGGAAGCAGCTTGCTCTAGGAACCTGCAAGAGTCCATTTGCCTTCTCCCATCTATTCACCCCAGGAAAATTCCAGCTATGTTTATATTTTGCATAGTGTTTTCTAGTAAACTACTTCTACAAAGCCGAGCCAAAATATAGGAAAACTATAACCAAATATGCAGTCAAATTTAACACACTGATACACACACACACACACACACACACACATTCTTATGTCTTTCTACTTGGAAAGGCACAATTTCCTTAATGATTTACATGTCCTCTTGAACATTCTGAAGTCATGGAAAGGGTTGTTTATGAAGAGATTATGAGAAAATGCTTAGGTTCGAAGTAAAGTGAAAAAGCAACATAAAACCTGCGGATATGGATATAACAGAGCACAAGACATAGCAAAATTAAGTAACACTGGCAATGAATAAATATAGAAAAAATACTGGAAGGAAACATACTAAAATATTGGAAGTGATAATCACTGGATGGAGAAATACTTTTTTTTCTATATCTGAAGATTTTAGATTATCTCTCAAAAGCATACCTTAATTTAAAATATAAAAATAACATTAATTTGTTAACACTCTAAAGACTTTTTAAATGTCTATTTACTTTAGACAGAGAGAGGGAGAAATAGCATATGAGCAGGGGAGAGTCAGAAAGAAAGGTAGACTCAGAATCCGAAGCAGCCTCCAGGCGCTGAGCTGTCAGCACAGAGCCCGACGTGGGGACTCCAACCCATGAACGGGGGGTGGCGATCATGCCCTGAGCTGAAGTCAGATGCTTAACTGACTGAGCTACCCAGGTGCTCCAATTTGCTTAACACTTTAATGACTGACCATATTTTTTAGATAATTCACTGTGGACAGACGACGATCCTGGCTAAACATGATCAATGCCTGGGAATAACCTCTATATATTATAGAAACTAGATCGAATTTATCCTTTTAATCTTTATTCTACAGTTCAGTTCTAAAATACTTAATAAAAAGAAGATAATTATGTGTAAAATATTACCCTTGTGAGAACTATAAAATTAATATAAAATATGAAAAGTACAAATAATCATTGATATCTCCCAGATTAAATCAACCTCATAAAATAGATCTATCGACATAAAAAAATACAAAGGACCTCTTAAGATTAATGCACGTATATACTTCACTAAAAGAAGCAGCTGATTTATAATCTTCAGTTTATAAGTGGGTACTTTATTCCCTTAGAAAGATCTTCTTAACTTGCTAGTTGAATTTTTTTCAGCTTTCTGAAAAACAAGAATATAAATAATCCAGAAAGAGTGTGATTACCATATTTTCCCTGGGCATGGAGGGTTTTTTTCTGTAGATGGTAAAACTTTGAGGCATACATTACTTTTTTGCAATGATGACAGATGCGAGCACCTTCTCAATCTCCTATGTCACATTTGTTTGGACTTCCTGTGTTCTCTGTATAGCTGTGTGACCCAGCCATGTGTATTTCTCAGTACAAATAGATGGCAAACTGACTCATCAAAGAGATGATTTTCCACAGTCACCAAAACACCGACTTACATGGGGCAAGCACTTAAATCCTCACCAGCTGACACCTGGAGACTGCCTTCACATTACTGCTCATGAGCACAAAGTCCCTAGCAGTCCCTCAGTTCTTTATAGGGCAGGAGTTATAGACTGAATCGTGTTCCCCCCAATTCATATGTTGAGGCCCTAACCCTAATGTGATGGTATTTGGAGAGAGGGCCTTTGAGAGGTAATTACACTCAGATGACGACATATCAGTGATGACCTCATGATGAGATCAATGCCCTCCCAACTGGAGACATCAGAAAGCTTATTTACACTCTTTCTCAGCTATGTGAAAACACAGTGAGGACGCCATCTACAACTGAAGGGAGCCATCACCAAAAATGGACTCGGCTGCTACACTCATCTTGGACTTCCAGCCTCTGCCACTATGAGGCGGATTTCTGTTGTTCAAGTCACCCAGTCTATAGTATTTTGTTATGGCAACCTGAGCCAGACTAAGACAACAGGAAACTCTGTATGTAACTGAACAAATATATATACAAACACAAAATAAAATTTCCTTTGAAAAAGACTTAAAAATAGTTTTTTAATGCTTATTTATTTATTTTTGAGAGGGAGCACATGAGTAGGGAAGGGGCAGAAAGAGAGAGGGAGATGGAGAATTTGAAGCAGATTCTGAGCTGTCATCACAGAGTCCAACTTGGAGCTCAAACTCATGAATGGTGATATCATAACCTGAGCTGAAGTCAGATGCTTAATGGGCTGAGCCAACCAAGTGCCCCTTGAAAATAATTAGAAAAAATATCTGTGCTTGGGGAGCCTGGGTGGCTCAGTCAGTTAAGCATCTTACTTCGGTCAGGTCATGATCTCATGGCTCATGAGTTTGAGCCCTGCGTTGGGCTCTGTGCTGACAACTCATAGCCTGGAGCCTATTTGGAATTCTGTGTCTCTGTCTCTCTCTGTTCCTCCTCTGCTCACAATCTGTCTCTCTCTCTCTCTCTCTCTCTCTCTCCCCCTCTCTCTCGAAAATAAATAAACATGAAATTTCTTTTTATAAAAGGATGTGTGTTCAAATTAATTTGGGAAATGGCAAGTTAATCATATTGAACATGTATATGTTTTGTGGAAGAACTTCACAAATCCTCAAAGCTTTTAATACTTTTGCTTCGTGGGACAGCTTCTCAGAACTTTCACTATGATGATATGTATTACAAATCTCTATGAATGTGGTAAAATAGGCATTCATGAAACTTAGTTTACCATGAAACCTGTTATTTCCAGTGAGTTTGTTTAGAGACTTGTGCTCTAATGGAATATGTTCTTCCTAACAGTCTACTTTTATTCAAATTATGAAAATCCCTCATGCTTCAACATTACCAAGCCATGCTGTGTCATGGGTGACATGACAGTTGTCACAAGTGAATTATTTTCTAGGGACAAGAAAAACAGCAATTCGCATATTCTATAGACTTAATGTAAGTCTTGATAATTATTCAAAACACAAAGTTAACATGAAGACACTGAAATAACCACTAACAAAAATAAAAAGGAGTTGGAACTAGCTACTCTGGTGCAGAAGAATCATTGTTGTCTCTGACATCAAAACCCACACTATATAGACCTGAAATAGTACAGAAAATGTATTTAACACAAAACCTGTTTCACAGGTCATGGACAAAATATCTGAGTTTCCAGCTGAGATAAAGTTTTTAAAAACTGAATAGGAAACCACCCTTGAAACAGTTATAGGGGAATAGGGCTAAGTGACTTCTGAGCATTTGTAAATTAAGAGTTAACAACTAATGACAGCCCAAAATACTAAAAACAGTTCCTGTTGGACAGATTACACACTTGGGATAATCTAGTCCTTCAAGCTCATAAGTCCCTCTCCCCCATTTTAGGATCTAACATAAGGGCCACATTAAAAAGATTCTTGCACACCTGGATGGCTCACTCAGTTAAGCGATGTACTTTGGCTCAGGTCAGGATCTCACAATTAGTGAGTTTGAGCCCTGCTCTGGGATCTACGTTGACAACGTGAAACCTGCTTCATATCCTCAGTCTTACTCTCCCCAGCTTTCACTCTCTCTCTCAAAATAAATAAATATTTAAAAAATTGTTTTAAAAATTCTTTAAAATTCATATAATATGCTTAGTTATATTAATCTCAGAATTAATATAATAATCTTTGTTTAGATTCCTTAATTTAGGGAATATTTTTTATGATTAACTTTAATCAAAGCAGAGGTACTAATATATGAATTATTTACTTACATCAATGAAAAGTGACTCCTGATAAAGAAAATCTAGTGATTCATAATAAAAATACATTCATATTTTATTGATATTTTGTGGATTAAAAACTAGTTTAATGTAACTTATAGGTTTTTAATGTTTGTTTATTTATTTATTGAAAGAGAGAGAGCATGACTGGGGAAGGGACAGAGAGAGAAGGAGAGACAGAATCTTAAGCAGGCTCCAAGGTGTCAGTGCAGAGCCCCATCTGGACTCCGTCTCATGAACTGTGAGATCATGACTTAAGCCAAAATCAAGAGTCGACTGCTTAACCAACTAAGCCACCCAGACATGCACCCTTATAACTTAAAGTTTTAATTAGAAAACATAAATGTTTAGGGGTACCTGGGAGGCTCAGTTGGTTAAGTGTGAGACTTGATTTGGGTTCAGGTCATGATCTCATGATTTGTGAGATCAAGCCTCATGTGGGGCTCTGGGCTGAGTGTAGAGCCTGCTTAAAATTCTCTCTCTCCCTCTCTCTCTGCCCATCCCCCACTTATGTTCTCTCTCTGTCTCTCTCTTAATAAATAAATAAACAATTTTTTAAATAAATGTTTAGTACTATTTATTTTTGCCTTTCCACAGCATATATTATACATCCACATATACTTTTTTTTCCCAGTGAGGACATTGTTTATAAATGTCGTTTAGCAATATGTTGTCTAGAAAGCTAAATATTTTTAAACTTTTAACCACCTTATAATTTTCTCTTCTTATAATTATGCCTTCCAAGCCACAGATGAGTCTACCACAAAACATCTTTTTCACAATTTTCAGCAAAGACTGACTGAACCCTTAAGAGACAAATCCTAAAATAATTAGAAACAATAGTAAATGGCTTTCTTAAGGTTTTGAGAAGATTTAGTACTTTATTGGTTTCTTTCTCACAGTTACTGTCATACCTCAAAACCATGTTCTACAAAATTTAAATTTAGTATTAAAAGATATTCCAGCTAAAATATGCACTATCTAAAGTAATCTTTTATACAAACTATTGGCTCCATAGTCACAAGGAAGTTTTATTTCTTAAAATTTTTCAATTTGAATTTCAAATGACTAGATCTTCTTTGCAATTGCTGTTGGTTATATTTTGTTTGAACCACCGGCAGTGTATTAAGTCTTCTATTTCACTGGCACATACCATGATCTGTTCATAAATGTGCAGTGGCTCTGGTGGGCTATCTGTTTTTATATATCATCTTGAATTTGGTCCCAAAATATAACCATGGCTTTAATCTCAAAATAATATCCAGCTAACCTCTGTAGGAAGTGGCATTTCCAACACGCTGAATGCCCTCTTCCCAAATGGTTTTGGCTTATTTTGGTATAGTGCATAAAGTAATAAAATAACTCACAGCTGTATTATATTAGCTAACTAGTAGGCACTTGGCTAAGTTCACTATGTGATCTAACTTTTAATATTCATAACCAACTTTTAAGATAGGTATTATTATGATCTTTGTTTTATAGATAAGTTGGGGCATCTGGGTGGCTTAGTCAGTTAAGCGTCTGACTTTCGCTTAGGTCATGATCTCGCGGTTCGTGGGTTCAAGCCCCGCGTCGGGCTCTGTGCTGACTGCCAGCTCAGAGCCTGGAGCCTGTTTCAGTCTGTGACTCCCTCTCTCTCTCTGACCTTCCCCTGCTCATGCTGTCTCTCTCTCTTTCCTAGAAATAGATAAAACATTTAAAAAATTTATTTTATAGATAAGAAAGTTGAGACCCAGGGAAGTAAAATGCCATACTCAGCATCCCACATATAAAAAGTAATAGAGTGGGGTTGGAACAAGAGGGAGGATAAACAGGCAAACACAGAGGTTTTCTAAGGCAATGAAAATACTATATATGCTACTATAGTGGTGGATACATGTCGTTATACATTTGTCCAAACCCATGGAATGTACACTATCAAGAACGGACCCTAATGCAAACTACAGACTTGAATGATAATGCTGCATCAGTGTAGGTTAACTGTAATGAACGTGCCTCTCTGATGGGAGATGTTGGCCATGGAGGAGACAGTGAATGTCTGAAGGCAGACGGTATATGGAAATCTGTACCTTCTGCTCAATTTTGTGATAAACCAAAACTTTGCTAAAAAAGTAAGTCTTAAAAGAAATAGCTACAGAGCCAGGTTGTGAACCAAGGCAATCTGGTCCAGAGGCCAAGCCCTGAGCACCATGCATTCTGCTTCGGTAGCATATTTGTTTGTTTGTTTGTTTAGCCAACAACATTAAATGTTAATGTTCATGACCTTATAATGTGTTTTGGAAATACCAATAAGATACTGTCCCTGAGTTCAAGTAGTTCAGTCTATTTTCGGAAATAGATAGATGTATAAAGAAATGCAATAAATCATGTTAAATGCTGCAGTAAAATTCCAAAGGAATGCTGTAGGAACACCATACTGTGGGTATCTCTGAAAGAAGAGATGTCAGCAAACAGGAGTTAGTCAGCTTAAGAAGAGGAGAAGAGATTGAGTATGGAAGCATCCAGAGAAGCACACCCCTCCTTCACACACACAAAACATACTTCTGGAACGAAAACCTGAATTATGCAAATCCATGCTCATCTTTTCTTCCTTAAAATGATAAGTATCACACAGTCTAGCACATAAACTTTTTCAAATAGTTCCATAGGTCACAACTCATCTCTCCACATTGTCTCCATACTTCTGACCTTGGGAAATATGCCAGACATACCAGTCAAATTCTTTAGGACATTATTATTCATTTATCTACTTTAAATGTATCTTTGTTGTAAATGTTTTATTTTAGGGCAATTCAAAAATGGATTGGTGTTATACAATCAATTGTGTAGATGAAATCTGACTCTAGCCAGTAATTAATGCATCTCTCTTTCACTATTTTACTCTGACAGGGGTTTGTATCCATAACAAGGAAACTCATTAATGAGTCATTTTTCTATAATTTTTACTTCAATCTAAATCTTAATCACAGTAGCTACTATATTTGTTTAAGTAACAGTAAGCTCAATGTGGGGCTCAAACTCATGACCCCAAGATCAAGAGTTCATGCTCTACTGACTGACCCAGCCAGTCATGTTTTTAATACACAAGTTGGAAATATGTTGTAAAGAAATTGTCACTAACCAACAACAATAAAGATGGGAAAAAAAAAAACTATAGTAAATGTACATCGATTTTGCTGTTCTAAGGCAACCAGAATCATAAATGTCTGATAAAGTCCATCTTCACACATACAAAAAAAAAAAGAACATTTGGTATAAGCATCTTTGCTGATACATCATAAAAGGATATGCAATAGTTATATTTGTAAACTGTTGGTGCTTAGAGATGTAGCTTCAAATGAAGGCTAAAAACTGAATCTATGAAATCAGAACTAAGAAAATCTTGTGAATACAGAGGTAAGATGGCTGACTCAACCCAAAATACATGTTTTCACCTTCACTGGCAAGTCATTTGTTTGCTACAGCTGAAGAAAAAGTACAAAACTAAATTATTTGAGAAACCTGTTACAAATAAAAGAATACATGCAACATTCCCCTCCACTGTGTAATGCTTAGGGAGCTGTCAAGAAACATAGTCATGAAGCGCAGAGATTCAGATACCACCCCCAGGATTCAGAGACCTCTTGACAACTTTTTGATACTCCCAGGAGCATTCTAGGCCTATGAACTAATAAAAGGATTATATTAAGACAGACAAAGGTAGGCTGTTTCCAGCCTGCAGAGATTTAATAACATGCTTAATTCATTATCTGACATAGATGTTACATAAGCACCAAACATTGCTATTAATATGATTTACATTAATTGAATTCTATTTAATACTTTATGAAAGTGTTTTCTTTAATGAATGGCCTTTTAATACTAATGCTCAATATTATAAGAAATTATGATATAAACTGCCTGCACCACCGAGTTGAAGAAGACATTGACAATTGTCCTTTCAAGCTTGAATAGACATTGTTTTATCATGGAATTTTTTTTCTCCTAGAATACTGTACAGAGGCAGCTATTAAAATCCCAATCATCATGTTAATTCCTGTTTCTGTATTTATTTATCTGTATCTAACTCATAATCTAAAATACTAAAAAGCATTGCCCTAATAGAGTTACTTCAATTGGCTAAAGAATTATAGCTTATATTTAGAGGTGACATATATATATACCAGGAATTATTCAGAGCCCTTCATTTAATTCAATAATTTCATGAGATAGAAACATTTCCATTTTATAAATATGGGAACTGAGGCAGAGATGTGTTTAAAAAATAGTGTTACTTAGAATAAAAATATAGATTTTTTTTATTCACTGGTTCAAATGGAAAAATTGGTTCATGGTTAAGTATTGTGGCCAGCATCATGTTACAGAGAAGTCTAAGAAGATAACACTATTGCATTTTATTTTTTAAGTAAATTATAGAATTCCATATTTCAGTCAATTTGTTTATCCATCTATTGGAGGACCTTCTGATATCTAGAACTCTGCCCTGGTCTTATGGTCAGAAAAATGATTCTCAAAGTCCATTAGCCTACATCTGATGACATATTGTAATTCATTCTTTATTTCTAAAATTATTAGAGCCCAAAGAAATGTGTTGGGTAACCACTGGGCATAAAGACCAGTTTGAGATACCATGACAGAGACAAGGTCTACAAAATACAATCTTTTCTCAAAAAAAGAAGTTTCTTATTGGTAGTATATACAGTTACTCATGATAGTCTCAAGTAATTCTTTTAAAAAGAGAATCTACTTTTCTTTTTAATGTTTTATTTATTTTTGAGAGAAAGAGACAGCATGAGCAGGGGAGGGTCAGAGAGAGAGGAAAACACAGAATCCAAAGACAGGCTCCAGGCTCTGATTTAGCTATCAGCACAGAGCCTGACGTGGGTCCTAAAACCAAGAACCATGAGATCTTGACCTGAGCTGAAGTCGGACACTTAACTGACTGAGTGACCCAGGGGCCCCAAGAATCTATTTTTCAAGTACTATGGGAATCAGTATCTGCAGTCATCTTGAAACATCTTGTGGATTTTGACTGATGGAGATAAATGAAAAGGCAGCATTGAAGGTATTCAAACACAATGATCAAAGGCCCTAAGACGGAAAAGTAAATAGTGCTTGAGAAATGATGGGTAGATTAAGGCTTCAACGGATACTCCATTTGCACAGAGTTTCTAGCCCATATTTATAGATTGAGTGTGTTTCTTGTGTGCTTTACAGTCTTGTCTATGTGGTAAGACCTTTTGCTTGTTTCCTCTGTAGCTCTCCCTGACTATCCAGTACTTCCAGAGGGAAGTTAACTGTGTGAATTCTGTAGTACTGACTAATACAACCAAGAAGTGTGGGTGAACTTGGTAACTATAGATCATATTGTAAAAGGAAAGGCAAATACTGAGTGTTGAAGAATGGGCATTCAAGAAGGGCAATGCGTAAGCTAATTATAATATGCACACTTAGGAAGCAATAGTATGTAAAGTATCATGGCTCACAATTTTGTAGATTTTCATGATGAGATTTGAGTGAAAATTAAGGTGGCTGCTATTGTCAAGATAAAGATTAAAAATCATCAGATTTTTAGCTGATCTAAGATATTAGTAGCTCTATCAGAAAAATATTGTCATTATGCCCACTTCACAGATGAATGGAATGATGGAGAGAGGATAAGTCACTTGAATAGACCATAGGCTGCTAAGGTAGCAGAGCTGAAAAGTATCAGGTGTGACTGAGCCAAAGTCCACTCTGAATTGCCATGCTAATCACAGAAATATGTCAGCTTTGAAGAAATTTACATCAGAAGTAAATAGCCATATGCAGATGAATTTTTGAAATTCACTTTCAAGGCTGCATTTCTATTCTACAACTCCGAATATATGTATTATTTTGAAATAAATTTACTGTCTTGAAAAATAATTGAATGTTCCTGCTCCCATACCTTTGTACTTGCTATTGCTACTTCCTGGAATGCTCTTCAGGAAGAGGTCGCCATGCCTCAACCTTCCCTAACCCCCATACATCATGGCATTGGATTCCATTATTAATTCTGTTCTTTCACCCCAATGTATGTTTAGCCTGAGTATTGTTTAGAAATACTATATATTTGCTTGCTTATTAGCAACTGTGATTTGTCTAGATAAGCTTCATGTGGGAAATAATTTTTGAATATGTTTTGTTCACTGCTGTATCCCTGAAATATAGCAGCAGTGACTGGCACAAAGTAAGGACTAAATACATACTTGTTAAATGAAAAAAAAAAAAAGGAGAATGAGTTGGTGACAGAAGGAAGAGATGCTCACTCCTGATCTATGGCCATCTGAATCTACATTGTCTTCATAGCGATTTAAGCATCCGAGAGGCTGTGTCACAGTGTTTTGTATGGTGTCAATCTGATAATGAAGATGAAGTCGGAGGCCACTATATTTTTGCAGTCTTTGCATTATCCTATCTCTACCTCACTAAATACCCTGGATCTGTCTTAGCACTTCAAAATGATATGGCAGGAAAGACATACTCCATAAATTATTAAACTAATGGCAATATATAGAGCTTTAAATCATCAACTAGGATATCCTAGGCCTGAATATGTACATTTTTGAACTTGGTTTTAAAATCTAGACATGTATTTAAAAATGTAATTCATACCTCCATAATAATGCATTTCTTTTTTTGATTTTTAAAAAATTTTTATGTTTATTTAATTTTTGAGAGAGAGAGAGAGAGAGGGAAAGCTGGGGAGAGGCAGAGAGAGGGAGGAAGAGAGGAAAGCACAGAGCCTGACGTGGCACTCAAACTCACAAACTGTGAGATCGTGACCTCGGCTGAAACCAAGAGTCAGACGTTTAACTGACTGAGCCACCCTGGCGCCCCAAGGTGTGCATTTCTAACCATTTGATTTAATCTATGCATCTACATGGTCATCAGAAATAAGCCATCTTGAGACTAAAACTTTATTCTCATAGATTCTTCCCCAAATATGTGCGATTATATCCAAAAGTCCTAAAATATTGCATTTAATTTCATCATAAGGCTACATTATTCAAAACATGGTATCAGAACATTTCACTTATTTGGAAAGTTGAAATAGATTCCCATTTTATGCATTTAAGGAAGTAGATTAAGTAATTACATGCTTAGAAGTTACAAAAGATTAAAAGAAAACTATACTTGGGATAATAAAAAACTTTATAAGCATGACATTAGTGTCAGAAACTATAAAATTGATTGATAGAATTATCTGCATAGAAATTAAAAACATTTTTAGGAAACCTAATGTTGAAAGATTAGTGACAAAATAGCAAAATGTATATATTAACAACAAAAGATTATTGCCCTTAATTTATAAATAGAGTCCAATATTAAATGGCAAAATAATATAAAAAGGAATAACATAAAAATATAATAATAAATTAAAAATCCCTGCAATGTCACTAGTAAAAAAGGAATTAAAGATCAAATAAAATACAAAATACCACATTCAGTCCATCAGATTGGCAAAGCTAAGAAAACACGGGCACAACACTGGGAGAAGTACACACATCGCATATTTTTCAAGGATCACTGGCCTCAGGTATCAAAATTTTTAATATAAATACTTTTGGCTCAATATGTTCATATTGGCAAATCTTAGAACTCATCCTAAGGTAATAAAAGGAGATAGGGAATTTGTAAAAATAAAAAGTTTCATATAAATGTGTTGATTTGAATACACTACAATGGATCTTTGTTTGAAATTCTAGTAGGTCATTAAAGCTATATGTGCTAGGAAGCTAAATAAAAAGGATACAAAAACATGTTCATGGTAGATTTTTAGGTTTTGTAGCAGCTAGAGCATAGCATGGTCACACTGCATGTGTGCTACAGTGGTTTTCCTCTTGTATGTGATTATATGTTACCTTTACTTTCTTATTGGTTTTTTGAAATCTTCTAAATATTTCGCAATAAACAAGGTTGTTTTTTTTTAATTCTGTTTTGTTTTTAATCAGGAAAGCAATAGAGTATCCAGAGATGGATTCAGTGATATTAAAAGCAAATTATTTTTCAAACACCAGATAAAATTAATAAGTAATGCTCTGAAAATATTAAAAGTAAATTGTGTATGTACAGAAGAGTATTTTATTTTAGAAGCATTAGCACAATGTAAAGAGAAATAATTACAGTGGATCCTAACTTGCCTGTGCATTAGGAGCATAATTTCTAATCTTTATTGACTAGAATTTGTAACTTGGATATTTCCCTTAGGGCAAGTTTAGCCTCCAAAGTCCTAAATATATTTAAGAGGATCTGCAAAGGCAAAAAAAAAAAAAATGGTTTTGCCACAAAATATATCAAAAACTTTAAAAACTGATGAGAAATGAAGAGATGGATGGCTAACTATATAAAGAACTCTCAGCTTTACTTACACTTTGAAGTAGTTAACTTTCTTTTTTTTTAATTTTTTTTTTTATTGTAGAGAGAGAGAGTGAGTGAGGAGAGGAACAGAGGGGAAGAGAGAGAGAGAGAGAGAGAGAGAGAGAGAGAGAATATTGAGCAGGCTCCATACTCAACATAGAGCTTGACACAGGGCTCCATCCCACTACCCTGGGATTACGATCTGAGCCAAACTCAAGAATTAGACACTCAATTTACTGAACTACCCGGGCCCCCCAAGATGGTCAACTTTAAAATTTCATTTCTTTCTTAATATTTAATATGACTTTTCTGAAAACTAGCTTTCCATTTTCCCGAACACAGGGCTTCTTTAGACCTCAAAAATTAAATCTTGAGTTCTCCCTGTTTGAGTGAGAAAGAGTAGTACAGTGGTCTCTCCTTATCTTTTGAGAGGATACGCTCTAAGACCCCCAGTGATGCCTGAAACCACAAATAGTACCAAACTCTCTACATACTGTTTTTTCTTATACATACATACCCATGACAAAGTTTAATTTATAAGTTAGGCACAGTAAGAGATTAACAATAATAGTAATAAAATAGAACAACTGTAACAACACATTATAATAAAAGTTATATAAATCTGGTCTCTCTCTCTCTCTCTACCTCTCTCTCTCTCAAAATGTCTTATTGTACTGCACTCACCCTTCCACCTCTTGTGATGATGTGAGATGATAAAATGCTTACATGATGAAATGAAGTGAGGTGAACGCCAGAGGCACCGTGATGTAGCGTTAGGCTGCTACTGACCTTCTGACATTATGCAAGAAGGAAGAACGTCTGCTTTCAGACCATGTGGACATCAGGTAACAGAAACCATAAGTGAGAAGGGGCTACTATACATCTTGCTACAAGATATGTATAAAACTCCATATTCTTTTGTTGGGTTTACTGTTAAGATTTACTCTACCTAAATGGGTGAAGCTTAGTGGGTAGTTCATGAGCAAAGCCTAGTAGTATGTAAGATATCACTCTGAACAGGATTAAACAGAACAATGGTAAAATTTTGCTATAGAAGACGTTTTGGAGGTAACTGGGTGGCTCAGTCAGTTAAGCATCTGATTCTTGATTTCGGCTCATGTTTATGGGATCAAGCTCCACAACAGGCTCTGTGCTGACACTGCAGAGCCTGCTTGGGATTCTCTCTCACTCCCTTTCTATCCCTCTCTTCTCTCTTGCTCTCTCTCAAAATAAATAAATAAACATTAAAAAAAAAAAACTTTGAATCTATCCAAGGAATTTCTCTTGTTTTCAATTTTCACACAAAACTCTTCATAAGGTTGGAAGACACATTTGAAGTGATGGCAAAACCCGTATTAATTCTCTCAACTAAATATTTTGGTCAAATATATAAAATTTCCATAGATTCACTGTATGTCAAAATGTTAACTGATTTTCATCAAAACATTTAAAAAGTGACGCTCCTTTTCTTATTTTGCTCAGTCCTAAATTTGTACTGCCTAAACCAGGTGATCGCATGGTCTTCATCTTCATTGCACCTTTTCTGTTATATTGTTTAGTCTCTGTTTGTTAGATTGTCTTGATTAATATACTCTGAAATTATGTAAAAAACATACATGTGCACGTGTGCACATGCTACCATTCTCCATATATGCAAAAGCCAATGAAATGGCAAATGGAGGGAGAAAAAAGAAAAAGACAAAGAAATTTTAAAAAATTGATCTCAGCAAAAACTGACATTCCTGCTGCTAAGAAAGCATGTTCAGGAACATATGGCATGAAATAAACAGCCTTAATTTATATGGCACATTTGTGGAAGTGCCACAGAGTAGGCTAAACCATTGAGAGTCCGTGGACTAGCCGTACGCACAGATATACTAATATGCTACTGTTGTGGTAAGCAAGACATCTTTACCTTTTGCCCCTTCTGTAGAACTCAAGTACATAATGCAAAGTTCATATTTGAAACTGGCAATAAGTACATGTTGATGTTTCCAAACCTTTCATATCCCTCACCATATCATAGCTTTTAATTGGTTAAGAGAAGTTCAGAAAGATTTACTTTTAATAAGTTAAAAGCAAAATCCATTAATTAACTGAAGCTAATTTAAAGTCTTCTAAATTTTAACTTTAACTAGTGAATAATTTCCTAATAACTTTTCCTGAATTATAGATTAAAAAATACAAAACCAGCACTTGACCTAAAATCTAAAATCAGACTTACGAATAAATCTTTACCAGTTCTCCTTGATCTTCAAGCATGTAGTAGATATTAATAATTTGCGGAAGGACTAATATATGTATACATGTGGAAATGAGGTACACACAAAAGGCTATTAACTGACAGCATTTTTAACAGAAACACAGGTTCATTTAAGTAGATCTTTTTTCATAAATGGTTATATGTATATATGAATCTTTTGAAACCAATAAATATTATTAAGTTACTACATGAAAAAGGTATTTTTTTGGTAAGTATATATTTAAATCTGAGATATGATAAATTCAGTATGATAGGTGATAATTATTACATTTATAATTAATACATGTTATTTTAGATGTAGTTGTTTTCCCCAAATAATCATACTTAATTCACCACATAGTCTTCCCATAAATATGAATGCATATCACGCAGTATTCTATTACAATTATTTTCTATTTGATGACTTTCACTCAGATATGTAAGTGAAAATCACTTAAACACCAAAGCATGGAATCCAGAAAGACTGAATGGAAAAGAAAATGGGAAATAGTGATAGAATGAAAGGGGAATTGGTGTGAGGTGATTAAGACAGTTACTAGGGTTGGGAGAAAAAATTTAAGATCTATACTACAGTAATAAAGTAGAAATAAAGAGGAATAAGGTTTTAGTGAGGAGGAAAGATAAAAATAAAAATTAGAAGGGATCTTACATGAGATGATAAAGTATAGGTAGCGCACAGAACGGTGTGTTCATCCCAAGAAAGGAAGTATAAGGAAAAATCCAGGTTTCGTAATGAGGTGTGAATTCAATTCCATGCTATGTCATCGTGTTTGATTCTGTAGTTGTTTTTAGACATGAGAGCCTCAATTCCTGGTTCACTGCTCTCCTGCAACACTGCAGTCACATTTAATCTTTTCTGGAATGACCAAGCGCCATGACACCATTACACAACCTAACCGACCCAGTTTCACAGCTGCCATTAGCAACATAGCCAACCCCAACCCCAAATCCTATGTGCAGGCGCGCGCGCGCACACACACACACACACACACACACACACACGAGTATAATGCACATGTGCACGTGTGGGCAAGCTTTCGTTTCCACTGCTGCCTTCTCCTTTTGCTCCTACTCTTTCTTATCAAAAGAATCTTTGCAACAGATATTTGCATGAAGCTATGTAAAATCCATGTTTCCCCCATTCTATCCCATGCTGCAACATTGTATTCTAAAAATCAAACAAGGTGAGAGGAATGTATATGCTAAACTCAATTATTCATATCCAAAGTACTACTGAGGAATGTGAAATAAGTTCTCAATTTTAAAAGGATTCTAAATTGCACATCATTTTCATATGAATTTCACCTTTATGACAGTAAATTAAAATGAAAATCATATAGTGCATTTAAATCTACATTTCTTGCAAAATGGTTTTCAAAAGTTTGCCACCAATGAATTATTTTCTTGATTAGCTTAAAGTACTGTGAAACATGGAAGGAAGAAAATAAGTCTGGGCTTATATAAACATCTCCTTCAATAGCTTAGCAAGCAAACATTAACAAATACTTTATATCCTATTTACTTACAATAGTCCTATAAAACAATAAACCTCTGAAAGCAATTACTTTAAATTTATTTTTCCTCCACAATGAAGCAGAAAATATTTGTCATGCAAAAGTTAGCATTGAACTTGTATAATAATAGAGATTTACTGAGACAAGGAACAATGTTGATTAAAAAAATAAAAGCATTGAAATATACTCTAACATCTTTCCTGAACACATGATAATAATTATCTCAGGAAAAGGTGGTGCTGACAACAGCATAAATGATGCCACCAAATGGAGAGTTAATTTTATTTTAAAGGATTAAACCATAAATTACTTCTTTAAAATTAGTGAGAAAAAAATAGATTCCTCCTAAAGTCAATTTAATCAATTCACAAGAATTTTGTACAAGAGAAAAAATTATTAGACCATAACAGGCTATATGAGAATCATATTAAAGAGCCTTGCTACTCTTATTAAGAAACCAATTTAGAATATATATGACTGAATTTTCAAATATCTGTTCAATAACCTATATTCTAACATACTTATTGCTGTCTTAAGCTAGAATTTAAAAAAGTAATTGGTTAGGTTTTCTTCACTTTTAAAAATTGTTCTTTTTCAAAAACTTACTTCTAAATAAGAACTCTAATTTTCTTGCTAGTGGGAGTATGCGTGTTAGCAGAGTCAAAGGATAAGAGGCATTTAATAAATTCATGTTGACTAGTATATGTTATCCTATTCTTTGTTCACATTCTGTTTCTTCACTGTCATTGTTACACTTTCCTGAAGGTGGTATAAGAAAAATACACTATTTCATTGTAGAAGGTTCTCCCTTCTTAGGACTTGCTGTGGCCAACGGAATGTGAAGCAGATGTGACACATGCCATTACTGAGCACAAGTCAGACATGCACCTGTAGAGCTCTGCGCTTTCCTGAGCTTCTGCCCTTCCATGAAAACACACAGGACAACAGACCTCAATGGAACCCAGTGCACTTGGGCTGGGACTCCTGTGACGGAGTAGAAATAAAAGTCTGTTGTCATAACCCACCTAGATCTGGGTGTTGTTTGTTATTGTAGGGAAAGCTGACCATGCAAGATGCATCATAAATACCATAATTATTGGTTGTAACTACTTAAAATGTAAGAACATAGACAGGCCACAGCTCAATTGCTGATATTATGCATTATAAGTAAACATACTATTTGTGAAAAGAAACCCAAAGCCTTCAACTCCTGTGCATAGAATTAACAGTAGACTTCTAATCAAAGTAAATTTGTTCCTCCCAGCTAATTCTTGATTTACTCTTACGGGAGAAGAGAGGATAGAAAGTTGCATTTTGAATGCTGATACCAATTATGTGCAGTCTACACATTAAGACTGGAGGCACTGATAAACCTGGACTTACTAACGATTGCAATTTGATTATTAACAAATGGTTCAAAATCACCTGCCCAAGTATGGGGAGAAAAAGGTAGACACAACCTTAAAATGAAGTCACTACAATAAAAGGTTTTTTACTGAATTCAAAAGAGAACAATAGAAACTCACTTTCAACTTACTTAAATGACAAGATTTAATCTCTTTTCAAATAAAGAAGAGCAGAACTAAGCAGGTGTAAATAAACATTAAAATAATGTATTGTAAGTATTCTTCATTGTTTCTAAAATCACTATAGCAGTTTCTATGATAAAATTTTATTTGAAAAGTATTAACTTACATTTATATTTTTATGACAGTAATATGGGAACGAGCACTAACTTGTATTTACTAGCACATTTATAAAGAATTATCCATTGTGTTTAAAGATAATGGTGATTAAGATAGGTCTATGACAGAATCAAAAATTATTAAATTGCTACAAAGTACCCAGTGATTATTATCAATATAAGTCCTGGACTTGGTTTTCTTCTATCAATTACATTTTATGTTGAGATGTTGACTTTTATTTATCTAATGACTTCTAGCTGGAGGTCAGAATAAAGTCCATGGGCCAAACATGAGAAAAATTTGTCCCTACAGCACTATTTAGTGACCAGAATGATATTGGCTACAACTCTCAGCACATTGGAGCTCATTTAAAGAAACTATCCTATATGTAAATGAGTACTTATGGTGAGTGTATGGAAGATGCTGGTTCAAACAACATTAAAAATAATCATTAAAATATCATTAAACATCATTAAAAATGAATTTATTCAAAAAATGTTTTTATGGATTCAAATTCTTCATTGAATTCACACAGCCCAAGCCTATGAATGAATCCATAGCTGTATAGATAATTTCTCAACTACCAAGAAACTCCTCCAATCAATCCACTGAAAACTCAGACTTTGGGAAAATTATTTCTGCTATTAACTTGCCATCAGACTTGCTAACTTGATTTTCCATCTCCATCCACATATCAACTTTTTGCTTTTTAGAACCAATTATATCAAATCTCATCTTTTTGCAGAATGCCATGAAGCCTCCACTATAACAATTAGTAATTGTCTATAGGGGGAAAGACAAGAAAGAAAAAAAAAATAGTTCCAGACTTCAACAAGACTGTTGAAAGTCTTGAATCTGAAATAATTCTGTGTAGATAAATTGATGAATTGATAGGTTTTATTTTTTTTAATATATTTCACCTTATGTGTTCCATCTCAAGAATGTCTCTTCTTTGACATATTTCAAAGAAAAAGTGCCAAGTAAATGGAAACATTGGACGGAGTTGGAGGAAGAGCACAGAAAGTCCCAAAGATAAGTGGGAACCAGAACTTCAACGGAGCCTAAATGTGAATTGCAGGCATGCAGTGGTGTGTATGTGTGTGGTGAGTGGGATGCGAGTGTTACAAGTAAAATGGATGGAAAAGTAAACCAGAGCTAATCATAAAGGATCTTGAAAGTCACAGTAAGGGATTTACAATTTTGAACAGCTCGAATTGGAAAGATATTGAACTGTTCAAATGACAAAACAAGGTTTTGAATAAATATCATTTTAAGGGGGGCAGGTAGAAAAACCCATGACAGAGTACTAGAGCATTGAAAAAAAGCTTCCACTTTACTTTCCCTGCCTCTTCTTCCTATCGATTCTTATATAAAAAATAGAATACATGAATCCACTGGAATATCTGCAAAACAAACAATTTACTTAAAAATGATACTGGGTCTTGAGAGTCCTTGGAGAATTTCTCTTTGGAAAAAAACTCTAAGTTGACTTCTGGGGTAAACGACAGAAAACTTAAGTATTTTTTAACCAGTCCGTACTAGAACTGTTTACTGCACTGGAACAGGAATGAATCAAACAATTCCCCTAGACAGATATTTTAGATAAAAGTAAATAATTGTATCCCTTTATTGATGGAGCAAAATGGTTCTAAGGAGAGAGAAAACATGGCTTCAAGGCCACTGAAGTTAAGCAACGTACACTTAGGTCACATACTAGGTTGGATCCTTGAAAATGCATAAGATTTATTTCTAACTCTTCCTGCACTGGGAAAATCTGGCCAATAATAAATTCAGAATACACAGTAATAAAGAGCAGGAAAATAACATTAAAAATAAGTATCAATCCTTAAACTGCAACAAGAGGGATGTAGATGAGATATGAAAGAATAGTTCTCCCTCTCATTAGAGCAGTTAAACATTAGAATAGGTTATCAGGTAAAGTCTCTGCAGACTCTTCTTTTGAAGGTTTTTAACATCAGAGTCGCAGCCATTTATCTTGAATCATTGAGGTAAGTCCTGTCTGCAGGCAGGTGAAGGACTAAATGACCTCTGAATTCATAAGTCATAAGTTACTTGTTACCAGACGCCTGATTCCGTTCTTCCAGCAAGGTTTCTGTAGGTTTTTCTTAACTTCAGAAGTGATAATTAGCAATGCTAAACATGCTACAAATTAAATATTTTCTAATTCTAACACATAAAAAAATTGTATTGAAAATGTGTGGATCACAGATAAAGATCACCATTTGTAAAATATAGGCAGAATTAGGTTTTAGAGAAATGATCCCTTAGGTGCTAAAAGAATAAGCATTATAGAGACAATTAAAAATGTTGTCATTAGGGGTGTTATTGGAAATATGAATAGGTGTTTATGGGAAGAGTGGAGGAATGTTATTTTTGAATAGTGTGATAAATTTATATGAGAAATGTTTATGGCACTTTCTACATTGTGATTAATTTAAACAGATACTTAAGTCTCTCCTTTTCCTTCATTGTTCTCCATTTAGATCACGAAAAAGTTCAATCCTATGTAGGGCACAGATGACTTCAAGGAAAATAAATTATGTTAATCAAAACAGCAAAGGATCAATAAACAAATGAGGACATAACGTAGATAGTGTCATTCCAAAAGGTACAAAAATTCATCTTACTCTGTTATCATGATTCTGTATAACTCCCTCTCTTCATTTCTCACCTCTGTAAACTAAGCATTGTCGTGCATGATGAGTAAAAAATAAAACAGTATTTTTAGTGCAACTATAAAATTTCTAAAGTGACCCATAACATCTTTACTTGAAGAAAGATCTAATGTATACACTATGTTTACATACATACTTTGTAATTATTCACATATATGCTGCAAAATGTTTTTTTCCTGAAAAAACTTTCCTTAAAATTTCCACTTGAAAACTCTTTTTAAATAAAAATTTGTACTAATAAGTGAAATGCAGACAACAATTAGATGGACAATTCATCAGGCACTAATTATGACTTGGTTATACAAATAGCATTTCACAGTACAGGTATTCGAAAACTTACATTTTTAAAATGACAGAAGAGATTCAACTGCATTGCTTTAACTGTAAGATTTTACACGTTCAAAGAACAAAATGTGCAATAAACTCTATTGCATTGGCCTTCCTCAGAACTACCACTTATAAATATTTTTTGGAACAAAATTTCCACAATTTTCAAATATGGCCTAAACTTAGGAAATGAATTTTTACCTTTATTCAAAAGACACTCAGAGGCTGTTCCAAGTGAGATCATGTTGGCCCTTACATATCACAATTCTTACCATTTAAGGTAAACAAAAAATTTTTAATGAAAATGTTGCTTTGGTTTATAGCCAGAATGGAATAATAAATTATAATCTCCCTCTAAGATAAAAATAACACTTTATTTCAATAGATTTAATCAAAGTTAAATTACTTCTAAGAAGTTATGCCCTCCAAAACCAACAAACTTTTCATACCACAGCAAACTTACAAATTTTTAATTTTTTTCTGAGAAAAAATATAAATAATGCTTTAAGTAAAATTCAACTAAATGCTTTATGCAAGCATACCATCAGTCATTGGATATATCTGGAGATCACCTACAAGTGATAGGAAAGTATATTTTTCCTTGTGTTCATGATAGGTTATAGAAGTTTTAATTTTCTAGGTTGCAATGTTTAATTGACAAAAACAAAAAGAACATAGTAAAGGACTCATGGCAGTGACCGGTCAGAGACTTAAGATTTCTTCTTTTCTTCTTTTTTTTCCCCTTTCTGTTTTGTAACCATGGTGAAACAATAGAAGTGAACTTTCCCTGAACTTTTCTCTTTAAAGACTTGGGTCCACATTGACCCAGCAGGGCAAGCTGGAACCTGATACCATCAACCCGAGGGCTGCTAAAGCAATCAGGCTCCACAACAACCCTATATGTTCCCTAATGTCATTTTGCCACAAAGCCAAAGCCAAAGCAAGCTATTTCTAGTAAAGAATGTCTTTCTATTGTTTCAGAGATTAATTCAATAGTCTTAACGTGCATAAAACATGGACTAAATGGTAGACTGCAGAAATATATTGTTGTTCTCTTGTAATTATATCAATACCAAAGTTTATGCATAGATAAGGCCCAATCTCACAAGAAAATATAAAGCTCCTAGAAGGATTATTACCGGACAGATTATTTAAATCTTTATTGATTTAGGTGATCTTATATTTAACTAACTCATTTTGTATGATTCTCATGGTAACCTGTTTTAAAAGGTAACACTGCCTAAGAAATATTTTTCCTATTTTCCTACAGGCAATTAAGATAAAAAAAACATAGTTATGAAACCCACTGATTAGGCTGTTATTTCTAAAACCACAATATGACAAATAAGAATTAGATAAGCTTTAATAACACCATTTCCACCCCTTTAATTCAAAGGAGTGTTGGCATTTACGTTCTAAATCCAGTTTTCTAAAATTTGCAATTGTGTAACAGATTATTTTTTAAAAGAGTGACTATATCCAGAAACAAGAGATAAATATAATTTCTAATATCCAGAAATAAGCATTATGGAAATCATTTAGGTTCAGCCTTTTCTCATCTCCTAATGTTCAATTACAGTACTAAAAAAATTAGTAAAGATGATATGATAATAAGGAGAAGTTATTTTATCATTACATGACACCCTCTCAAATGTCCACATACTAAGAATAAATAGTATGTATATCACATATTAATTATTATCAATTACTTTCAATTGCCAACAGTAGTGCTTAAATAGATGCTCAGTTATATGATTTCCTCCTGAATATTACCCCCTATGGGCTTTATAGGACACTTTCATAGAAACAGTTCCAGTGCTTCCAGTAGTAACGATTGTACCACATGGATGAGTCTTTGTTATAGTTAACAATAGGCTGCAGCATATCAATGAGAAGGAACCAGAATTGTACCCAACACATAATAGGAGTTCAAAAAAATATTAACTGAGTGAAGAAATAGAGACAGTTCCAGAAAATCCAGGGCATTAGCCACTATAAGAACAATTGTCCTTAAAATGGTAATTTTCCAGAGTAAGAGAAGAAGATAGTCCTTTTTTGAAAAGTAAAACCATGTTTACAACAACCTTTTTTTTCCCATATGCCTGTTCCATTATGAGTCATGAGTCCCTTGGTAGGTGTATGCATTTAGGTATAGTAGTATATGTATTTTAGAGATGGCTAGACTAAATACAGACAATAAGAGATCTTGTCTCAATTTAGTAAATATATATAGGATTCCTTATGAAAACAGAAGTTTAATATTTCATCCAACTCTCCTTAGACTGACTTTCCAAGTAATAATATGAATATTATCATTCAATGTGCAGGTTTAAATCTAATTTGATTTTTAAGTCTGTCTTTAATACAACAAATATATAGGCTATCAATAAGGGATATTAAAATTTAAAAGGATAGAAAGAAGAACATGGAACCAGGAAATAAAATCGGCAGAGGGACTGCTGGCCTAACAACTGTCCAACTTTTGAAGTTTTGGTGGTGGGTTCATTGATTCTCTCTTCTCCCAGTTGGAAAACATAAGAAGGTAAGACTGAATGTACTGATGAAGGGCAAGTTAACATAAGTGGGATGCTCACTGTGTCCCAGATGAGTAGCATATGTCATCGCACTTAAATTCCAACAGTCCTAAAAGGCAGATATTAATGTTTCCATTTCGTAGATGAGAGCTGAGTGGCTCAACATGACTCATGAATTTCAGATCTTTGTCTCAGACTCATGTATCTCTGATTTCAAAGCCTGTGCTTATTCCATTATAACATGGTGCTTCTGAATAGCAGAGACAATAGATCATTTGGCCATGGATCAAAAGACAAAAGTTACCACTTAGTAGATGGGTGACCTTAGCAAGCCACTTAACGTTTGTTTGGAATCCACATATCCATGTTTCCTTAACATGCTCAAGGGATGCTATGACGGATAAAATATTTAAATCTGAAGTAGAACCGTCAAAGAAGCCAATATTATCATGGCAAGGCTAATAAGATGAACAGTGAAATCAAAGGAATAAGATAACTCAGTGTGTTCTGTGATTTATGAGAGTATATCTCACAATTTAAAACTGAAGTTTCCTAGTGGTGCCTGGGTAGCTCGGTTGGTGAAGCAACTGTTGATTTCAATTTTGGCTCAAGTCATGAACTCACAATTTGGATTTGAGAGATCAAGCCCTGCATCAGGCTCTGTGGTGACAGTGCAAAGCCTGCTTGGGATTCTCTCTCTCCCCATTTCTTTCCCTCTCCTACATGTGTGTGCGTGCATGCATGCTCTCTTTGTCACTCAAAATAAGTAAACGTTTTTTAAAAATAGAGTTTCCTATATTTGTGCCATAATCTTCACCCCATTTCTATGTTAATGTTATTGTTCTTCCCCCTGCCCTGACTGATTTCACTTAGTAAAGGTATTATACAGGAATTTTAATAGCTGCCAATACCTATGTGTTAGTGAATATTTTCTCAGTTTTTCCAGGGAGAAAAAGATATTCAATAGGCTATACAAGGGACAACTTTAAGTCTAGTGGGAGAATTGATGGGCTCCAATGAATACAGTTCTTTGGTTGTTTTTTTTTTTTTTTTCCTGAAAAGGTAACAAAACTTTTGGTTCTTAGACCTAAAATTTTGTACCTCACAATAATTTCTAGATTAGCTTAGAAATGTAATTGATGTCTAATTCATCAATGATTAAAATGCACTTCTGGGAAACTGTAAATGGCGTTTCCCCCTTTCTCAAGATCCAAACCCATCTTTCCACTGGTCTACAGACATCTGGATAGTTCACAAGCAAGTTCAACATGTCAAAAGTAAACTTCTTACCTTTCACCATAAATTTGCATCTCATTACCTATTGAATCCCATATATCTGTTAATAAACCACCATGAGTACAATCACCCAAAGTCAGATCCAGGGATCATCCCAATTCCTCCCTCTTTTAAAAGTGTACTTTCTACTTCTCAACTCAGTGGTCACCAGCTTCTATTGATTCTACCTATATTTCTCAATTCACTCTCTTCTTCATTCACCTTGCTTCTGCCTTATCGCAGATGCTTTCCCTAGGGGAAGTGTACAGACCTAGGTGTGGTCTACACAGTAATAGCATTCCAGCCCCTTGAGTGAGTTTTGCAAATCTTCCAAAGTTCACCAAATTTCTTATCATAGCCTACAAGACCCTTTAAGATCTAATGCCTCAATTCCTTTCCAGTATATCTCAAAACTTTCCCACCCTCACTCAGTACCTAATTACTTTCATATATCCATGCTTTACAGATGCTAATCCTTCTGCCAGGAATGCCCTTTCCTTCAATTGTCCATAGGAGAAACCCTAAGCCAGTTCACACCAATTTCTTCCCGAATCGCCCCATGTGTATGCATGTGGCTCACCAGCTTCCATCCACCTCCCTAATACCATGGACTCGATTATAATACTTGCCAGGTTAATATAATTGTCTATATATAATTTCTGACTAGGCACACAAAGCATTTGAATGCAATAACTAATTTTCTATTTATTTCCATTTTTCCAGAATTTAACACAATCTGGTTACTAGCAGAAAATTAATACTTTGTTTTCTGAATGAAAGAACAAATTAATAACTTCAAAAAGTATATATTATGCATTAAATCACCAAAAAAAAAAGTAACATACAGAAACCACTTTTCTGAAAAGGATCTATCCTTCATTAAATGAAGAGACATAAAATGTTATTTTATTGAATAATCAAGTATATATGTAAATACAAACCATATTTAAAATATAAAATAAACTAAAGCAAAACAACAGAATTTTATGTGCTACAAAAAAATTTAGTTTAAAAATGATTTTAAGTGTCAATCAAATAATACAAAATATTAAGTCATCATTGCCCTTTAAAATCCTTTCAACAAGAATTCCCTAATTGTACTTTCACTTTATCTCACTGTACCAGTAAGTAAATAAATTAACAAAATAGCTTTTATCACACAGAATAACCTTTTAACTGAGGGATTATCTCTGGTTTATTTTTCATTTCTTTCACTGCAGATAGCAGTTCATGCCTCATTGATTAGTTTGCTAAGGTGGTGACCAGAAATGAAAACACAGTGTCCCAGATATTGCAAGGACCTGAGTGTGTAATCACCCACACACACATGCACAAAACCATAAAACACCATACACACACACACACACACACACACACACACACACACACTCATTCATTCTATGCCTCTATGTCTGGCATTTAGTTTCTAAGAAACCCAAAGTCAAGAATTATAAATACTTCATTTCTATCCGCCCATGTTCACGTATAGCTCTGTCTCTTAGGTTTACTTCTCACGAATACTTTTTTATGAAGTTGCACTTAAGTCCTTTATTTAATCATAATTTAAACTGATCTTTTAATGGCAACTTTCAGAGAAGAGAAATATAAAGTCAAACAATCCAGTTTCCTCCAGATTCCTGCTATTTCTGAATTTGCTATTTGGTATATTTCTTTCAATACACACCTACACTTGAGACTTGTCATATTGATCATTAAGCTCATCATTTCCAGTCAGATCTTTAGGTCGAACATCCCTTTCCTTTATTCAGCCAAAAATATCTGAAATTATCAATGCAAAAGATATTTAAACAAAAAGAAATCACAGAAACCAAGTATGACAGTAAGCATTAGAGTAATCAGAACCAGGGGGAGTAATCCATTCTGACCTGGCCTTCTGCCACTGAGGACTGTTGAATTCTGTGCCCTGATGTGTAAAAAATAGTCATCGATCACCTAACATACACCAGGAGAGAATAAACACAAGTTTGAAGAGTTCAAAACCCAAAACAAAAGAAGAGGAAAGAGATGATAGAGGTCACATGAAAAATAAAAGCTGTGAAAAGAGATGAAGACAGAATAGAAATTTTAAAACACTTTTTGAAGGGTAACCAAATAAAAGATTAAGGTTATTCTTTCCACTTCTGAGCTTAAAAATAAAAGGAAGAGGTTTTTGGCCAAACATAAGGAAAAGACTTACAACTTAACTCAATTTATCAGGGACATGAAAAAAACAGACATTGGCATTTGGTACAGGTCTCAGTTCATTCACTGCAGAGGCCTCTTTCCAATCTGAAACTCTGTTTTTCCCTTTACCACAGCCCACCCCTCATCGCCTCGTCCACTTAGTTACATATCCAAATCTATGGTGCCTTTTTTATTTCATTTCCCATTTTATTAATTGGGTGCTTATTTCCTTAGGCTTTTATGTTACCCTGATAACTGGCTGTTCTGTCAAAATTCCAAAGGACTATCTCTCTTACTATTTGCTTTCAGAATACAGATCATGAGACAAGCTGATTTTAAGAAAGAGCCAAAGCAGGCTTTAGGGAAATTATAAGTTCAAGTCCAGTGTCTCCACTTAGTGGAGCTTTCTTTCTTGTTAATGTTCTTCCCTCTCCCATTGATATTTAAACCCATCACCTCCCCATCCACACTTTTCAGTATTTTGCTTTCAACAAATCAACCAAACCCTGCAGAATTTAATTGATAATTAAGGTTAAAAGCTTAAATTATGAGCATTTGCATTTAAAAGAGGCTCCTTCTTCTGTGTGAATGCAACCTCTATGGCTATTTCTTAAGGAGAAAAAGAAATGAAACCTTTGAAGGCCACCTTTGAAAGGTTGCCTTTGACCTAATATGAGAATGGCTTGCTTCATCATAGAATTTGCCGCTCAAGGAACGTCACAGCTCCCGTTATCTTAGTGCAATGTCTCCACGCTTCTTCTTTTGGCCTTTCGGCCCCTTTACAAACTTCATACTCAAATTCTTACCAACTGATTATATCTGAGTTTATATGACAATCTCATGCATATATAAAAGACACACAAAAATTATTTGTTGCACTGGAGTTAAATGCATAGATATCTTCCAGAAGTCAAAACTGCCTCATATTTTCTGTTCTGTCCTCACATCCTCCACACTTCATATGTCTTGTGCCATCATAGGTATTTTCCTCTTGGGTAAGGAAAATACCTCCCATCAAAAATGGGATTTAAAAAGTGACCACCCCAGGAAACATCACTGAATTATATTGACTGTTCCACCCTTATTTCTCTATTTGTCTTTGCTGCTTATACAGTCATTCAACATTTGCTAAAGTCTGTTGTGTACTGGGAAATGTGCTAGGCAAAGAAAGAGAAAAAATAGATAAATAGGTTATTAAAATGGCGCCTTTAGATTAGTAGGACAGGGAAGACTTCTCTAAGAAAGTGAGGTTTGAATATGATGATCTTAATATATATTCTCAGCTATGGGACAAAAAGAGGAAAATGTTCCAGCAAATGGATATTAAATGCAAAGGACTTTACATGGAACAACTCTGATCAGGAAACCAAAGGAAAGCCAGTATGCCTGGAATCAATATGTAAAGGGGAGAAAAGAAAGCGATAAACTCTGAGAGGCTGGCAGTATAAGAAGTTTGGGTTTCTATTGACCTATCAATAATATTTATTTGTGTGCTCTCTTATTAAGTCTTAAATCTTTTCCTCTGCACAGTACGCTTTTCCATTCTCCAAATATGATATATTCTCTCTCTCGGGCAAAAGACACACCTTGCTGCCCTATTTTCTTTCAGCCACAATGTCTAGTTCAAGGCTCAGCTCAAAATCATGTTTAACAAATGTGTTTGACTAAGTAAATTAAAATGTAATATAAATGGAAACCATTCATTTAAAATTCCAAAGCACTCCACAGTGTTTAAGTTTTCAGATTCTATAAAGAATACTATCTGTACTTTAATGAAATATGAATCCTTTGCCTGCTAACTACTCCTTGATGTAAGGATTACAGCACAGCCAAAGGTACATTATACAAATGTCTATTTAGTCTTCCTTTGTCAATGCTTTGCTATCCATGTAAAAGATCAAGATCAACATAAAGGTAATAAAATGATACATAATAGCACACGGTTATGTTCTCTGTACTTTACTTATCAGTTACAAGATGGCTTTATCAGAAGGTTCACTTTCCTTCAGTAGTGAGTTTATATCAGGCTGTTCCCCCCCACACCTGTCAGAATGTTCCTACACCCAGATAAATGTAACTGCTATTAGATACTGAAAGGAAAATGTAAATCTGCTTTATATAAAGTATTTCTCTTGATGATCCACAGCTTCTTCCTTTTATAAATAAGTATAGAGTGAATAATAATAATAACACTGGTTGGAAAAACTAAGAAAAAGTAAACTATGGATATTTAAGAAACAAATCCAGCACCCACCCTCACATGATGAAAGTAAAACTCCATTTCCAAATTGGCAAGTGATAAAAATATGATTTCACTGTAGTATAAAATGTTCAGATATTAGGCCCGGTGCCCTTGTAATACATTTGCCTAATACCACAGTAAATTCTTTCATTGTTTTTCTCCAACTAGGATGACAACCATCTAACCTACATAATATTAAGCAGACATTTAGTTCCACTGATGTGAACAGCCAAGAGATTAATGCTGACAGAGCTAAATTACACAAGAGTCAAAAAATGTGATCCAACAATACAATTATAATTATCACTAGGGGAGGTAAAAGATGAACATATTTTCATCTACGAAGGGCTCCAGATTAAAGGCCCAAACACTTAAATGCCACTTTCACTCATTTGGTAACTAGGGGTATTCCAAATTCTGTAATTGTATGACTTTGCATACATTAAAAGCAGCTTGGTATTACAGGTTTCTTATATCAATTTTACAATTAAGGGTCAATCTCTGCATTTCATTTTCAACCCCTATTTCAAAGGAACCAAAATAATGACGAGAGTCATATGAAGATTAAAATAGAACCACTTATTTTCTCCCAATTTTGTTTCACTAAACCTGCAGTGCAATTAATATTAGATTGCTATCTATTTTGTGATATCTTTATAAAAAGTCAGAAATTCTGATAGATTTTTCTTCTTTAATTTTTTTTTGCAAAAAGTACATAATGTCTCTTTTAAGATTTTAGATTAAAGTTCTCAACAGTATCTTAAAGCATTTTACCTATTGATAGGTGTGATATAGACACTTAAAGTTATGAATATATACCTAAATGCTTCAATAATCCCTTTGAACAGTGTACCTATTATAGCAATATTAATTCTAGGGGTAAAATTAGAAAATGAGCTCTTAGGCATTTATAAGCCTATACCTTTAAGTTATTTTTATTCTACTATATAAATCATTATTCTGAATAATTTCTATATTAGAAAGATTAATCCTTAGCAGTATGCAATCAACGTGTGCCATTTTCTATGAATGTGTTACTATATTATATGTTATTATACATAGATACCACAATCAGGATGAAATTGAGGAAACTATCTTCCTTTCAGCTTTTCTTAGTGACATGGTAGATGATTTTACAAAGTTCAATACTTTTGTTTTGTCTTCATCATGCTAAATTCCCCCACCTTGAGCTTGTTGAGCCTGCTAATAAATGCAGATTTCCTAGGGGGTTTTGCATCTTTGAACAGAGATATAGGATTGCTTGTTTCTTTATTTTAAAAAAATAATTCATGAAACCCCACTCCCTTTTAATAGCTATGAGATGGAATCCCTTATATGTAAAATTTTAATGGTTTTCCAATTGTAGCCTCTTGAGACTAAATCATACTGAACATCAAAGAAATCCTTTAATAGTTTTCTTGATAGGAAATGGGTAGGAAGGGGGATATTCATAGAAAAGTATATCTGTAATAGGCATGGCATATATCAATGTAATTATTTTTATTCATTTAAAGTCATCCCCCAAACAGAGATACATCATTTTTCTGACTTATTATTTCACCTTCCTAGAAACAATAGTTATAACAACATTGATGGAGACCTGAAACTCTACTCATACAATATCATTCAGTTTCACAAGATGAGGAAAGAAGTTTGGATTTTGAGTTAGGAGTTACAAATTTCAGTGTTGGCTTGTTGGTGTGATCGGAAAGTTTCTGGCTTCAGTGCTTGCATCTATACAGTGGATTTAAATATATTAGTTCCTGGTTTTCTCCAAGTAAGTAAACAGAATAACTGCTATTTGGAGATTTTGTGAAGGAGTGACAGTACTATCTAAATGCCTCTGTAAATGGGAAAAGCATAATAAACTGAGAGTTCTCAGCTTTGTTTTAAACTTTTCTCACAGATTATGGCATCAAAATCAGAGAACAGCTACACATTTATCTATCTTAAATAGAATGGAAACTGCTCAGATGTCTTAGTAAACTTGGTACCCCAAATATTGCTGTGAGGTTTTAAGGCAGAATTCCAGACAACACAGATAAATAGGTATCTGAGCAGTAATGCTGAGAAGCTCTTTTGATGTTGACTTGCATTTGACACAGTAATCATTTGTAAAACATAAATAAATTTGTAATAAATTTGTAATCATTACTGAACAGAAGAATCCAATATTGATAGTTCCTTCTTGTTTTTAAATAAGGTGAATTTGCTTAAATTTATTTTGTAATCCCACATCAGTCTTCCCCTGTTATGTCAAATTTAAATGACAGATTTTTATGTTGCATTTTTTGTTTTCTCTTTCCTTTCACAATATTTTGATGGGTAGGAACAATTTTTAGATTCAACTGAAAAGTACTTTTGACATTAAAATATAATTTTCACACATTCACTCAGAAATAAAAATCCCTATCTAATGAGAACTATTTCAAACATTTTAATTTTCAAAGTAAAGAAGGCAAATACAGAAAGATTTATAGCATCAACAAATTCTAAGGGATTGTATTTATCTGTTTAGCTCAAATGAAACGAAATTTGAAAGTCTTCTCCCCAAAAAGTATTGAAAAGTTTTCTATACTTGGACAACTCCATCTAGTGATCCTCAACGAGGCAAAACTTATTTAAACAATCTTTCCATGTATGGATCAATGTAATTACTTTTACAATGATTAAAATTAATATATTAAATGCATGCCAATTTAAATCCTAAATTATTCCCACTGACCAACACAAAAGTTTGAAATCATCAAAATTTAAATAAAACCTGCTTGGTAACTTGCTGTTCAAAGTAAGTTGGGGAGCATTTGAAATGTTGCACCAAAAACAATATGCTTCCTTTTCTAATTTTTTTCTAATTTTCCTACACAACCAAGTAAATAAATTATTTCAAAGTCCGTTGAATAAAGTATAAATTACTGATATCTAATAATCTATGGAAAATTTTTCTTTGTATTAATAACAAATGAAGCAAATTAACTACATTATGCCCAGAGTTTTAAACAGCAAAAAAATGTAAAAAAAAAGGTAACTAAAATTCTATATGATTTATGCCCATTTTAATTTTTAATTTTTGAAAGAAAGTTTCAATTAGCTCCAATAAAGACCATATTAGAGGAAAAAAAGTCTTCAAATATTTGACAGTTTAAAACATTCATCTTACAATTTTTTCTTCATCCATGAATCTTTATGTTATACTAAAGGTCAACCAAAATTAACTGTAACTTCTTTTTTTAATAGTTTATTGTCAAGTTGGTTTCCATATAACACCCAGTGTTCATCCCCACAAGTGCCCTCCTCCATGCCCATCACCCCCCTTCCCCTCGCCTCTGCCCCCATTAGTCCTCAGTTTGTTCTTAACATTCAACAAGATTAACTATAACTTCTGTTAGAATGATTCTCTCCAACAATCCACCTGTAAATGCAGAACCTCTAGCAAGAGTTGTTATAATTGGTGAAGAATGTTAGGAGTGACCAAAACATATACAGTCTATGTGTCCTATAAAAAGTATTTAAAAACAAAAATTTCGAAAATACTCCATGATAATTTAGAAATGAAATCAGTATAACAAAAAGGACTTGAGCATTTTCCAACAACATGATAAGAGGGTTATTTCCAAAAATGATGTTTTTATACAAAGACATCTTCATTGCTACAGCTTTAACGGTTTTGAGCAATCTAGCCTTTAAGAAAATGAAGCCAGATGCAGCTGAGTTTCACAAAAGACAATGAAAGAGAAAGAAAATAAATATGAATTGACTTGAATATGAAATTCTAGATTTAAAATTCTTCTTAGGAACCCTAATTTGATTCAAGTGTGAATTTGCCCCTTCTCTGAGTCCACTGTATCATTTTACTTCTAATATTAATGTAAAATACCTTTGTTAACTCTCAGGAAAGGGAGTGGCACATTCACAGTATAGTTGATCAAACTGCCTAAAAATAAACTATATAATATAGTTTGAAACAGACGGAAATCAAAACTAAACATGCAAGTTCAGTGCAATGTGAAGATTTGCGACTCTATTTGCTTTAAAGTACATATGATACAACATTACAGCAAATTTAAAGTCCGTTAAATCTTGATGTTTTCTAAAACGTTTCTAAGCATTTGTTTTCTCAAGAAGTATTTTGCCATCTTCTTTGCACATATAAATTTGACTTTGGCCAGTGGATGTTCTTCATATAAATTCATTAAGGTGGAATTGATAGTATCTATTAGAGAAACGAGCTCCTTAATTTATCACAATATTTAAGATGGCAATGGTCCCTGAGAATAAAGCAAAAATGTAGGATATTTTGCTTGGATGTTGTTCTGAAAATAAATAGTATATTTAAAACTTGTTAAAGGAAGATTTACAGAATGCATATTTATGCATGATTGATTTTTAGAAAGTTATATGATTTATAATAGTTGGATTACATGTATTTGTTCTGTTTTATATAGATGTACTTTGTTCCACTAAGTATGTATTTGCAAATATGGGTTGTATTAGAGTAGTTTATCCTTTCGGATAATGAATCTCTTCAAGAACCTGTTGACAGTTATATATCCTTCTAGTCAGTAAACGTATTGTCATATACCCAAATTGGGCATGCAATGTCAAAGGGCTTCCAAGATACCCACACCCCAAAACCCCTTAGTCCAGGACTCTGACTGCCATGTTTACACTTCTATTCCACTTAGTGCATAGCACACCTGCAAACCTACACCACCTTAAGTGAATAAACTACATTTTCTCCCAGCTTTACTGACAGACAATATTATACATATTTGATGGGTACAGCCTAATTTGATATACGTATATACTATAAAATTATTATCATAATGTTAATACATCCATCATCTCACGAAGTTACCTCTGTGTGTGGGGGGGAGTGGGGTAAGAATTCTTAGGAAGTACCTCATAGCAATTTTCAAGCATGGAATACAGTATTGCTCACTACAGTCACTACGCAGCACATTAGATCACCAGAACTTATTCATTTTATAACTGAAAGTTTAATAAACTACATTTTGTCTCTGTTTTTGTTTTAGAGAGAGAGAACACAAGCAAGCAGGGCACTGGGGCAGAGGGAGAAATAGTGAGAGAGAGAATCTTAAGCAGGCTCCATGCTCAGTGCAGAGCCTGACAAATCTATGCAAGTTTACCTCACTTAGAGAAAAATGTGCATTTTTGCAACTTATATTCACATAGGTGCTTGTTGTATTACTGGGATAAAACTCAAAATACAACCTTTACATCTGAGAGTTAAAAAACAGATCTAGCTGGAGTAAATGAAGTACTAAAATGTAGGCTTAGAGGGATTTAACAAAATACTTTAAATGGAAGAAATGAAGGTCTGGATTCTGAGCACCAAATCATATGTGAATTTTCATCTAACTAAGTTAAAACTTTCTAATTTTAAATGTAGGTGTCTAACAGAAAAGTGAAGTGGTATTTGTCATTAAATCTGCAGCCAATGAAAAACTTTATTTACATTCAAGGTATTAAAGTGAATTAAGGAAGTAACTATCACACAAGAGTATACATCATTTCAGCCTAATTTTAGTATGCGATTCTCCTTATTAAATATCATGCATGAAATAGTCTGATTTATCATCTTATCTCATTAGATATTGTCTAGAGAGGCAATTTTTTTTAAAAAGTGGTTAGGAAGACTTTATTTTAGTCAAATTAGATTTGATACTTTAAATGTTTATCTATCTAATATGATCTTTTATTAAACAAATCTTCAGCTGTAGTGTATTTTTTGGTAAAGTTTTAATAACTTTCCTGTAATTAAAAATAGCATATGATATCAGAGACCAGCAGTAATTAAAAGTAATCAAATTTAGTGAAATGTGTACAAAATAAAGAGATCTGTACACATTTGGTTAAGGAGCTCTCAACTGATCTGCTTCTTATGTAAAAATGAAACAATGCTTATTATTAAAATAATAGGCTAAGTTCTTTGCCTTGTTTTCTGCTTTTGTAAAATGTATTGCTTGAGAAACAAGTCTTCAAAAAACAAGGCCTAAAAAAATCTACTACTCAGGGTGCCTTTGAGGATATTTAATTAAAATCTAATCCTGCATTCATTAAGGCTCACATAAATTAAGCTGTCATTCATAAGATTTATGGATTCTCATTTGCATATTGCATACAATTCATCAATTACTCAAGTATGAAAGGAGCACATTTCCCTTGGAGCTGCCTGCTACCCTGCCAACATTTGAAATGAGGGTAGAGCAAGACTGTCAGGCATTCACACAAACTTTCTTCCAAATGTCTGCTCCTTGATTAATCTAATTTTCTAGATATTCCCTACAAGATACACCAACAGCCCTGGTGCATATTTCTATTATTTCTCCTGTCTTCATCACCAAAATCTTCTAGTCTTTGAATACTTCTTCATGTCTCGGTGATTATTATTTGTTTGCTAACAATATAGCATTGATGATTCCTTTTCATCAAAATGTGTTTGATGCACACAAGCAAAATACAAAGATGTAGGCTCTATGTTCGTTGATTTTAACATTAATACTTTGTTATCAACGATTGGTTTGTATTATGTGTAATAAAAAGCTGAAAATGAGGAAACGCAAGGGAAGAGAGTATTACTCTGGGATGTAGTTAGCATAAAACCTTAGCTTTTTGGAGAGTTTTTAGCATTTCAGAAGACTCTAAAACAAAGTCACATAGTAAATCATTGATTTTATTTTTAATGTAAAAATAGAATTCCTCAATCAGCTGTAGTTATATGCTACTGCACTTTTCACAAGTCTGAGCAAAGTAGTAACCCAGATTAGTTTGTTTTCATTGTGCATAAAGCATACTGTGCTAATTCACTTGTCTTCTCTGGGGAGTAGATCTTAATTTCAGTGGCACAACTTGGAAGTAACAGTCCCTTCCAGAGCATACTCTGGAAATCTTCCAACACGCATGTGATCAAGTGTAGAATTTAATGCAAAACACTCCTTATGTCCAGCACTTCTACAATTAAAATATATGAATATATCAGTCCTCTCAAAAATCACTGCGCCTGAAAACATACTGTCTCTTTTATGTCAATTAAATGAAAAACAAAACAAACAAAACAGAACAAAACAGGAAGGAAGTGCCTTTCATAAGCATTAATTTTCCATGGAGTACATCTACTCCAGTACAATTCGATTTCAACATTTAGAAAATTTTATTTGGTAACAGGATGGACTTTATCTTACGGTATAAATACCTGACAAAACTATGATCATACCTATTTGTAAATGCTTACCTATTTAGAACCCAAAATTAGAATTTCCCAAATTAAAACCTAAACATCTCAGGTTAAGTGTTAAATTAGGAGGAGAGCCACCTTTAGGATGATGTCGTTAGCAAGGAGTCTAAGGAAATGAGTAAATGACTCTAAGGACTATGCCACCATAACCATCATTATTTTCACTTACAAAAACTGTGCTTCAAAAGGAGAAAAAAGTACTCAGCAATAAAAATAATTGTCACTAACCCCTTACAAATCCATTTAACATGGGAGAAATAAACGCCTTTATAAATTTAATCAGAAAGATGAAATCATTAGCATGCTCAATTTATAAAGTGACTTTCACAACTGAAAGCAAACAACAGACCAGCTCATGCTTTGTATTCATTCAAGTTGGATGGTTCCTCGTAATTCTCAGAGATCCGCGCCGCAGACACTACTAGTGTGTTGTCTCTCTTTTAACTCTTGCATTCTCTGCATTTCAGTTTTCTCAGCATGAGCTGTCTGCTTTATTCCACCCAAGTAATGTGTAATAGAAAAAGAATTGTTCTAGCCTTTAATAATAAAGCTTATTTTATTTCTTCGATACAAACCACCTGTTCGGGTTTTGTTCTGTTACTGAGGGTTTTTTTAAACTATGTAAATTAAATATGATAATTAGCAACCTCACTCAGTGTAACAGAAAGTGAACGAAAATCATACGGAAGGCTTTATTTTCTTTATTTAGTCTGTCCTACAATTCACCTCATATCGATAAAGGACTTCCAAGTAAAAGAATACAGAGAAGTCTAAGAGTAACGGACAAGAAAGGGGAGATTTACCAGATCACCCTGGGCACCTCACTTAAGTTGTAGAATCTGCATTAAACATTTGTATAGATGAAGTGAAATGGTTTCATGTCCCAGAGTGCAAATTTGGTTAGAATAAATTATTCCCAAAATGAACGTGCTTTCTTTTTCATACCCCTGTTTCGATTAATTATCAGTTCTTAACTGGCATTTCTGAACCAAACCCCACATTCGAAGCCACACATATGACAGAAAATACTGATAGATTAGAATGTCAAGAGGAACAGAAAAAATCCAGGTTGCATAAAATTTCATTTCAAGCATGTAATTTTAGAAGATAATTATTTCAAAAGCCACACACAATAATGATTAAATAAGAAGACAGTCCTCCTCTTTAGGAAAATTAAATGTATTTTCAGGAAGGAAAGCATCAACATGGCAACGACCTTGACAAGAATCTTAGGTGAAGATGGTCCATTACTTGTGATCAGGATTGATATCCATCAAATGAAGACATCACAAAATTATTCCCATGCCAGCACACTGCTATTTACGTTACATCACATAATATTATTTAAATATTACTCAGGGCTTATGGAATCTATGCGAAACAACAGCAACGCACAATGAGGGACATGGGGACAACAGAATGAAACTTCAGCACCAGTTGACAATAAAATAGGAACGTGCAAAAGTCAATAGTGTATTTCCATAAGGTGATGAGGTTTAAAGTCACGCTAGAAAAAGAACATTAGGTAATCAGTAATTCAACATACAACAAAAATTATCAAACTTCCTAAAATTGTTTATAAGGCTTTAAAGCAGATTAAACCTGATGTGGGTATCTGAGTTACATAAACCTACACTTCTAATTCCACCTCATGCAAAACTCCACTGATGTAGTAGTGAATCCAAAATATAAGAATATGTGGGGGGCTGGGGAAGGAACACGGGCGGCTTAGTCAGTTAAGCATCCGACTTTGGCTCAGGTCATGATCTCACAGTTTGTGGGTTTGAGCCCTGCATTGGGCTCTGTGCTGACAGCTCAGAGCCTGGAGCCTGCTTTGGATTCTGTGTCTCCTCTCTCTCTGCTCCTCCTCCAATCAGGCTCTCTCTCTCTCTCTCTCTCTCTCTCTCTCTTTCTCAAGAATAAATAAATTATTTAAAGAATGTGGAATAAACATTTTATTGCTGGCTCTTTCAAAAATCATCTTACCAAGTTATTCTGGATATATGTATTATTTCTATGAAAGAATGTATAACATCAAAAACATTTCCTTGTAATACAATAACTGTTGATCAGCTTTACTAATTTTATAACAAGAAAAATAAAGCAACCAAAGGGTAGGGTTGTTCCAGAGAAGGACAAGGGTCATTACTTGGGGTTATAGCCTCGTCCATGTACAAACCTGTGCTTCAAGAAGAATCAGTATTTAAATAAGTATTTAAGTTTAAATAAGTATTTAAACTATTTATATATTTATTTTTCATAGGTTAAAAGCTAAGTACATAAAAACAATAAGACAATAAAAATTTATGTAAAATGTATGTTCCTAATTACATGAAGAACAAGTCATCTAATTCCAAATTAGCATAGCCATACTATGTACATGCAAAGTAAATTTAAAATATCCGTTCAATCAAGAGATGTTTACTTTCCTTGCACACTGTTGTCTAATTCAAATGTGTTACTTGATGCATTATCTATATGTATATATTATGCATACATACGTTTGCATATAAGGGTATTATAGAATAACCATGTTAGCTCATTCTCATGTTTGTAACTTTAATATCCAAATAATAGCCTCCAGTATTATAACCATTTGGGTTTAAAATATTGGGAAGGTATGAGAGTAGATGCTCGATCCAACTGGATGCCCTTTTATAAGAAACTTAGCCCTGAATTCTCCCAAATTATGTCTCTATAAAAAGAAAAATATATGGCTTACATTTTTCAGAAGTTATTGTAAAGATCAAATAGAATAATTAATCTTAGCTTATATAATTCCAAGGGGTCTTCTGAGATAATTTCATTACTGTTTCCCTTTTTCATGCTGCCTCCCTGAACTGTTAACTCATAATTAAGCATGTAGTCAACTACAATCTTCTAATAATTTTCACACATAACATTGCTAAATAAATAATTTTTAACTGTTTCAATGAAGGATCTTACATGTACCTCTATGAAATGCATGTGACCTATATTTGATCTATATTCCAACCTGCCAAGATTTTGGTGATCTTAATTCCATCAGTATCTACAGCTACTTACTGCAGACACAGTATCAAAAGTACCTACCATCTTTTCCCCTCTACTTTCAATTTTTCATGAAATCTGTCATCTCCACTTCCAACGTTCTATCAAACCTATCCTTCCCATTCTTTATCTCTTCCATTGCCCTAGTTCAACCTTTAGTTTAATTACCTCTCTTCTTTACTTAAAAGGCCATCATTTGGGTCCCTATTCCCTAGTGTAGAGGTCAAATTACAGTCTATAGGCCGAATGTTACCTAGCTGTTTTGGTGAATACAGTTTTATTGGAACACAGCCACACTCATTTGTTTATGTACTGTCTCTGGCTGCTTTTGCACTACAAAGACAAAGGTGCATAGCTGTAACAAAGACCATATGCCACACAAAGCCAGTAACTCCTATTTACCATCTAGGCCCCTACAGCAGCAGTTTACCAGTTACTCCTCTATAAGATATTTCCAAACCCCTTAGCATACACTAGAATATCCTTGTGGTCTGATCCCAAGCTCTTATCTTCTTTTACCAGTGTGTTCTCCTTGTTCTCACCGATACTTCCCACCTCCTATATATTTACTCATATCATTTCCTCTAACTGGAACTCCTGCCCCAATATCACTTCCAGAATATATTTTAAACATATAGCAAGGTCCTCTAAAAAGAAATGATGTTCAGAAATAGTGACACTCTCTCTCTCCGAGAAATAAATAAAAATATTAAAAAATAAATAAATAAATAAATAAATAAATAAATAAATCTCACTATTTTTACTTCCCATGAAGGAATCCATCTCAAAAGTGCACCTTTTTGTCATGATACAACAAATATTTTTATATATAACACAACAAAATTAAAGTTTGTTTTAGATAACGACAAGGATTTAGCCACATTGCACGTGTCAGTAAAATTAAAGACATCCTGTATACCAATTTTGGCAGCTTTAAATGATTGCTGCTCATTTCATATCTCACTTTTTATTAAAAGGTCATATAAAATGCTTTAAAAATCTATCTTTGTGGTACTAGCCACCAGAAAGCACTCAGCTGCATCAACAGCAGTAAGTAAATGTCAGTAGAGTCATAGAAGTATGTGTGTATTTTCTAGACATCAACCTCAAGCAATTTTGTGAATAGCTGTGGCTGTCTCCGATAGCCAAATAATGATAATTATTGAAATAAAACTTACAGGAAGAGGAAAATTATTGCCGAGGCTTTTGTGACTTGTCTTAAAAGAATAAATAATCTCTATGGCCAATTACACATAAGATTCATTCCAAACTTTGTTGAATGTTTATTAAGTATGTGGTAGTATACCCCCTCAAAAGTACAGAAGCATAATGATAAAGGCCATCAACAGACGGGCATTTTTATGGATGGAGTCATAAAGACACATAGAAAAGCCTAGTGAGAGTTTAAGAAAAAGTAATCACATTTAATCAAATATAATGAGGGATTATAGATTGAAAACTCAGGGGAATATAGGACCTCACAATAGCACAAAAACAAATGGAATATGGTCTAGTACATTTGAGAGGGTTAGAGAACAAGAATATTAAGAACTTTTTAATCCATTCAAAGTGAATTGCTACTTCTATGAAATATGGAGTCAAATGAATATTAATGCTTACTCTTTTTTTCAATAGTTAACCTAGATATATACATAGAATAGACCATCTTAACAATAAGATTGCATCAGTGACAACATGTTTTCATAATAGATCTGATGTGCACGAGTACGTGCATTCATTTAATACTTACTGAACTTTTATAATACATAATGTATTACATCTTACGTGTTCAGTTTTGTGATACACAAAGTTGAGTCAGACATGGGTCCTGTTTTCTTAGCAGAGTAACTAAAATATAAAACATGTTTATGGACAACCATAATACCATTACAATGTGATAAATGATATTTTTATAAGTTGATGAGAAAAAGCTGTGGGAGTTCAAAAGTGAGAACTAGTGGCTGTGAAAAACCTTCAGAATATTCTTGAAGGAGATGGTATCTGAGAGAGCTCTGGAACAGAGGAGGGACTTGCAAATGGAGAAGCCGAGGGGGGGGGGCCGTTAGGCAGAGGAGGTTCATTCCTGGTATAGGTACAAACACCAAAGGCATAAAAGATTAGTGAATATATCATTTAAACTAAAGGAGGAGATAAATCTAGGAATAGTTTGAAAACAATACGCAAAGAGCCTTAAAAACCACAACAGATTGATCTTTAACTTTATAATCAAACACATTTGGTTATTTATAACCAATAACTTTGAAGTAACTCTTCAGAGTTGTTTGTTGTTGTTGTTGTTGTTGTTGTTGTTTGGTTCATTTCTTTTGCGATTGTTTGTCTTCAAACACAAATGGAGAAAGTTGTGGACAAGGATATCAGTTTTCCTGAAATCTATGATGTCTCAAATTTGATCAACAATACTATGGGCTAGAGGCCACAGAAAGGCTGAAGTTGAGAGAATATGAGCTGGAGTGGTAGAGATGTTACATTCAACAATGGAGCTTAGTTTATATCGAGAGGTCAAATGAGGGGGAAAAAGCTTCCTGATTAATAATAATTGAAAGTGCTAGAGCCTGATTGGCTGAAATCAAATTGATCCCATCGGAAACAGAAAAGCAGAGATGAAGATGAAGATAAATTTTTAATATATTTGGTGGTGGTGGAATTTACACCTGAATTTCAAGTAATTGGACATGTGCTGTTGGTGCTGAGGAGAGAGGAGGCCATATATTTGGAAGTCATCTACACAGAGATGACAGTTCAAATCATGAATTCTTTGATACTTTAAGACAGAGTGGCTCTTGAGGATTCTACTGTACTTGTGGCGTTCGGCATAATTTCATCAGTAAGAGCAGTTCACTGTGGACGTGATTCTGCAATGAGGAGTAATCTCTACAAACAGGGAGACATAAATCTCCACCTGGAGATACACAGAACAGTGTAGTAAGGCAGGATGAAAACAGTTTTGTCCCACACTCTCTCTAATTTTAGCAGTCTGATAAAAGGACTATAAAGAGTTCTTTAGCGGAAAAAAACATGTTTATGATATTAGCTGAGGGATAAAAATGAAGGGAAAGGGGGATCAGAATGATAGGATGGAAACCAGTACAATGAAAATTTAAAAAGAAAACTGCCAAACACTGGAGAAAGGAAAAAAAAGCCAACCAGAAATGGTAAGAGGATAAGAACTGAGGTAATCTGACAATTAGAGGATTGCTGGTTACTTTTAGGGGAAGTTGAGAAATTTCAGTAGAATTTTTGTGGAAGCCAACACACAAGATGTTGTGGAGGATGTTAGGGATAGAAGATCATGAAAAGAAAAGATGAAATCATCGTGGCTTGAGGCATTAATAGTGTTTAAGGAAGATGAACTCATGTCTAGAACAGCATTGCCCAACAGAAATCTAATGCAAACCTCATATGAAATTTTACATTTTTTGGTAAACATCCCTAAAACTTTGAAGTTAAATTAATAACATATTTTATATAACTCAACACGTACAAAATATTATTTTCAACATGTAATTAATATGAAAATTATTGAGATAGTTTACCTTATTTTTTCCTATTATATTTTCCAAATCTCATTTGTACTCCACACTTAACAGCATACCTGAATTTGGAATATTGATATTTCAAGTGCTCAGGAACCATACGAGGGTAGTGGTCACTGTGCTGGGTAGGAAAGCTTTAGAAGAAGACAGTTACATGCTAGGAATGGCTTTTGAAGTTGTGGCTTGACTGCTAAGTTTTAGGTGGCCAATAATTACTATTATGTATGTATTTATTTTTTCTCTTTCTTGTCATAAATACAAAAGAAAACAATGAAAGGCTGTTTGAATTGGGGATCACAGAATACTGTTTGAAATTCCCTTTGTTAAGTGAGACGATTCGAAACGGGAACTTAAACTAAGACACTTTGAAGCTAATCACTTGAGCTTTTAAAGATACAGTATAAAAGTTAAAAGTAGGAAACACTTCAGGATTCCTGAAGTAAAAGACACATTATAAACAGATGACTAAAATTGGTTTGAGAATTTCAAAATCGTTCCTCATGAAATCATAATTATATCAACTTGTGTAAATGAAAGGTCAAGAACTTTCTAAATAATTGCATCCAGACATTGTCTCATTAACTAGAATCCCACACGCAAAAGTAATTCAACATCTATTGGACATATCCTTTGCTTACTCTATTTTCTCAAGACTAATGAAGACAGCCAAATCACACATCTGGTATATCTTCTTCAAGCCATTTTTACTACTACATCAAATAATACGAATTCCAAAGACTACACTTTTTACCAATCAAAAAAAAAAAAAAAAGAATTCATGTAAAACTAAACAAAGCAAAACTACATTATTTTAAGGGTGTTTTTTGGGGTGCCTGCATGGCTCAGTTGGTTGAGCGTCTGACTTCAGCTCAGGTCATGACCTCACGGTTCATGGGTTCAAGCCCCACACTGGGCCCTGTGCTGAGAGCTCAGAGCCTGGAGCCTGTCTTTGGATTCTGTGTCTCCCTCTCTCTCTGACCCTCCCCTGCTCATGCTGTCTCTCTCTCTCTCTCTCTCAAAAATAAATAAAACATTAAAAAAATTAAAAAACAAAGAATGTTTTCCTTTATTTTTTATTTATTTATTTTATTTTAGAGAGAAAGAGCATGAGTGGAGGAGAGGGCCAGAGGTAGAGAGAAAGAGAATATTAAGCAGGCTTCACCCTCAGCATGGAGTCTGACTCAGGGCTCAATCCCATGACCCTGGGATCATGAGCTGAGCTGAAATCAAGAGTGGGACATTCAACTGACTGAGCCACTCAGGCATCCCAAGAATATTTTCCTTTACAAAGTATGTCCACCATTTTTATTAGCATTAAAACTAAACAATAGTATAGCATATGAAATGAAAAACTAGACACCTTAGAATGTCGATAATTGTTTTACATTTAAAAATCACATGGAAAGAAACTTCAGCCTACTTAAAAAAAATCCCTCAGTAAAATTCTGATTTATTTATATTCACAAGAGTGTTCTTGAAAGAAAGTGTGTTTATGCTAGGACAATTCACATTGGTGGACCAACCATCAGAGCTGGATGACACAAGATGGCCACATCAGTAAAGCTGGATAAGATATAATTGTATGTGCTCCTGCTGTTTATATATGCACGCGCGCACACACACACACACACACACACACACACACACACACACACATGCATGCACAATATCTCTTAGCAGCCACTTCTCAGTACCTCATAATTTCAAATTGAAAACTTGCTGGAATTTCTAAAATGATCATATTGTCACATGACAATCCCATGTATAATGGGTAGTCATTTTTCACACTGAAAAACATAAATTAAAACATTGATTTGGGGGCACCTGGGTGGTTCAGCAATCAGACTCTAGACTTTGGCTAGATCATGATCCCATGGTGATGGGGTTCTGCGTGTCTTTCTGCACTGAACATGGAGCCTACTTGGGATTCTCTCTCTCCCTTGCTCTCTCCCCTCCCCATCTCAAAATAAATAAATAAACGTTAAAGAATAAAATATTGATTTGGATATTCTATTCAATATTTTCAAAATTCTTTCAAAATGAAAGCCTTTGCTACCTGCCATTCATCTTTTATACTTAAGTGAAGGATATTACTTCTTATTTCATAAGAATTTCTGGTAGAGTTGACTTGCTATGTATATATTATCTTCCTACCTAAGCTCAAACAGTTTCCTTGAAACAATGCCTCTGGCATATTTGACACACCCTTCTTTTGTACAGAGTACAAAGGCATTCAATAATTGATTTTTGTTTTGATTATTAGAAGGAGAAAAATAGGTAAAATGCCCACAAAGAATTGCCTTATCTGGTGATGGTAAGCAAGGACAGTCTGGCACAAAAAAACACTAATCAAACAAGAATTTTGTTCATTTCCTCTAGAAAAGGGCTTCAATTCTGTCTTATCATTAGTGGGAGGTTTTAAAATAAAAAATATATGTGTTAAAACATTGTATTGGGAGAAAAGCCCACAATTTACTTGTTTACTTCATTTAATATTATATTTTCATTATTCTGTTGAAGATAAAACTATAACAAAATATTTCTCCAAAATACTTAATAAAATTAGTGATGCATCTGAAAATATATCAGAGTATTTTGCTGCTGAATTTGAGGTGTGAGTTAATTCAGTTAAAATATTTAAGTCGAGGGGTGCCTGGGTGGCTCAGTCAGTTGAGCATCTCACCTTGACTCAGACCATGATATCATGGTTTGTGAATTCGACCTTTCCATTGGGCTCTGGTTGACAGCTCAGAGCCTGGAGCCTCTTTCGGATTCTGTGTCTCCCTCTCTCTCTCTGCCCCTCACCCACTCACATTCTGTCTCTTTCTAAAAAATAAATAAAAAACATTAAAAAATAAAAATAAATTAAATTAATTTAAATCTAAATCTATAAAAATAAAATAATTGGACAGGTACATTGAGTAAAGATGAAAAACAAATAATTATACTTCCCAAATCCCTTTGGTAATTCATGTTTCTTCCATTACTTTCTAGGCTATTCTAGCCCATAAGGAAATAATAAACAATCAGTCAAATAATGAAATGGGAAATAATCTCATCTTCTAGTGAACAACACCTATGTATAATCACTTAAAACATTAAATAAAATAATACTAATAATATAGCCCAATGGATCCACTGGAAACCAAGCTTTACTAACAATCTATGGAAATTCAATTACTAGAAAAAAAATCAGCATTTTCCTCAGATAAGTTTCCAAGTATCAGTGGTGATTACTAGCCTTTTATTCTTCTTTCTAATCCCTCCAAATAGCATACTAATATTTAAAGTATAACATGCCTGCGTGGCTCAGTTGGTTAAGTGTCAGACCCTTGATTTTGGCTTATGTCATGATCTCACAGTTTATGAGTTCAAGCCCCACGTCAGGTTCTGCATTGACAGTGCAGAGCCTGCTTGGGATGCTCTTTCTCTCCCTCTCTCTCAGCCTCTCCACCACTTGTGCATGTGCTCTCGTCTCATATTCCCTCTCCCTCTTTCTCTCTTGTCCCTCTCTCTTTCCCTCTCAAAATAAATACATTAAAAAAAATGTAATATGTGGAATGTGTTAGTCACTATCAACCAAAAACTTAATTCATTTAACATGACATATTCCCAAAATGTATTCATCATTTTAAAATTGAAACTCTATGTTTAAAATATTTACTCCCCTGTGGAAAAAAAAAGAAAAGAAAAAGAAAAATGCAAACAAATATTTTGTTTCAGCTCCTTTGAGCAACCAGCGGATAATGAAAAACAAAAATATGTTCTCCTATCAGTAAAGGTGCTATTTCTACTCATTCCAGAATCACAAGCTCTTCCAAATGTCACCATGGTATAAATATCTCAATATAATTCCCTGCTTCATCTCGTACTTTTTTTCTAAAATGGTAGACATATTGCAATCCTTCCTTTTACCTCAAAGCATTTTCCAAAGATCAGTATGCAGAGGGATCAGTATATAAAACTCTTAAATAAGCAAAATTTGCCTTTACTTTTTCTCTTGTTCTTATTTACTATTTCCTCTTGAAAGATACTCTAATACCTTTTACTCCATGTGCTATTTCTCCATAGATAGTTATGGAATTGATAGGAAAGTTCTACCCCTACAGTCACATAACAAATGTGAAAGCCAAAACACGGACTTCTTGATCAGATAACTCTTTAAATTAAACAACCATTGCTGAGGTCCTCATTTTTGCACAGTGGTGCATTTGACCAAGTAGAAGAGTGGGTTTTCAGTCTCATAGGAAACAAGACATGCTTAGCCATAAAACAGAAGTCAAACAGGAATACACAGCACACTTAACTCAGTGCCGAAATTATTGACAAACTTAGTGTCTTCTGAGTATATAAAGGACAGATCACTAAAAGGAAGAGTAATTAGGGAACGCGTTCACAGACCCCAAAACAGATCAGGCTCTAGTTTTATGAAACAGACTGTAGAAAAAACCAAGGCAGGAGACACCAATGGAATTAAGACATGAGGATGGAAATCCCAACAGTACACCGAACTCTTAAATACACCGAAAAACAGTGACAAGACTACCTGGCCTGCCTCAAGTCAAGGGTTGCTGTCAGGATTATTAAAAGCAAGGCATGCTCGCTTCAGCAGCACATATAGTAAAAGCAAGGAGCCAGATTACTTTTCTTTCTTTTTTTTTTTTTTAAACGTTTTATTTATTTCTAGGAGAGAGAGAGAGACAGCGTGAACAGGGGAGGGTCAGAGAGAGAGGGAGTCACAGACTGAAACAAGCTCCAGGCTCCAAGCTGGCAGTCAGCACAGAGCCCAACGCAGGGCTCGAACCCACGAACCGCGAGACCATGACCTAAGCGAAAATCGGAAAGTCGGATTAAGCCACCCAGGCGCCCTGCCAGATTACTTTTCTGTGGGTTCACTTTTTGTACAATCCTCCCAAGATTTCTGTGTGGTCGATATGCTCTTTCTTGCAGACAAACATAGAAGGAGTTTTTAAGTTTCTTGCTGAACCCTCCTGACATGGCAAATGGCAAAACCCAGGAATGAAACTCATTTGGAAGATATGCCATGCCGGGTAAGAGGTATGGGACTTGATTCCTTAGACAGTTTGCATTTTCTAAATATCTTTAAACAGTTTTTTTGACTTTATAAAATCAATAATATTGATATGGGTATTTGATTTTAAAAATCTGTTTTCTAATATATTCATATTAGCAAAAGAGAAAATTATATTTAAAAGAAACTTTTGGAGTCTCCTTCAAATAAAATGAGTCAATACTTGTCCAGTTCTATTTGTTACCATGGGGTCTCAGCTTCTCCTAATTATGCCAGGGGTCAACTTGTTTACAGAAAGATTTTTATCAAGCTGATAGAAGCCCTAAACCTTGGAAACTAAAAGAGAAATATAACACAACCACATGCCATTTTTTCTTACTTCTCACTTCCAAAGCTCAACAGCGCCGAGGACAGATAAGGCGTGAATGGAAAAATTTTACTATCCTGACATCTGGTGAAAATGTTACTTTACTGAAAGTACTGCACTTAATAAATTTATTTGTTGTGATGATAGATTCCCTCCTAAGTGGTAGAAAAAGAAGCAATGAAAGGTTGAACTATTTAATAATTTTGTAACATTTTTAATGTTTATTTATTTTTGAGACAGAGAGAGAGTGAGAGAGAGAGAGACACAGAGTGCAACAGGGGGAAGGCAGAGAAAGGGAGAAACAGAATCCGAAGCAGGCTTTTCAGGCTCAGAGCTGTCATCACAGAGCCCAACGCAGGGCTCAAACCCACAAACCCCAAGATCATGACCTGAGCCAAAGTCGAATGCTTAACCAACCGAGCCACCCAGGTGTCTTGAACTATTTAATAATTTGGAAATGATAATATGTGGATAAACTAACCACCACATTATGTATTTTATTTAGCAATAAAGAGTAGAAACTTGCAAAAGAATGAAGTACAGGATCCCAAACTAGCATGGAAAACTCTCACCACCCTCTGCATCAGTTAGCTCATAGCTGATATATTGTAAAAAACACACAGACAAACTAGAAAGTATCCAGTGAGGTGAGATCTCGGTGCCAACACTGAAAAAGACCCTGAATGAAGGGGTGACGTCTTCCATGCCTGGAACACAGAGAAGCCGGAAGTAAGTTGTCTTCTCAAATGTCTAGAGGATCCTGATGCTGATGAGGGACTAAGGCGGTCCTTCCAAATAGAAATAAGGAACAAATAGACCCTTCCAGTTTACTCAGGAAAGCAAGGACTCTTGCAGTGAATGTGACAGAACAACAAGAAAATGTCGCTAAGAAGGTTTTAACCACAGATTTAACAACTACCTTTGAAGAGTATTGTACATGGTGCTGGCTAGGCTTGAAATGTAAGTAAGCTTTATGAAAACTGTAAGTCAAATTCTATGTGATTTTTATGAGAACACACACAAAAAAGAAAGGGATTTCTGTGACTGTTTCAAATGAATGAAGCAGCACACTTTAAGAGTGTATGTAAACTCAAGCAAATGGCAGAATTTTTCTTTAATGGTCTAGTACTTTTGTCTTGGAGTCAACCAATTGCACAAGCAATCAAACAGGTTTTGTTTAAAAACAAAATACTACACTTAGAATCAGAGTTTCATTTTACTTGTTCATTTACCTTTGGCAACTCAACATCTCTGAATCTCCTTTTTTAATATATCAAGTAGCAATAACAACAATTGCAATAGAGACTGAGGTGAATATCAAAATAATTTCATTTAAACAATTAGGTTGTGAACTATGTGGCACTGAATATCACGAAAGCTCATTTTCATTGGCTTTATTTTTTTCAAACAAGTTTCTGTACAGTATTTCTTCCCAGAAATCTCTTAGTTATTAAAGAATTCATCTGTCCTACTTCAGTTTATCTGTTCTTTTCTCTTCAAGTTCTACCAGTGGTTCATTATCATGAGAACATATGTAATAGCCTCACAAATACCTATGAAAAATGAATGTTTTGTAGTAGTGGCATCTCCAAAAGATAATTATCATACTAACTTCAGTATGCACGTCAGAAGATTTGACCTCACAGCATCAAAGGGAAGAAAAGCAATAATTTCTTGCTACTTGGTGAATATGCAAATTGGATTATACTATCATAACATATAAATCCCAATGGATGTCTAAATCGTAATGGCATGACACAGAAGGCTAGATGAAACACAGCTTCATAGATTTCAAGTTTCCACCAACAAATCTGTTTCATCCAAATCTGTCATCCAGATTAAGAAATAATTCAGTGTGAATCTTCCTGGAGAACCAATCACCAAGTGCAAAATCATAAAACAACCTTGTATAATTGTGCAACTCTGTGCCCAAAGGACAATGTTACAACGGGATTGGTGCTTTAAGATTCACCAACCTGGGTGCAGCCATATTGAAAAGTGCCATCAGGTAAACAAAACAAGGGGCCCGCTCCCAAGAAAACTGAAGGGCTCTCTAGTGCACAGAAAATGGGGAGGTTTCCATGTTCCTCAACCACACCTCAAAACAGGAGTCATCCATACTTGTTAACAGCTAAGTATGACAAGATCTTAAAAAATTATTCTTACGTCTAGTAAGTGGCACCAAAGACAGGGTAGGTTCTTCCAAAACGTGCACTGATAAAAAGGAAATTCATAGTAGGGATGGAAGAGAATGTGGATATTAAACCCTTCTATTTATAGATGAGAAAGCAGAAGCTTGGAGTTGAAGAGCACAAAACTCAATCACATTTGGGTGCTGTCCGGTTACTGATGAAGAGAGCTCACGTAATTGCTATTTTTTTTTTTTTTTAGAAACCCACCACTAAAAATGGCATAATAATTACAATATGATGAAATCCACTGCAAATACCCTCAAGTCAACCCAGTGAAACCTTACACTAAGGATCTGTTTGGAACTCTCTTATACCTCTGTATACGTCTCTTATACCTCAGCACCTCAGATTAAAAAAATGGTAAAAGAAACCCATGGTATCTGCATATTAGCTTTGTTTTCTGATCAAGCCTTTAACTAGTTATCGCCAACCTTGATTGGCTGTGCACACAAGTTTACAAAAGTTTCTAGGTTCCTTCACAAGATTAGTAAGACTTCTCAAATAGTCTCACTAACTACAAGCTAAAACTATGTCAACTTATAGTCAATTGAGTTATTTAAACATATTTTAAGATACACCACGGGTCGCCTGTCGGTTGAGCGTTTGACTTCAGCTCAGGTCATGATCTCACGGTTGAGATCATGTGTGAGCCCCTCATTGGATTCTGTGCTGAAAGCTCAGAGTTTGGAGCCTGCTTTGGATTCTGTGTCTCCCTCTCTCTGCCCTGCCCCTGCTTGCACTCTCTCTTTCTCTCTTTCAAAAATAAATAAACATTAAAAAAATTTTTAAGATACACCATAAATACAGTGTAGTAAATATTCTCCACCAAAAAGATTCAGATTGGTGGAGTAGATACTTCTTTAGGAGCGTGTGTGAGTTGACAAAGTTACATATGGAACTATAAACAACTAGTTTGGCGGTTATCTATTTATATATTATATATTATTACATATTATATATAAATTTGTATATTATATATTTGTGTATATGAATAGGTCTGGCACTTGATGTCTGTTTTAAACAAAATGAACAGTAACTACCTTTTATAAGAAATCATTAAATACCGTTCAAAATACAGCAATGAGGGTTAAAACTAAATTATCTAATTTAGTCAGCACACTCTGTAGAATTAATAAATAAGAATTATTAAACTCAAGGCTCCCTGATTTAAAAAAAAGTACTTATGCCCAAGCTGGCCCACATGCAGGTATGCCCATGGGTATACCAGGACTTTCTTCAGGAAATATTTGGTTTAGATAAATTCAGGAGCTGTATTTACCTAGAGAATGTCTCTCCTGGGTCCATGGGAAGAAACAGGGAAATCTGAGTTCTGCCTTCCAAACCTCATTTCCCTAGGGATTCTAATTGAATTATGTTCTAATGGGCTCTTGGATAACACGTAGTAACTTTCTCAGAGCCAAGAGGCCCTGAATATTCCAGGTAAGAATTTCAAGACCACCCTGGCCAACTCTCACATTCCTGAGGTGTCAGAAAGGGCTCGCCCAGTATATGTATGATCTTGCCAGGTAAACAAACCAGTTATTCTGTGGAGAAGTGAAAAGTAATAGAAAGCTCTTTGGGAGACAGCTTGGTGACTTTCAACTGGGAAAAAACTAAGTAAACTGAGGATACCTTTGCCATCTAAAGTAAACGTCAAATCTATTACTAACAGCCAACTTTACACATGCACTGGTACAGATTAGCCTGAGTAAACCATATCCCGTTAATGAGATCTCAAAAGAAAATAAAAAATAAAAAGCCATAAAACAATGTTAAGGTGGAAAAATAAAATATATACTGATGGAGGGTAAAAGTGTCATTGCTCAGCAAAGAGTGGTAAGAAACATTACTTAAGGCAAAGACAGCAGCATGGATGACAACTTTGAGACGATACACTGAAGTTCATAAGGCCAAGACTTGATCACCATGAATAGCAACTAAAAGATGTTAGAGATGAAAGGGTACGTACTTGAGGATCATTTTATAGGTGAAGAAAAATAAGCCTGGTCAGTCCCTTAGTTTTTTTGTTTTTGCTTTTTTAAAAAAAAGTTGTATTTATTTTTTGAGAGAGCGCAAGCAGGGGAGGGAGGGTCGGAGAAAGAGGAAGAGAGGATTCAAAGCAGGCCCTGCGCTGACTGGTTGACAGCAGTGAGGCGAATGTGGGGTTCAAACTCATTAACTGCAAGATCATGACCTGAGCTAAAGTCAGAAGCTCAACCGGCTGAGCCACCCAGGGACCCTCCAGGACCTTAGTTTTTAAATAGGAAAATCTACTTAGAAAAACTCAGTAGGACAGTCCACTTACCCCACAAAAATGATATTCCTGGTGCTTGCTTTCCTGACCATCCCCAGTAGGTCCTTCACCATTGGCATGATCCTGGGAGCTCCACTGAATAAAAATCAACAGATTTTTCTTCATCTACTGCTAGAGCATCTCCCACTCCCAAATCCTTGATGTCTCTGTCCTGTGTGAACTGGACATACTGGAAATGTACTTCCCATATTTTCAAAGAGCAGTGCCTTGTTATCAGCTCAGACAATAATGCAAGCACTTCAAAAATGCACAGGATGTTTTTCTTGACTAACGTATAATTCTTCATAGAATCATTAAATTCTCTAATTCATCTCTATGTCACCTGAAATGTGAAAATTACACAGACAAACCAGAACATCTAATCATTTGAAATATTTTGGGTTTTTTTTCTACTCACCAATCCAAAATCCAAACACCTACATGCTGTGAAAAATACCGAGATCATAATTTGCTTAGCTAAAAATGTGCAATGACTAATTTCTATTTAATGTATAATTTTAGAACACTATGTAGACTTTATTTGGGAGTTTGTTAAGAAAACGTTGAATATATCAGGTAAAGGCTATGTGAACACACCAAATGAATGATAGGACATTCTGCAAATGCCAGCACTTACCCCAGAACCAAGCACAGAGTAAGCTCTCAATCAGTAAAAACTATTATTAGTATTAACTTCTTGAAAAATTTTCCTCACATGTCATTCTTTCACATGAGAACATTCCAAGAAGGTCTTTTAAAAGGAATCACTCCTCAGATTTAAAACATGATGCAATGATGAAATGTAAATATTGTTGAAAAGAACAACATGTGGGAAACTGTTAGTCATCTATATCATTCTCAGAATCCAACTAGGGGCCGAGGTCTCACAAACATTATCTCTAAGCCTCACAACAACTCAACATCACAGTCATTATAGTCTCCTTTTTAAAAACAAGCACCATCAGGATGAGAAGTAAGAGATAAATAAGTGGAGAGCTGAGGATTTGGAGACTGCATGGCTTTCCAAGCATCATCTTTCCACAGGGAGCCATACTCCAATGGCCCAGCATTTGGCTTAATATTCTGTTGCTGCCATCTTGAAATGATTAATAATCTTTGAACGCAGGCCCCCATACTTTGGTTTTGCACTGGGACCTACAAATTATGTTCACTAGCCCCGTCCTTTCACTATACCAAGATATTTTCCTAAATCGAAATGCAATCAGACCATTTTCTGAGCAGAGGGAGACAATTCACAGAATGCAAGAGGTAGAAGGATGATGAGCGAGAGTGGCGGAAATAGTCAACTTGAAAACAAAAATAAACGCCTTCCCCTATTATGCTTTCCAGCAGTTATTTATGGAAACCCTTCTCCATGTGAGAAAGTTTGTTGGGTACAAATACCATGTAGAATTCATGAATTAGGTCATAGTCCCTCTCATTCCTGCTTTGCCCTATGCTTTTTCTCTGCCTGCAACACGGAACTCCAGGAAACCTTCCTTGATTTACCAGGCCTTCCTGGGATACACTGTCTCTGCATGCCATCAGCAATCATTTACACCATGGTGTAATAATTATTTCCTTTTGGGGCTCCTGGTGGCTCAGTCGGTTAAGCGTCCAGCTTCAGCTCAGGTCATAAGCTCATGGTTCGTGGGTTCGAGCCCCATGTCAGGGCTCTGTGCTGATAGCTCAGAGCCTGGAGCCTGCTTTGGATTCTGTGTCTCTCTCGCTCGCTCTCTGCCTCTCCCTCAAAAATAAGCAAACACTTAAAAAATTAAAATATCAATAATAATTATTTCCTTTTGATTATCTTTCTAATCCATGGGCTGAGGGACTGTACCTTCCATTGCTGTAATGCCACACCTATGTGTGTTTAATTAATAGATGCATGAATAAATTGAGAAAGGGATTGATGATCTAAACAAAAAATACGGAAAAAGTTGGCATTTCAAGGAAATAGACCACTTTATAGCATTTGAATGTACTATTTTTATTTTAATGTCTTAACTGGAATTCATTAGAAAAATAATTGTTTAATTTTGCTATAAAATGAAAAGTGTTTACTTAGAATTCAACAGTTAAATACTAAAATAGGAAATAAAAGCACTGTTTCATTTCATCGTTCTCACTATTATTTGCATGGCTTTTTCATATTTTTAGTAATTTGTAAAAATGTAAATTGACCTTAAAACCAAGAATAAAGGAAATATCCTGAATAAATGTTGTTTGATATTTCTACACTATTTATTTTAAGAATTCAATCATTACAATAAGAAAACAGCAATATGTAGTTTACATAATTAGCTCTTGTAATAATTAGGGGAAGGGGTGGGAGTCATCAATGAAACGCACACATTGCTGTCCAAGTTAGACCAGAAATTCCTAATGACTAACATTAATTGAAAAAAGACGGCTCAAAAAAAATCTATGTGAAACATTAAACAAAGTTATCTGATGTTTATGTTTTTCTCCTTTAATAATTAATGGAATGTAAATAGTCAGAGGAGGCTACAGTTTTGCATTGTAACTAACCACCATTATAAATGGCAGTCAGATGTTTACATAATACCCAGAACCCTTCTGTATGGAAGGAGGTTACAAATCTGCCCCTTTTCCCTGTTCAAAGTCAAAAATAATGGTGCCTGATCCCCAGAGCATTCACTGCAAGAACTGTTTGCATATTCAGTTATTGTTTCTGCTGCGTCAGTCATCTGTTGAAGTTCACTCTAATGTGGCCCTGATCAATTCTGCCAGCTGTGCTTAAGTGCTATTTACTATAATAACATCACACTGCATTCTTATTTGGCAACAACAGCTATGACAGCACCTAAATGCATTGAGGAGCCAAGATTTTTATCATGTACACAGATCAAATTGAAACTGTTTACAGAAGACAGTGATGTTCTATTTCTGTCCATTCTAGTGAATACCAATAGTGTAATAATGGTTTTGCCAAAAGCATTACTATCCTGCCCTTTCTAATAAGTGAAGAGCCTGTTGATCTAAATCCTCAATAGGATATAAAAATTATTTTCTGATTGTATACCTTATAATCTTGACCTTATAATCTTAAACATGCTGATTGACTTGAAATAAATAAACCTTTACCTCTAGCATATCCTGATGGAAGGTGTCGTGTGTGTAAATGATCTAAAAATAATTTGTTCCCAGAAATATTGAGCAGCTAAAACAGTAAATGTGAAAGTTAAAAGGCAAACACAAATACACTCTTACAAGAACAGATTAGGTCAACAAAATATTAAATATTATGCTTTCTCACTTGTTATAATGGTACATTTCATCTCATATTAAGCAACAAGGCAGACTAAGCCAAATATGTCACGAAGACGAAAAGTCAGTACTTCTACACCAAACTTACAGTCATTGTATCAACATTTGTCACTATTTTGCTACTTTATATTTAAAGACTTTAAAAGTTATTTCTTCATTTGCATGACATCAAATTTAGTGTTGCTTATCATGATTTTAAAAATCTCATTCTTGTTTATGTGACTCTTTCATTGTTTTCTTTATAATACATATTATGTAAATAAAAATACTGGCTGTGGAAAGAACAGACAAAGTCACTGAAATGTCATCTTCCCAGAGGTTTTAATCTTCAAGCAAATAAGTGGACATTTTTAAGAATAGCATAGAAAACATATGGATAACTCTTAACATAAATTCATGCCATAGCTCATAAAGGCTCTGAAGGCCCCTTCTGAGCTATTATGGTGCATGCTGTGAATGTGTATTAATGTCAGTGCACAATCATATGTTAAATACATAATATATTCGCATATTTAGTTCTATTCAAAGGCCAATTTTAAAATATACTTTTTCTGAAGTCTTGGTTTCTTGTAGCCGTAATTTTTACATTAGCATCTATCAAAATAGTCACCTACTTTGACATTATCCAACTTTTAAAATTATATTTGAACTCCTACTAGGAACTAGGAGACTATCTTTCTCTTTTCGTGCTCAGTCACATAACTACAGCTGAGTGAGAATTTTAGGAACTTACCTTTCTAAAGATGCTCAACACTTTATACATTTTATATTAACACTCTTTAGTAGATACTAATTATGTCCCCAAACAAAAATCTTTCCTTCCTGCTTTTTGTAGAAAACATGACATTCTATTACAGTCATCAGGTTGCCAGCAAGAACCCAAAACAAAAATAATTCATTCAAACGCTTTCATCTACTCATTGAAGATTGACAGTATCTTTTTATATTTTTGAAAGCTCTTTTAACATTAACTGATATTTTAGTGTGGGAAGAGACTAAAAGCTCTCTACATATAAAAGTTCATCTTTTACCTCCTCACCACCATCAGATAAAAGCATAAGGGGCTAGAAGCCACACTCAGATATACTGGTCCCAGAGGAATGAGCCCAGTGCATCATGAGTGCAGGGACAGGCAGCAAGTATGAGCACTGACTAAAAAAAGAGTCGTGTTATCCCAGGAAGACAAGCTAGAGAATAGTTACACGTGACCTATTAGTACTACTATGCATGGGATAATAGGAAGGCTTTGTTGTTACTCAAGATGAAGCTAGGCTGGCTAGAAAAATAAGCAAACCATTGCAAATATTGTAGTGACTGTCCTGTGAATGGATTGCCACACCAAATGACAGAACTCTCTCAATTCCACTTTCCAATAACTCCAAGGCACTCGGGATGTGACAGCATGATGAATACCACAACAGACAGCTCCAATATGGTACCATTTTACCAGATCAATATCTCGCTGCAATATAAGAAAAAAGGAGCTGATATTAGTCTACACAGTGTATTACAGATGAGGTACATTTCTTCTTACTGCACTCATGCTGAACCAAAGCAATAATTCATAGATCCCTTAAAAGGTTCCTGCACCACCACATGCAAAAAAAAAAAAAAAAAAGCTAATCTTTATTTTAACATCTGCTGGAAGATGTAATAGCTTAAAGCAATAGGTATGCAAGTTTTTTTAAAAATGTCTCTCTTTATCATTGTATCTAGATATAAGAATAATAAAGTATATCCAAAATCTGAAACAACACAGGCGTTCATACATTGCTGACATTGTTCTATCATCAGGATAAAGAACATTGTATTCAATATTTTACTACAAGGCTACCTTATTCCCTCTGCAAGTAGAAGCCGTAGAACTTTCCACATTTGGAGTGTATGAAATATAATCAATTCTCAATTATCTGTGATGGTTTATTCTTTTTTGGATTATTCCATATTTCCTTTTCAAAACCAAAGTCACTGTGATCAAGTACTCATACTTAGCAAGACCCACAGAATAGGAAGCTGCCAAGAGTTCTTATCTACTATACAAGGAATATTAGTTGCTAAGTATACAAATAATCAAAAAGTAATATAAGTAATTCTAATGACATAGTCAAAATATAAATGATGGAATGTCTTGTTGTTTTAAAATATTCTCATTTGTTCAAGCCACAGGTACAAGGAGGGGTCAGAATAAAAACATACTAAATCCAAAGCCACCTAATTCAGACTGAATTTGACTCATAATTCTCCTCTTTAATCCACTCAATTCATTATCTACTGGAGTGTTTTTCCTTTTCTTCATTTTCTCTTTTTTTTATAACCTGTTTCAGTAAAATAAATATTTACTTCCTGAAACAAAGTTCTATTAAATTAAAATTGTTCTATTAATGCTTTATAGAGGAACTTTGCAGCCAGCTCACCTGAGCCCTGCTTCCTTTCCAATCATGTCCATTTCCGTTCTGGCACCACCCACAGATCCTAATATAGAGATTCTCAGTCAACATTTCTGAAAATCTCAGACTGGCTTCTGCCAGCCTCTCGCCCAACTGCAACGAACAGCTGACCCCCGCTTATCTCCCTCACTGCCACTCACGAAGTGTGTGCACTGTGCGAGTGAAGTCTTTGTAACGTGTAGGAGTTAATACTTTCTAAAGAGATGACTACTTCCAGCATTTTCTAGTGTTGCCAGCCTGAGCTATGAAGTAGGTCAGCACTGAGAGTTTTGTTTTACAGATAAGGAAAATGAGGTTTTGGAGGTTAAATGTCTTAGCCCATTGACCCAACAGCTGTCAGAATTTAGTAACCATTCTCTGGGCCAGTGCTTTCCAGCCCAGATTTTGCAATACCCCAGGGTGTGTCACATTTCCTAGAGCATTTCATGAAATTCTCAAAAAACATTCAATTAAAGACAGATATAGGCCAAATTATATATTCTAGACATAACCAAGAGAAATGGCACACATATATAGTGCACCACAACTTGGTAAAGCATGTAAAACTGGACTTTCCAGTAGTCCACTGAAAGACAGGCACATCTTAGGAACAAGATAAAAACAGAGGTGTAATAATAGGACAAGCATGTTACCAATCATTAAATATCATTTCATCTTTTGCACACATCGCGTTTAATACAATTACAGCTTTACTCAGTAGAAGGGCCAAAAGACAAGGAAATAATAATCATAAAATACTGTTATCTCTTGATCTGCTCTTTGAAAATTAGGAGGAAAAATGATTAACTTTGTCTATGAGTTTTGTTTTATCATCTTCAAGGTAATTATACATACTGAGAGGTTGCCTAGAAACGCTTGACTTGGCTAATATCGAGAAAGGGTATTCAACAGAGTTACCACTAATATCTCCCCAGTTTATGTTGTTTATTTCTTTAAAGCAGACACCAATCAACTATGGCATAACAAGAAAGATCCGTTTGTTTTGTGGACATTTATTAATGTGATACACATGAGCAAGGATATAGAAAGATACTTTAAACACTAAAGCTGTTACAAAGTTAGATGTTTCAACATGAATCCACATCATAATAGCAATGCTAATCAAAGGATATTAAAATTAGCTATTTCACAGAAACTATACTCCTCAAGTTTACATGGCTACATCAGGAGGTAGACCAAACAGGTATTAAGGCGATTACACTGACCAAAGCTAGCAATAAATCTTAACTCTCTTCTTTTTGCAGTGGAGGAAACTGAGGCCCAGAAGTGTGAATCATTTGACCAAGATCACAATGTTAGTGTCAGAGTTGGGAAGATCTTCAAGTTAGGCCCAAGTTCCTCCACTTTACCTTTGAGGTTTAGAGACATTCCAGGGCTACTGAGCAGTTGAACTTGCACTACAATGCATGTATTCTAAATTTCGGTTCGGTGGATGAAGAGGAACTATTGTAGCCATCCATTTCTACGCATGTATCTTTTAAAATATGAGATACTTCATTCCACATTTATGTCTAAGAATAGAGACAAACTTGCATATTCAGTCTTCAAATTCAATTAAGTCTGTCTCTTGACTACTTCCTCCTTTCAAACAAATTTCAAAAAGTATTTATTTTAATCATAGCTTTAGAAACAAATACATGCAAACCCTGACTTTTTAAATTATTCTATGAAGACAAAAGAACACAATATAATATTTGCTACAGATCACCAATTCGTTAGTTGAGCAAGAGGCAAAGAATTTAAAAATTCTAAATATTAAAGAAAAATGTTAAATGCTTTTAATTCAGAAAACCTAAAATGCCTAAAACATGATATTTGATAGTGTACTTGGATCTCATTTACTAGGAATTCCCTTTCTATTTCTTAATACTTCAGGGTTCAAAGAGTTGAACATACACCTTTATCATTTGTTATCAGGTTTGGACTTTCTCAGAATACTGCCAGGCATAAGATTATGGTTTAGGCTGGTTTTCCAAAAACAGGAAAAAAATATTTTTAAAGATACTATTAAAAGTTGAATAGCCAGTGTGTCCTAGACACTATATTAGGAATCAAAGAAATAAAGGTCAAGAAAAAGAAAAGGTCCCTCTAAGTGGATGAACTCACAGCCTAATAAGGAAGACTGATATGAAAAGAGATAATTATAGTACAAAGCAATTAGCTTTAGGGTAGAAATAGAAGTGAAGAACTTCAGAAGCACAGTATATTTAACAGAAAAATCTGAACTCCATGACTAGTTTTCTTCTTCTTTTTTTAATTTTTAATGTTTATTTATTTTTGAGACAGAGGAGAGACTGAGCAGGAATGGGGGAGGGGCAAAGAGAGGGAAACACAGAATCCGAAGCAGGTTCCAGGCTCTGAGCTGTCAGCACAGAGCCTGACACAGGGCTTGAACCCACAAACTGTGAGATCATGACCAGAGCCAAAGCAGGAAGCCTAAACAACTGAGCCACTCAGGTACCCCTCTATGACTGGTTTTCTAAAAGAAATAAATAATCCTCACTTTCAGAGCATATTTATAAAGTTTGTTTTAAACTAAGAAGGACCAAATATCTGGTTATCATAGAAATGTCAAATTACGTATATGTTTGCATGCCTACTTTCCACCTGTGAGAATGACACAGTGAATTTGACGGATCAGGAGAAATAATGGCTCACATTTCATATCTATAACAAAACACTCATATACCACTGCTGTCTGATTACTTGTTAAGTAAAATTCAGTGCAATAAACATGAGAAATAGGTATTAAAAGTTCTAGTAACAATATTACACGTTTGAAGATTTTTGAAAGGGCTCATTATTGACATAAAGCAAAAGTAGTTTACTTAGCCTGAATAATTAATATTATGCCTCAGTAACTCATAATAAACATGCATTCAATTAAATGTTAAAATATCACTTAAATCAATACATAATAATTCAAGAGTCAGGATCAAAAGAAAAATTAAGTAAAACTATTTTAATGCCCTAAATGCCATAAGCACTACAGCTAAAACAATAAAAGGTATTTGATTTTTATAAGCATTTTCTTTGGGGGTTTCTTAAAATAACGTGGACCAGTGGCCAAGTCCTGGCTCTGGAGTCTCTGCTATCTGGTCTGAGCAAATCACCTGACCTCCCCAAAGATCACTTTTCCCAAACACTGAAATGGGTGTGACATTGCCAATCTCACAGGTATATTGTTGAGAAGCCAAAATGTTTCTCTGAAGTGCTTTGAAAGCAGTAAGTCAGTAGTTGATCATCACAATGGCATTTTTCTATCATCATGCTTTTCAGGGTTGAATCAATAAAGTACGTAGAAAGATGTGGCCTCAAGTTCTAAATGAAGGGTTTAATTTATAAAATATATAGCAACAAAGTATACCTGAACTTGTTTCTATAACTAGAAATTATGTTTCTATTTAAGAATTTATTTATATATATATATATATTTATTTTTTATTTATTATGTTTACAGAAACATAAGTAGAAACATAATTCTTAGTGTATGGTTAAAAGGAAAAAATACATATTGTTTGCTGAATTAAGAACCAATATGAAGATATCAGACACTTTAAAGTTGACCACTCAGGACAAAATCACCTGAGAGCAAAAAGAGGCCCAGGACTGTGCAGTCACTGTCCCTTCCTGTAAATGTAAGTTTGTTAAACATGGTTTAAGCCGGTAGGTTAACAAATGCCCAGAGAAATTATTGGCTTTTCTTTCCTTTATTTTTTTTTTAATTTATTTATTTTTGAGAGACAGAGAGAGACAGATCATGAGCAGGGGAGGGGCGGAGAGAGAGGGACACACAGAATCTGTAGCAGGCTCCAGGCTCTGAGCTGTCAGCACAGAGCCCGATGCAGGGCTTGAACCCACGAACTGTGAGATCATGCCCTGAGCCCAAGTCAGGACTCTCAACCGACCAAGCCACCCAGGTGCCCCTCGGCTTTTCTTTAGAGACTGATAAATACTCAATGTGTGTCAGATGTGATATGTATATTTAAAATAGATTAACAGAGGCAGAAATACATTTTCATGTAGAGGACTAGCAAAGTTAATATTTGAAGCTATTGACAGTGTAAAAAGAGACCAGGGAAAAACATCTCTGCCTAAAGAAACATAAGGAGTGAGACTGAGAAACAGAACACATGCATGGTTTCCGATATATATTTTTTTAATGTCATGTATATATGAAGTCCTTCAAAGCAATCAAGAAAGTGTAAGTTCAAGTGATAACAGATCTCTACAAAATGCAGCTGCAACAAATAGAAGAGCATTTAGGTCCTGAGACCATTTTTTTTTTCTGGAAAAACACCCCCGAATGTGTCAACATAATTATTTAAGTAATAGCCTGAAACACTTTGAAAGGCACCATTTAATCAAAATACAGTACCCTCTCCTCCTGAGCATGATATATCTCTACAGGAATATGTCTGAAGTCTTAATGGACCTGCTAAAGTTAACAACAAATAAATGAAAACAAGTAGGTATAAATATCTGCTATATTAAAAGATGACTGAGTGGCATATAATTTCTACTAGTAATTCTGTGCCCATGTTGAAGTTGAAATTAGTACACAGTTAATGCCTGCTTTGAAGAAAGTTATTATGTACCTTCCACACCGCAAACCAATAAACTCCCCCTCCCTCTCACTATGTTGTTGCTAGCCTTTGTCTTTTTTTTTCCTGTGGTCCTGTTTAAATTCTCACCTTGCTCTGCCCTTGTCATCAAGTCGTTCAAGCACAAAGCAGGGAGCATGGGGAGTGTTTACTCATTTCCCAAGTCCATTATCTTACACATTAATCACTGGTCTGGAACTTTTGGACAATGCTGAATCTGTTACCTTTTTTTTCCCCTTTCTGGCTGCTTTACTCATGAATCTGACAGTTCACTAGTTTCGGGCTGCACTTACACTTGATGACCTTTTCATTTGATTAACCATTTTTGTCCCTTAAAAAATTAACCGTATGTCGTTTAGGGTCCAGAGAAAGCATAACGAACTTAAATGTGGAAGATGAAGCCCTTATTTTTCAAATAGTGCTTTTTCTTCATGGAAAGACAGACCAACGGAGCTAAATCTCTTAAATATTAGTTTGTGAAAATATTTGTCTTTGTTGGACTTGAGCCTGTTCTCTTTCCCACTGCCCGCCCCCCCACGATTATTAAGTGTCATTTTCAAAACAAAACATTAATGAGAAATTCTGCTTAACTTTGGAAAGCAAATATTTTTAAATTTTAAAGCAAACAAACTTTTTACTCTCTAAAATCTCCCCAGTTCTTGCATAATATGAAGGGGTTGTTCTGGGAATCCAAAGTTAAGGTTCAGTAATGATTACTAAACCAAGAGAAATAGATGTAAGAAAGCAGGACAGCTGGAGGCTCTTGAACTATAGTTGTCAAAAGATTTGTTTGTGAAACATGCATTTTATTGCCTTGTATGCATGTTATAATGAGCCATGGACAACTGCAACATTACACTTAATGATTGCATTTCTTGTTTCAGCCAGTTTCCTTGTCCTCTAGCAATTAACGTTTTCCCAGATCACCCAAGGCTACTTTGTCAGGAAAAAAAAAAATCTGAAATTCACATAAATGAGCAATGTCAATAGTTTAGAAAGAGTTTACTTAGAGAACAAAGGGCCCTTATGAGGCACTAGTGAGAAGAAATGGGGAAAAAATGAGTCCTCACAATGTAAGCCTTTTCTTAAAGAGACTTGTTATCAAGCAGTTCGGGATAGTCCCTCAAATCTGCATTAAAATGCATTTCATTCCATTGACTCATTTGCATTAATTTCTCCCATTATATCTGAAAATGGCTGAATGTCTCCCCAACACAATGCCACAGCCTATCACAGGCTACCACGGCGGCCCCAGGTGCCAATTTACTCCTCTTAGTTCTTTTCATTCTGTTTGCGGTTTCTGACAACTGGAGTTCTCCTCTCAGTCCGAGGGACTTTTCAATTGGATTTGCTCGTGGTGACAAAATTGTTGCTTTGCTGAGAGGAGGGGGTTCTTTGATTGAGCGTCTATCATGCTGCCATGGGAAAGCGAGAGGCGAATGATTCTCAGTGGCTTCTGATTTCCAGTATTTGTTCAGCATTAGGCCCACTTATCTCCAGAAGAAAAAGCAACATGTAGAAAGAAAGTGACAGGCAGAAACACACTCACTTGCTCCTTCATTCTCACTGCGCTCTGTATTCAAACAAGGGAGACCTATTACACTGAAAGCTCCAGATCAGCCTCACTCAATTATCACAGTTAATCCTTATAGCTCTATAAAGTAAATATTTCATTACAATTTCAAATAAACAGTCACCCAATCTAATGAAGCAAGAACTCAAAGTGGCAATGTCATAGAACTCGTTACCATCATCAAAGGAAAGGACATAGCCTTGTCTACTAATAATGAAAAAATGGATACTGGCATATTTATGAACTCAAGGGTGTGTGGTGGTGAAGGGCTTCCCCCTCCCCTCAGTGCCATTGACCAATTTATCTTTCCAAATACAATTCAATTATCAGAATTCTATTTGTCTTTTTTCTTTCCCTTTATTTCTCTCTTTTTACACCCCAGTCTCTCCTTCGTGCTAATAATCTTCCTCACACAGTCCATCATCAGTATACAATGCACTTGGCACATTCAACAAGAACTTCCCTTTTTTTCATGAACATCAGAGAACCTTGATTTGGTGTTTCAAATTCAGGAAACTTACAGAATATAAAGTGATCATTTCATGATTCATTCTCTCTACATCAATGTTACCTTAACCCTTTATCTTGTATGTCCTTTTATCCTTTGTCTCATACTCTTATACTCTGGGGCAAGAATATCTAAAAATAACTCTCACTTCACCAAATTTTAATAATTTGAAGAAAAGCTTGAATTGAATACAGATAAGTAGATTAAGTCCTTAATCAAATGTTGCATTACCTCTGTGCTTCTCTCTCATTTTAATCCTAATCTTTAGTCCCTTGGGGAATCATTTTCCTTAAATTATTATTTCATCCTTCTTATTAAATACTCTGATAACAGTCATTATGTTTTCACAATTTTATAATTCATTCTATCAGACAGAAGAAGGTACAACATGTGTAATAGGACAATTTCACCCATACTTGTTAGAACTTACTCAAAGGGTCAAAGGGGCCCCATGCTATCCATCATGGCGCAAACCTTCTCTAGTTAGATGGGGACCACAACAGCCTCTCTCTCTCAGTTAAACTATGCTCTGTTGAACTGTCCTCTAATTATTGTCTCATAGAAGTTAGATAAAATGTCTTGGCTCCTGGTGAAGATTTGCAGTTTTTTTTTCTCGCCTCTGAGATTCTTAAATACTTAGTCGTCTTAAAATCTGCCCTGAAATCACTGTTTACCAAACACTTACGGACATACAAATCACCCGGGGAGGCTTCTTAAAATACAGGTTTTGATTCAGTAGATCTGGAGTGGGGCCTGGGATTTTGCATTTTTAAAAAATATTTATTTATTTATTTATTTGAGAGAGAGAGAGAGAGCAGGGCAGGGACAGAAAGGGAGAAAGAGACAGAGAGAGAGAGAATCCCAAGCAGGCTCCGTGCTATCAACATGTAGCCTGACGTGGGGCTCCATCTCACAGTTGTGAGACAATGACCTGAGTTGAAATCAGGAGCTGGACACTCAACCGTCTAAGCCGCTCAGGTGCCCCTGGGATTCTGCATTTTTAATAAGGTCACATTAATACCAATACTGCTGGTCCCAAGATCATACACTGAGAAGCCAGGAACTAAACGGATGTATGGCATTTATGATTTTTATAATAAATTCACAAGTAGGGGATCTTTAGAATATGATTAGGAGAAAGCTCCATGTAAAGTTGTCAACACTTTTAACTAAATTAAAATATCTGAAATATGAATGATTTAATAGATATTACTTACATTAATAAAGCTTCCTAAAATATGAATTTAAGTAAGAATGTTACTACTATTAATGATATTGATAATTTAACGGTTTGATATGTACACATAATTATTAACTCTTTCTGTCTATATGACAACTTTAAAGGCCTCTGCTATTGTGTTAAGTACATCAATGATGCTAGAATACTGAGACTCTGCAATAAAATAACCCATTCAAGGTAGGGGCCGATACTCAAGTATTGTCTGCAAATGTACTGTCAGTGCAAATATCTCTAACTCCCCGTGTCACTGGATCGCAGTCTATAGCAACGCTTACACCCAACACATTTTATAGAAGGGTCCATAGTGTCCTTGACACTCTTCCAGGCCTTCTGCTTTCAAAAACTATTTTTTTAAATGTTTATTTAATTTTGAGAGAGAGAGACAGAGCATGAGCAAGTGAAGGGCAGAGAGAGGGAGACACAGAATCGAAGCCAGGCTCCAGGCTCTGAGCTGTCAGCATAGAGCCCGATGGGGGATTTGAACCCACAAACTGTGAGATCATGACCTGAATGAAGTTGGGCACTCAACTGACAGGTACTCCTGGGCCTTCTGGTCTCTGATGTGAAAGGGCAAATAAAGCTCCCGCCATCCTGGGTTTACATACAAGTGAACAACTGAACAAATTAGTGAGCAAAAAAAAAAATAATTGAGCAAGAAAATGTCAGATGTAGGTAAGTGCTGTGAAGAAAATGCTGTGATAGAAATGAGTGACAGAAAAGTACTTAGGAGTGTACATCTTAGAAATAAATAAAAAATTTTTAAGTTTAAGATCTGATATTACTATTATGATTATTGGACCACATTAGCAACTTCATCTTCCTTAATAATTTCAGTTCATTATAAAACTGCAAACAAGCATCAAATGGTTTTTTGCTGGTATAACTGTGCTCACGACATAGATATGGAAGGACAAGTTTGAAGACTGTCACCTTTTGGTATCAGCTCCTATATATGTTACTTTGACTGATATCTTAACACTCCGTGAGGCCAGTGTCATAAACTTCATCATAAACATTAACACTTATATATCAGTTTATTTAATACTTTCATTTGAAACATCTTACATGTTAAGTGATTTAATAGTTCAACTGCTTTGTTAAGTATAGTAGTGTTGTAACCATTTTCCAGGTTATAAAATGGAGGCACAGAATGTTTAACTAATAAATCCAGATTTATGTGGCTGGTAAGCATCAAAGTTAAGTTTGAAATCTGGGCAGTTGCATTCCAATGTCTGTGCTCTTAATAGTTTGCCTCTCATTCTTGTTTATAAAAAATGACAGTTATAAATTATTTCCAAGATTTTATGTGCTCACAAATGCTAAAACCCAATGATACTGATCTAAAATATAAAATCTAAAGGTCAGGCTGTGTTATAGCCTGTTGGGTTGGGTGTTTTTGTTTGTTTGTTCGGTTGAAATATATGAGTGCTGAAAATCATGCAAACCTCTGATCAAAGTCATCCCATTTTTAAAAAATTTTTTAATGTTTATTTTTGAGAGAGAGACACAGACAGACACAAAGACAGACAGAGGGTGAGTAGGGGTGGAGCAGAGAGAGAGGGAGACACAGAATCCAAAGCAGGCTCCAGGCCCTCAGTTGTCAGCACAGAGCCCTATGCAGGGCTCATATTCATGAACCGAGAGATCATAACCTGAGCTGAAGTCAGACGCTTAACCAACTTAGCCACCCAGGCATCCCATCTCACTTTTAATGAGAGATTCCTCATTCCTTTCTTTATGTACCTTTGCACAAAAGATTACAAATAGAAATAGTAAATCTAATAACTGATCATTAAAATAAAAGTGCCATATATGTAATTCACAGAGGCTTATGCTCCACCGGAAATACTAGTCAGAATAATAAGCACTATATGATTCTTTAATGCAATTGTTGGATTTTAAAAATAAATGAATCTTTTAATAACATTCATGAGCAAAAAATGCCCTCCTTTGCCTTATTACAATGAATTGTATTCACTTATCCATCCATTTAGCAAACATTTATTGAACACTTACTTTGTGTACTAGAATAGAAAGATGAATGGCCGTGGAGCAAAGATCAGTGTTTAGAAGATTAAATATGGATGATTTAAGTAAGAATATGATTATCAATATGAATAATATTCATAATTAGCTGCCTTAATGTGCACTTCATTTTTCACTATTGTTATTCTCACCACAATATTCAAAGTCTCCCTCAGCACATCATGTTATATTAATAATACAGACCCCCAAATCATCACATACACATATACCCTACTCAAAGGTAGGTGTGCATTCCACACATCGAATCATTGTACATAAGCCTGATCTCATTGTGCTTATTCAGGTGCTTAGTCAATGCTCAACACATGAAAGTTTTCATTTTACTTCTTTACTCTTCAGGGTTTGAAGATATGCCAATGTAGTAAGTATGTGACTATTCCATCTCCAGTAGGAGAACTCTCAGTAGACAGATTTCCTAGGCATCTTGAAATATACTGGTCTTTTGATTTCAGCAACAACACCGTAATTATCTCTTTACATCTTTAACCATGCCTCCTTTTTTCACTGAACCTTCTCCTGTTTTGCCTAAAAAGTAAATACTACTCAGAGTTTCATTTTTATATTCTCCCTCTGTTTCTAAATCACCTTTTCCAAGAGTTCCCATTCGTTCGAATTTTCATTTTCCAAGGAAGGTGCAAGGTGGTCCCCCCCATTGATATTAATAGTGTTAACGAACTCTGGACACCATTGTTTGGCTATTCCACGCTTATCACAAGGACATTTCCATGAATTGGACATCTTTTCCCAATTCAGCCCCTCCTTTTGTATTTCCTTTCCTGCTGCACCATCCATCAAGTCATACAAACCAGACATTTGTAAGACATTAACTTTGGACGTCACCTGTTCCTTCCATCCCCTCTCATCAACAAACATCTAATATGTGATCATATTCCATTAGCTTTTTCTACCACTTACAGCACTGTTACATTCACTTCTCCCTCTCCATTCCTGAGGTCACTGTCTTAGCAAAAGCCCTATTTATTTGCTACTCAGACTGTTAAAATAGTCTTCTAATGAGGCTTCTTGCCTCATAAAATTAATAAAAGGAAACATAACCAGGATGGAATCAGGAGGTTTGGCAGGGGGCGCTGTCACGCCCTACCACTCATTGTCCATTGCAGACCCAACCAGAAGAAACAGACCTACCTTGTGCCTTGCCTGTGAATACTATTTTACTATGGCAGCACAGGGTAGGAAGGCTTCCTTCTCCCCTGGCAACACCCCAGCCAATGACAGACAGTCACAACTCAGCCAGTGAAAAGCCACAATGCTTCACACTCCCAGTTTCTTCCGATGGACTTTTTTGTTTATAACAGCTCCTCCCAGCTTCCTGCTTTCCTCTGTAAGATTGCAGTTCATCCCCTTTGCTCTCAGGACTTGGCAATGGCTTTGCTGTACCTTGTGTGTCCTGGAGTGCAATTCTCTACTATTCTTGAATACACCCATCTTTTGCTGGTAAAGTAACTGGCAGTTTTATTTTTAAGGCTAACACCTCCATTTGTACTGCATTTCCAACTGGTCCCCTAGTGCTGAAGTTTTTTACTTCTGAAGTGAAAATTTGGTTATGTAGTGTGCTTTATTGAGTCTTTCTCATACATCATATTTCCTTGTTACTCTCAAAATATAATCTAACTCCACAGACTAAATGAGAGTCTTCATGATTGGCCCCCTGCCTATCACTCCAACTGATCTTTAAACAACAATAATAATAGTTGTCATTGCCTGTGCCTGGCACTGTTAAAATGCTTTTATATGCTATCTTATTTACTCCTTCTATCAACCATATGAAGTGAGATTTAAGACCCCCAATTTTACTAGCAATGTTCCCAGAGATAACTCATCTAAAATCACTGGATTAGAGAATAACAGAGCCAGGGCCTAAAACAGGTTCAAACTAACTGTGAAGTTCTTATTTCCAACCGCTTTTATATCTCCCTCAAATTCCCTCCCCTGTCTACATTTTTATCTTTCTGCTCTCAGTTCTAACCCAGCAGTTTTCAACCTGGAAGTACGTTAGAATCTCTAATCACCTGGGAAGGTTTTTAAAACCTCAGTGGCCTGGCTTCACACATCTCTTGAGATTTCTATTTAGTTAGTTAGTGTGAAGTGAGGTCTAGGTATCAGTATTTTTTAAGAGCATCCTAGATTTTTCTAGGGTGCAGCCAGGTTTGAGACATGCTGGCTAATGAAGCTAAATTATATATAGCAACACGAAACATCATGCAACCTCTTTATATCTGTTCTCAGTGACTGTAATTATTTCTCCCTTCGTGATTGTGCATCCTGGATTTTGAACTTCCTGTAGACGGAAATCATGGATTGCTTGAATTTATAACTAATGTGACTGGTGGGCAGTAGGCCCTCAACAATAACTTGTAAAATAAATACATAAGACTTGATGGTTGCTCTTACAAATACTTTGTAGGAATTAATTTTGAAGTTCCTTAAATTTCTCAGAAACTAGGAAAGAATAAAACCCCCAAAAAATGATTTTACTACATGAAATTGGTTACACATAAAAAGTGTCAGTATCTTCCTGAAAAAAAAATGGTCTTACTTAGATAAGGATCCAAAAAAGTTATTTTTTCAAAGTCTTGCAGTGGTTAGCATCATGCACAATGTGTGTGAAAACTCATAGGCTAGATTGACAGGGTAAGATAATAAAGTCAAAGAGAGATCTTATTTTCTGGTTAAGACTCTCCTCCCTTTCAGATAAAACAGATCATAAACACTATACCTTTATGCAACTTCCATTTTCCCCCCAGTGACACTACATTTTCCTGATGATTAATTACTTAATCATTGGGAGATTAAAATATCATATTACTTGGCAATTGAAATATCACACTATTTGATATTGTTTATCAGTAAACTAACTTAATTTTATTATTGATAATAATGATTTAAGTTTCTATTATAATCTGGGCTATTCATATAATTTTAAAGAAGAAAGAAATTTAGAAATTTTAGCTTATTTCCATAAGTTTCTTTAAACAGTTTAATACGATCTAAAAATCCTATGTCTCTGCTCTCATGTAAAGCAAAAATCTAAGTTATAGTATTTTGTGGGGTGATTTGGTGGGGGGATAAAATACATAAGAATATAAAGAGAATCTGAATGCCCACATAATAAAAATTAATCATGGTGAATTGCTTTGGGGAGAATCATACACTTGACCCACATTGAAGACTGAAATATTAATCCATTTCTATGACAGAGATCAAGCTTCATAGTCGCTTTTTATCCTCCTCATAATAGAAGCAACAGTTGTAAACCATAATGTTATAGTTCAAACAATGCCCCCCCTAAGACTTCAAATTTATTATAGCATTCATCTCCAAGACAAAAGACCTGGTGTAGGAAAAAAGCTCTTTTTAGCAAAAAGCATGGTTGTTATTTATGGCTCAGATGCAAAGAATGAGTTTGGGGAATTTATCAGAGATGAAGGTATGAAATGTTTTAGCTTGTTCTTCTCTCTCTAATCCATAAACCATTTTCTCAGCCACCCAAGTGAATTCTAATGGAACAGAAATGATGAAATAATATTTTCCTAGCCCTTTAACACTTTTTCTTCTGTGTAAGTTTCAGTGAGATGAAAAGAATATGATTTCTTAAAAATAAGGATATTTTAAGCAGCAGATAAGCAATATTTTCCACTAATATGTAATTTAGTCTCTGGGGCAAAATTCAGCATTTTTAATGATGGTGTAGTGTTTATGTGTTTAATTCTGAAAATCCCTACTATTACTATTAGTATTATTATGGGCTATCATGAAATTAGAAGTTCAGAATAAGTGCATATTCACTAAAACTATTTCAGTAATAGAAGTTTCATTATTGCCTCTAAAAACTCAACAATGATCCTCAGCCTCTTTTATTTGAATATTCTTAGTCGTTAACTATCCCTCCAATCGACGCTCTCCTTAAAATAAGACATGCCATAATCAACACAAAAATAACCTAGGGATTACCTACTGTGCAACCTTCCTTTTTGAAATGAGTCTAAGGCCACAAGAGGGGCGTCTATTTCTCTAATGACCAGGCCAGGGAGAAGCCTCATGCAGGTAGGAAAGTGTGGGATAAACCAGGATGTAATGAAAATTCATTCTTTATACTTATATATCACTTTTCTAAATGTGAAAACATATTCAATAAATCGGACTGGAGAAAAATGTAAAATGTATAGTAAGTGTTTGCCCTCGAGAAAGTTGAATGTTTATAGTTTATGCACTTTTAAAAGTGTTATAAGAACAGCTCTATGGTCCCGAGCACAATGAATGAACTATAAAGATGCCATTTGTTTTTTTTTTTCTTTCCTAATTCAAAAAAAGACAGGTAATTTTAGAACAAAATAAGGCAGCTGGAATAAAATATGGAATAATCCTTAAACTGAAATGCTTTCCTGGCATTGTTTGATAGATGGTATACTACTTCTATTGTTTGCCAAATTCCATTTAAATTGCTCCAACAGCTCAAGGAAAATGTGGACTCTATCTGGACAGTTTTTAACATCATAATCACTGGAATTGAGAACAAGCCACTGCTGAGTTATTTGCCATCGTGCATTTCGATTGCACATTTGCTGAGTGTTGGTGCTTCCCCCCTGCCTTAGTTTTGATACTATAATTCCTTTGCCACAATTTTCATCTGTATTAGACTACTTTAGCTTGACATAGAAATAAAAGTTAATTAGTTTCTATGGCGACCTATGCATTAAACATTGCAGTTCTTTCAGATTTGTAAATACATTCCAACTTAGTATTCAGAATGCAATGTGTATAAGCATTCAGTACAAATAGTGTGAGTTTGTTTGCAGTTAAGATAGAATAGGGACTTGAGCCAGATGACATAATTCATTTGAGTATACAGTGTCAGTCCTAAGTTTGACATCTATGTGCCTTATGCTTATATTTAAAGCTGCACACATGTCTTTGTAATATTTTTTCTAAATGCTTTTTAAAAATTTAATACATACACTCTACAGAAAATATCCTAAATTCTTTCAGGCTCATTTTAAGTACAAAGTGCTTAATAGGGGCCATTTCACTCAGCCAATAGAATTGGCACTTTTTCTCTAAAAAGTAGTTCTCAAACCTTTGTGCACAGTAAAAACACCTGTAGAACTTCTTTAAAAGTATGAATTTCTCAGTTCCACCTCCAGAATGTGAAATTGAGGATATGTAGGATGAGACCGATGAATCTACACTGGTATCGTGCACCCTAGTTGATTATAATGTTTGCGTTGGTAGGATCACTTTAGTAAAAAACAGAGTGTAAATCAGATACTCTTTTACCAAATGTAATAAAAAAAAAACTTTTAAGTTATCAAGTTATCAGCATATCACGATTTTAGTACTCTTGTGAAACATTATTTCTTATATTGAGGGTAAAAAATCAGACTTCTCACACTATTACTCTAATTTTAATTTCTTTAGAGCAATAAATAATATTCTTCATACAGAAATCTTCCAAAAACACCAAATATATCAGTTATTGATTGAAATTAATAACATGTGACATGATCCTATGCATAAAGACCTTTCACAAAAAGCAGATGATTTACATGAAAAAAGAGGCTAAATTTTACTATCCACTATTTTCTACAGACAATATTCTTTCTCTATCCTGGGAAAGGCAAGCTGTAATACATTATGCTTTGGGATTCTAATCAGAAACCTATAAACAATGTATAACTTACAAATGCCCTTCAGTGCATTATAATACTTTTAGTACAGCTTTAAAATTTTAAATCAATTCTGCCATTCACTCCATATTATTTATCTTCAATTTCTCCATATTTTAAATGTCACTGTGTCATATTAAGTAATAAAAAGTTTAAAAGATTATAACCTGAACTTGGCAGATATTCACTTTCATTATTAGGCCTGAAATTCTTGCCTTCGTGTATTTTCACTACCAAAAGAGTCTTACTTCCGGGCTTTGCTGTTTTCATTCCTAAATGCAAGGAAATCTTTGCATCCACTGAACAACCTAAGGTACTATAATGTTGCTTTAAGCCAATTCTAATGGTAAGTTAATTTAAAACATTTGGCTCTTTATAAAACTCTTTTGTCACCTATCTTGAAAACTATAATATGCTGGCAGCCTGAATCATCCTTCACTTCTATCAGGTATATCACTTAGATGTCCCATATTCCAGTAACATTTCATTTCTTCCAATCTGAAGCTCACAGAAGAAAAAAGGCACTCAAAGGTTGGTTTTTATAAGCACCATAGGTACAAATTATAGCTACGTTATATAATAGGCTTTATTGTAAGAAAATGATCCATACCAAATATGCTTGGGTGGTAAATATAATTTCTTTCCCCAAAATGTCCCCTTAAATAAGTGTTGTTTTCATTAACTTTGTCCCCGTTGTAATGGTGATAGGAATCTCTGTTAACTAAAGCTAGTAAAATCCATATAAATATTAGTAATTCAGGACTGAGAATTTTATGGAAACAAAACTATGGACAGAATATCCAGGTGCCTCTGTCCAATATAATACAGATCTTTCCTTGACGACATGGTTTTTGCTGTAACACTACTCTCATTAGATTGGAATTTGTGTTAACTTCCCTGTACCAGGACTTACTAATAGGATTGCTAGCAATTATTATACTGAAATGAAATCAGCACAAACTATTAGATCTGTTTAAACAAGTTAAAAATAAACCTTGATTAAATGTTCTTTTATAAGAAGCTGCTCATTAGGGCTACATGGCCTTCAGAAAAATTGGTGTTTCATTAACATCAAAGAATGCATTGCATTTAAACTCCTTCGCCTAAAAAGTTATGTATAAAATAAAGTTTTAAAAATATTTTAGATAGTGAAATTTTAGAAAAGATCTTACTTACGGTTCTCGGTTTAGTCAGTAGAAAGAAATATGCTGTTAAGATAGTATTAATAATGGGATTCCAAAGAACACCACCACCACCAAAAGCAAAAATAAACAAAACAAAAAAGTAAAAAACTTTGCCAAAGTGATCAAATGATAAATTTCTTCTAAACTGAGGTACAACTCTGTCATGAAATAGCTGAATTAGAAAGTCATTTGGGTATTTAAATGCAAATAAGAATCTACTTTTAGAAAAAATCAGTAACTTTTGAACCATGGTAGCATTTATATGACTCTAGAAAGGAGAAGTATACCATTCTAGAAAGCAGAAATCACTTCTCCCCTGTAACAATGGATCAATAAACTACTTTGACCTGACTTGATAGAATTGTTCTGTTGATGATAAATGACCAAAAATAATTAAGACGTAATGTTGGTAAATGTAAGTATAGGGCCTACAAAGTCATAGAAAGGATTTGGGTAAGATTTTCTGTCATGTTCCATCTTTCTATCTCCACACCATTAGGCACATACCTGCATACAAATACGCACACACACACACACACACACACACACACACAATTTATCCCACTAGAATAAGGTACATATTAGTCGCACAAAGATAAATGATATTTGAGTAAAGGCGGACATAATCCCCATTGTTGAGGATGGGCAAAGGATGAAAAAAACTATTTCAGAAATGAAATACCAACTGAATTGTCAGATGTTGAAATTCACAAAAGCATACTAACTAAAGTTAACAGTAGATCGATTCTTTTAAAGATTATAATTTACTATAGTGCTCGAAGTTTTTTAAAACAAGATTTTATTTTTCCGAACAGTACATCTATTATTCTGAACAAACCATGTAATCACTAGCGTAATTTAATCTCTTCATATAGACTGACCAGCTCTACAGTCTTGCCCTGTGCCTACACAGTACTATGAATATGTTCTGGTTTTTTAAGGGAACAAACCTCCTAGTTTAGGTAATTAAAATTCCTTAATTAAACATACTATGGCACAGACAATGAATTCTTTATAAATCTGTGAGAATGCCTAAAAGCAACAAAATCACACTTTTGTTAAAGCATTTGTGTGTATTTTGCACAATTTTTAAAAGTTTAACCTCTGTAGATCAATGTGCTTCCTTAAAAGACTTTAATAAATTAAAGTGGAGAGAGCTTTTTTTCACCAGGCAGAAAAAGCTGATGAGACAGGTTTAGTTTAATCTCAGGCAATAGAAGTCATTAACCATTCTCTCAGGGATTAAAATATAGCTTGCCCTTTTCTTCTCTCACTTATCATTAGCATCACTTTAATCTCCTAGCGTTTCACACTGCTATTTTAATCATTACTTACTGCCTTTTGACAAGTGCAGAACATGCTTTTTCTCATTGAGGCAATATCCTGGTTTTAGCTGACAAATGTAGGACATAATGTAAAAATATCAAAGTGACATCTCTTAAACACACCTTCATCATAAAAATCTCTAAAGTTACAATATTCCTTTGTCTGGTATTTCCATGAAAATTATCATTTGAAAGGTTTATATCTTAAACAAAGAAAAAAGTTTCTTCTAAATACAACAAAAACTAGTTTGGAAAAAATATTAAACTCATAATGAGACCCCAAAATGCATACATAAATATTAATCTCTTGCTCTACAATAGTCAGGAACTTCCAAATATTTACAAAAGCAGCCTGCTGTTGCAATATAACTTTGATAACAAAATATACGTTATTGAAATGGCTACTCCATTACCGTTTGATGTTTTATAATTACATAAAACAGTACATATATCCCAGGTTGAAACAAAATAAAATACTACAATGATTATGCCTAATTCTATTATTTTTATAATGCCTACCACATGTCTGCTGATCAATAAACATTAAGTGATACTTAAGAGAAAGTTTAGATGTAAATAATGATAGTTACGGCTAAATTAATATGTAACATCTGAAAATCTATTGAGAAGGCTACAACTGAACTTTTTGTTACACTTTCTAAATTGTTATTTCAGATACAAGAAAACCATATGATGTTTGTTAATGTTCTTTTATCTAATGACATTTAGTCTAATTTATAGAATCTCATTAATCTAATCTTCTTAAACTTGAAGTGGATAACAAACTTGGAATAGGTCTCTTGGGATTCAGGAATTTAAGTTTTATACTGTCTTTAGATATAAACATTATAAGATGAGAAGATATTCCAGAATCTTTATAATATACTATTTTCACTGAAAAGTAAACCATTGAAATATTTGGTAATTATAAAATCTGACTTTGAAAACCAAAGTACCAATTTTTTGGTAACGATCACTCACACTTGGCCCCACGCCCTTTAATCTAGTCCATCTGTAATGATCTCACAGTACTTTCAACCATTATTTAACTGTTAGAAGAAAAAATATGTCGCACTATATGTTTCGACAATAAAATCCCTTCTTAAGCTTCACAAAGCAGAACAATTCATTATTTGATCCCTTTCCAGGTTCAAAGTCTGTCTTATTACAGTACTTCAAAGAAATATGTAATCAAAGACAAACAGCTGTGAAAACAATCTTTTATTACTTTACTATCATTGAGAATATATCTTTGGAGTAAACCAATGGAAATGGAATACAAATAATCCCCATTAAGGTAGTTGTTTTGCATTAGTTCACAAACTATGCACAATTATCTTTAAGATTTTTAATTTTATTTCCTATAAATAGATTAATGGCACAGTCCAGTCACTCTATCGTCTGTGAAAAAGAAACAAAACAAACAAACAGAACACACACACACACACACACACACACACACACACGAATGACAACAACAACAAAGAGCTGGGCTGCTCTAATGTCAAACAAATGTTTTTAATAAACAAATTTTCAAAATGATACTAAGCGATGTGACTCTCTGGGTTAACATTAACCTGAAGCGAAATCATATTCTCTGATGCTCATGCTAATCAGAGAGAACTGCAATATTGTTCAACTACAAATTGGTGCACATAATTAGAATTTATACATCGAATGGACCACTTACAGTCTGCTCTGAAAACAGACACAAAATGAAGCAATTACCTTCTAAGGTGGTAGCTAAGTTGCCAAAATTATTCCCATATTTTCAGTGTGACACAACAATCTGGTTATGTTTCTACTTCTTACAATGGAGGGTTTCTATTATCAATATACAAATAGATTGGAAAATGTAACACAAAGTGTTCTTTGGATAGGAATCTGCAGGCTTGTAAAACACTCTGCAGGTGTCAGAGTAGAAGTGATGATGTTCTTTTTTTTTTTTTTAAATGTTTTATTTATTTCTAGGAGAGAGAGAGAGAGAGAGAGAGAGAGACAGCGTGAGCAGGGGAGGGTCAGAGAGAGGGAGTCACCGACTGAAACAGGCTCCAGGCTCTGAGCCGGCAGTCAGCACAGAGCCCGACACGGGGCCCGAACCCACGAACCGCGAGATTATGACCTAAGCGAAAGTCGGACACTTAACCGACTAAGCCACCCAGGCGCCCCGAAGTGATGATGTTCTACCAATCCCTACAACAAAGGACATGTAGAGGCAGAAGGAACACATATCCCTTGAGTGCATATGATACAATAGAAGCTATACCTTATTTCATTTAATTCCAACACCATATCACCCAGAATAGCATTACCATGCACATTTTAAAGATGTGGAAAGTTAAATAACTGAATAACTTTTGACTCATTTCTGGGTGAATCTAACTCCAAAGTCAACGTGCTCTTGCATAAGACCAGATACCATCTATGCTAGAACAAAATTTCTAGGTACATGTCCTCAAATGTTCTTAAAAGGTACTACATTCTAACAAATCTAACAATTTTTTTAGAAGATCTTAAGCCGTGAACATGTAATCAAGGACAAAATGGTTAATTATAACTTTCTACAAAGCTGAACTGATGATTCATCAACACAGGCCCATTAGAGAGACCTTCGTCTCTACGGCTCTATGAACACATTGGTAGGCCAAAAGCTTCATGTCATCGCTCTCACCAAGAGATATGACCGAAAGATGGAAATGTCCTACCTCAAACTGACAAACCAAAGAAAATTGAAAGATAACAATAATTATCATAAGACTATGACCATATAGGCAAATCGGTTAATTAAGCTTAGTACACGAATTTTGAAAAAAATAGTGGTATGTCCACTTAATTTTTCTGATATATCAGTATAATCTTAAATAGTTTTAATATATTTGTATTTGCTTAAAAGTCTCTATTAATACAGATATATGCAAACATACATACGCATATTTATACAAAAACACATATATATTAACTACACTATAGTAAGTTCTTTTACATAAAATAGTCTTTCTTGAAAGTGTAAGTCTGAACTGAATATAGTTGTTGGAGACTTCCCTCTGTACTAATACGGTTATCTGAAGGCCATTCAGAGAAAAGAAAAAATAAAATAACAATAGCTAGTATGTAAAAAGAATTTAATTAAAAACAAAACATAAAACAAGGGCATCTGGGTGGTTCAGTCACTTAAGCATCTGACTTCAGCTCAGGTCATGATCGCACGGTTTGTGGGTTCAAGCCCAAGTCAGGCTCTATGTCTCCCTTGCTCTCTTTCTGTTCCTCCCCTACTGTGCACTCGCTCTCTCTCTCCCAAAAACTAAAATAAACATTTAAAAAATAAAAAATAAAAACTTTTGTCACAGGTGAAAACTAAAAACTCTAAAATCACTTCAGCATAAACACTGTACTCTCTATTTTAAATCACAATATAAAAAAACAAAATTCCTAGAGACTGTGGCCAGCCAAGCGTAGAGATACTGAAGGAAATGGAAGTGCTTATTTGAAGTCCTGATCCTTCAATTCATAGTACAACTTGGTTCAGTTTTACTGGTTACTAAATAAACAGTATCAGAATTGGAAATGCATTTAATGCATGACTCAATTTCCATAAAAGTTAATTTCCTGACTTTTCAGTTTGATTGCATCAGAAGTTATTCAGTACAGGAGGGCAAAACAAAGTCAGTCACTCCAGCTTTGGGATAATTAAGCAGTAATTTGACCAAACGTTTCCTTCCTTTCTGTGTATTTCTCAAAGTCACTACTACCCTACAAATTTTAGCAGAAACATTTTTAATGGGCATAATCTATAAGGGAAATAGTGCATAGCATGATGTTTCACAATCAGGGTAGGCAGCCCCATCATGAGACAACTTTTTACTGCTATTTTTAGATGCATTTGAGATAAACTTTTGACTTTCAGGCTTTGGAATCTTCAGATAAAGAAATGAAAATCTCATCCAAGGCCAATTTATTATTCAATAGGAAACAACCTATAGAAAATTAAGTGAATAGTGCAATATTACGACGTTAGATGTTACCCTAATGCGATGTTTTGTTAATGTACTGATTTATGAAGATCAGACTGGTTAATGTGATTCCACTGTTTCCAGTTTGGGTGATGCTATAATAATCAATAAAGAAAGACAGACTATCAGTCTTTGGATTCTCATAGTCCTGGATCATTTGCCTTCATTAAAAAAGTATCATTCATAAAATTATATGAAATGATTTTCTACAGCTTTTGCTTTTTAACTTTTTTGAGGGCTCTTTCTTCTATATAATTTCCTTTCATTGCTGAACAAAAATTAAAAGTATGTTTGAATCTTTCTGGCCCAGACTGAAAAATTGGTAAAAATTGGAAGAGAATTGGAAAAATTCTCTTCTATCCTCCCCAAAGAAACCCTGATGCTGCTTTACTTCGCAACTCATAGTGAATTTTTTTAGTCCTCATCATTCACCTCCACTAAATGACTTCTCATCTGACTTGATCTGCATACCTTGTTCTTTCTTCATTATTCCCCACTCCCACCCTGTCTCAAATATCTTAGAATCCTCATGGCCTACAATGCAAATATCTGTAAGAATCCTCAAAGCCTCTCAAGCCTTATGCATTATCTTTGTATCTTAATGATCAACTAAAATTTTCATATGTATTCTTTTCACCTCCCATAATCCTGTTATCAAGAATATTTCACTGTCTTACTCCCTGGGTTTACAACAGTCACCCTTTTGCTATTTATTTATTTTTACTTTTTTTAAAAATTTACTTGAGAGAGAGAGAGATAGAGAATCTTAAGCAGGCTCCACACTCAGCACAGAGCTGGGGTGAGGGGTGATGGTGAGGAGAGTGGCTCAATCCCAGGACCCTGGGATCATGACCTGAGCCTAAATCAAGAGTCGGACATTCAACTGACTCACTCAGGTGCCACATCCATTTTGTTATTTAGAGGTACATTTCTTCTAATGGAGGAGAGGGAACTCAAAGGGCACTGACACCTATATTTGGAAGACAGTGAAGTATAGTAAGGAGAGCATGAGTCAGGCAATCTGGGCTCATATCCTAACTTTCTCATGTTGTTTTGTAAGATAAACAATGAGGCTCAGTTTCCTCATTACTGAAATGGTTTTCATGATATCCACATCATAAGGTTATTATTGAATTAAATGGATAAAATTTGCAAGTATTTCATAGTATATTATAGATGCTGTTCAAACTTAGTATCATTTTTCCTCTTCTAGGAAATAATGTGTGAATAAGAAAAGGAAATATTTTCAATTATAATATCTTAGGCTTTTAAGAATCTAGTGAATCTGTATAAATGAGAGCCTCTATATGTGTCCACCATTTAAAAAATAAAACTAATCTAAACTTGTGCACTAGGACTGTATTATTCCTTAAGTTCCTACAATAGACTTGCTGACCTCTGCCAGCTGTTTAATATTTTAAATATTTGGGAGGTAATGCACCTGACTGACTCAGTCAGTAGAATATGTGACTCTATCTTTGGGCTGTAAGTTCAGCCCCATGTTGGGTGTAGAGATTACCTGAAAATAAATTTTTTAAAAACAAATAAAATAAAATTTTAAATATTTGTATACAACATTGGCTTCCAGTCTATATAAATTACATAAATTAGTTGCTTAACTACACCTTACAAATCAACTAGTTAATACTCCAGTTTACAAATGAACACCCTTCATTCTAATAATTTGCTTAGCCAGTCATTATTAGAAGCCAGGTTTTTAACAATTGATCTACTTTTGTTTCTAATTTTTTGGTACTTTAATTTTTGTATAATTCAAATGTAATTCATATTTTAAAAATGCATACTTTATTCATCCTCTCCTTTGACTATACAGCAAATGTTAAAGAAATGAAATCAGTTAATTATCAAGTTTTTCCTTAGTGACTGTTGGGAAAACTCAATGGTTCTTTAATTAACATTCCATGGATTATATAGCTCTATAATGGTGACAAAATGCCTCCAATCAAAAAAAATTAAGTTTAAAAATCTTAGCTTCCAAAGACATAACTTTTCTTTTTTTTTAAATTTTTTTATTGTTTATTTAAAACAATTAGAGAGATAGACAGCAAGAACAGGAGAGGGGTAGAGAGAAAGGGAGACACAGAATCTGAAGCAGGCTCCAGGCTCCGAGCTGTCACCACAGAGCTCAACACGGGGCTCGAACTCATAGACCACGAGATCATGACCTGAACCAAAGTTGGATGCAGGTGCCCTAACTTGTTTTCTTTATAATAAAGTTTGTTCATGATTAAAATGTCTCTTATAACAAGTAAAAGTAATGTAAACTGTAACTTTTCCTCTACTAATTTAGGTCAAAATAGTATCTCTTAAGGTACACAGTAAGATAGTACCAGAATTGCATATATTTATCAAGTCCACTTTAAGAATATTTACAGAAAACATAACTTGTAAACAGAAATCATGGCTCCATTACACTCTTTAAAATTGTTATCCTAGGAGCAACATGGGCCTCACATGCCATTCATTTATGAGATGACTTAAGGAATGTCAATACTAGAAAGTTGGAGTTTTACGTGATATTTTAATTTTAGCACTTCAAATAATTTTAGAAAAGAAAGTTGCTTCTATCTTTCAGCAATATTTGGATGCCATTTGATAAAATTTAGCAGCAATGCCTTTCCTTCTGTCACATCTAACTCAAGATTTCTTAGAGGACAGACATAGTGAAAATACAAGAACTTAATATATAAAAAAATGGGCTAAATATGTATGTATAAAACAAGTATGAATAAGAAAAAACGTTTTGATAGTTACATTTTAAATTTTAGAAAAAACCCGACTTCTTTCATTCACAGGTATTTGGAAAAAAGCTCTACATTTAACCTCATAATTTAGAAAATAGAATGCAGAAAATGACAAGGGAAAGCATACTTTGGATAAGGAACGTTAATTTCTCTGTGTCTCAGACTCATTGCCTGTAATAAAGAATACATGCAGAGTGCTCTGCATATGACCAAGACCATATTCGGCGCTCAACTGAGGAAAATAATGAAATAAAACAAAAACAGTTCTATTTTATGGAGCTACTGGTTTCCTATCTTTGATTTCAGTCTTTCTTTTATTCTCCATTCCTACTTAAATCCCTTGAGGTCTTCAAAACTCAGCAAAATCTTTTCCTTGTCTCTCTCTCTCCCATTCTGGCCACCTCATCTAAAATATATTCACCTATTTTGTTTCCACCTGTGCAAGTCTCAATATTTGAACTCACACATCGAATTACACAGACTAATTTTTCTACCTTACTAAACTATGAGTTTCCTAAAAATAAAATCTCTTTATTGCATGTCTGGAAACCTCTCCTCTACTCCAGTGCTGGCACAGAAATGGTGTTTCACAAACATTCTATGAATGAGTGAAGGAAGGAATGAGGATAATGAGGGGCGAATAAGATGATGTTTGTTAAAAGACTGTGAATCACAAAGCATTACACGTTCGACTTTTTTGAAAATAAAGTTTTATATATTTATTTATTTTGAGAGACAGAGCAAGTAGGGGAGGGACAGAGAGGAGAGAGAGAGAATCCCAAGCAGGCTCCACACTGTCAGCAGGAAGCCTGATGTGGGGCTCAAACCCAGGAACCATGAGATCTTGACCTGACCCAAAAGCTTAACCACCTTAGCCACCCAGGCATCCCTACATGCTCCATTCTTAAATCAGCCTGGTGGAGAGGGGTCAAGGAAAGATGCACTGAGGTTATGATAACTAAACGGTGCAACAGCACAGGAAATAGACCAGAATAGGTAAAAGAGAGAAACTTCCAGATAAAAGGAAGTACATAAAATAAGACAGACCTAAAAGGAAGAACTTGGCAAGTTGAACACAAAATTACATAATAGAGTTTCTTCTTTGTGCTATCCTAGCTTATATATTAACATTGTATTTCCTATTTCAGAGGATTCTAAAACACTTAAGTTTGGATTAAATATGTTATTTCATTTATCACTGATATAAAACATATCAAAATAAAATATGGAGGATATTACAAATAATAGGGCATAAAATAGAAAACACACCATATATTGTAGAAAATTCACTCCAAAAAAGGCTAATACTATTATTAATGTTAAAATATGACTAAATTTCCCAAGTTTATTTATTCATTTTTTGGTGAAAAAATTTTCTTTTACTTTCCTCTTACTCCTATTCTTCCTTTTGTAAAATAAAAATCTTGTTATATAAGTCAAATCACTTTCTATGCTTTTTTGTTCCACTTACTGGTTAATAAAATATGTTTTAAATATATCCCTTGCTCAAAATAATCAATTAGAAAAATCTTCAGTTTGATGGTTCGATCATTAATCATACAAAATTAAATACAATGACTAAGGGGGATAAACCATGAAATTATACTCTATATAATTAATAAATATACCTTCAGAGTACTATATAATTAGTATTTTTCAGGATCTTAGGATGGTAAGTTTGAAACTCGGGCCATATGTTCTGTTTTTGTTGATTAGGTTACAATAAAGGCTTCACACTTAACTGCCTCACGAAGCAAGCAGGAAACTTCCAGACCTTATGACGACTGACATGAACGAGCACACAGGTACCACAGAAAAGAGGCAAACTACTACTCACTTCTAGACAATTGTTGCCATGCCAATATAGAGGCCAGATCTTTAGGATTCTTCGATGGATTTTGTTTAAAAATTCCATTCTAAATTTGATACCAAATTTGTACATGGAAAATATCTGGACTGAACAGACTGTTTCCAAGATAAGGTGGTAACCTCAGTTTCCAATAGCATTTCCTTAGGGTTTGGTTTTTTCTTTCTGTTTTCTGAAACAGGCCATACAAAAAGCTTATGAACCTTTTTGCCTCAGTCTTCTTAAAGGTTGAATTGGATCAGATCATACCATCTTCAGAAAGTTTCAGTGGCACCATATTGCTTACCAGGGCAAGTACTAATTTCTCAACTATACATTCGTTGCTCAGCAAAGTTGTCTCTACCATCTTAACTATAGCGTCGTCCTCAAATTCTTACATTTCCGGCAAAATGGACACACTCCACTCATGTCTTTTCCTCCTACTCTTCAAAACCCATGTTAAACAACCTTTCACTAGAAAATAAGATGCATGTTTTCTTATCCTTCTAATTGTCTCAGTGCCTAATTACTTGTATTGCTGGTAAAATTTGTATCAAACACTGCTTTGAATTACAGTTATTAGGATAGTTACAAATCTCCCATAAAAATCACAGACACTATCTTATTTGTCTCTGTACATCCCTTTCCCTTCAGTGTGTGTTAACTGGACTTAATTTCTTAGTCTTCCTCTTCTACTAAACAATCTTGGAAAGTCAAAGAATGAGATATTTATTTGTGATAGTTATTACTGCATATCTGAAATCTGCAGAGTGCAGAAATATGTATTAACAGTTCATGCTGTGACTGGCCTATAATTCCGGGAAGTAGGGGTATAGATTTGTTGACCACAGTCAAATTATTTTATCTAGTTTATTCCAAGTAAAAGAATTGCATCTATCAAAATTAAACAAAATAAAACTTTCTCAAAATCCTTCAAGCCATTATCACAGAAAGGATCAATAAGACGAGACTGAAGTAGACAGTGGAAGATAAGAACAAAGGCAACAAAGGTGTTGCTTCAGAAGACTAGTCAGTGGCTACACATACATACACATACACACACATACATACACACACGCTTACACACATGTCTGCACACACCCACATGCATACCTATTGACATGCATGCACATGTTCCCATGTCCTCGCACGAAAAGAAGTTATGATAATAGCAGAAAGATCAGGACATGTTACAGATTCCTGACTCTAACAGCCAACTGTACAAATACCTAAATTTGATTCTTAGTGATGCTTTCCTGAGAAAAAAATGAAAGGCAACAAAAGAACAACAGAAAACAATGCAAACCAGCTAATCACTCTCAATTTGTATTCTCATACTAAACCTGAATTTTCATATTAAGTCTTAGAAGTGGGATTTTAAATTTTCCTACAGACAAGAAAGACCTGAGATTTATTTAGTATTGTATAAAAACAAGATCAGGACCTCTGCTTTTATTTTCCTATCAAAGGATAGACAGAGGTCCCAAAGATGTAAGATAAAAGAGTTTAAATAATAATTATAAGAGGATTAAATTAATTCGAGAAATATCTACTGAGCTGTTATGGCTTAGATATTGTGCCAAGGTAACCAGAATACAGAGATGATAACAGACAGTACATGCCCTCCAAGTGCACACACAGCCTTTAGTAGAAAGGGCACAAGAGAATGAATGGTTACAATAGATTATAAGAGGAGTAATTAAAATTTAAATGCCTTTCTATGGAATACTTGAATCTTGCTCAGTGATTGGGCAAGGAGAGTTTCACAGAGAAAGTATCACTGGAGCTGGCATTTAAAGAATGAATGGATGAAAATACAAAAGAGAGACACAAAATATAGTTTAGGTTATATTTAAGGATTTTTTTTTTCCTTTTGAGAGGCATAAAAACGGAAACAGGATATTATTATCTCTACTGTATTTATTGAATAACATAAGGTCAGCTCTTATCCTGGATGATGGAGTATAGGTTCTGCAACGTAAAGTAATGAAACCCAAAATTTAAATAAAGTATTAGCATGAAAGTAAAAACTTTAGAACAAAGGCACAGTGATTTTGAATTTTTTCTTGAAGGTGACATGTATCTTGGCACAATATTTGGGTTTATAATGGTGATATCAGGTATCTTAATGAATATATAACTTATATGTAAAGAGTATCTTTGTCTAATCTCTTATGTCTAAGGCATTTTTGACTATCAGAACCTCACTTTGTAGGCCAGACAGTGCCTGCTCCATAGAAGTGCTCAATAAAGTGTTTCAATAAGTCAGTGCATAAAATATGAATAAATGGTTAAATGCAGCCCTAGAATAAAAGTGGAACAAATATGGCACTCATGTAAGAGAGAGAAAGTAGGAAATTTTAAGGCCAGAATGTTGTCAGTAGTTTCATTTTTTTTTAGTTTTGAATTGGTGCACAAAATGGTGTATGTCCTCTTATGTTCATGTGATTTATACCCATTCTTATAAGAAAATAGAGCATATTTGGTTTAACTAATCTCTCACTTTTCACTCTTCAAACTATTTAGAATCTTTTGGATTCAATCACTTCAATTATGCCAATTCTCTTAGAAGTCCACTGCCGCTTCTACTCTTTTCTCTATATATTTGAATTCATCTAGACATGCTCATTAGCCAAAGAAAGTTTTGTCATTATGAAGTACTAGAAACAGAGATAAATCCCCTGCAGATTTTCTGATCCATTTCTTGACCTATTTAAAAAAATAATCAGGTTCCCTAGCCTTCATCATAGAGAATTTCTACCATAATAAAATGTGCTGACGAAGAGAATAGCCACTTGCTGAATTATCTAGACCTGTTCTAAGATTTCAGCTATGTATAGATCTTAATTGACAATTTCCCTCCTTCTGAAATAAATAAGTAGAGGTGATAATAAATAGAAAAAGAATAAACTCTAAGAAGTGTTTATAAAAACACACAATGGGATTCAAGGGAAATAAAATATGCCAACAGTGCTTTGAACTCTCTAAAAAATGTGCTTCATTCCTTATTTCCAATTTTAACTGAACTAAAATAAGAGAGAATGCTGAACAAAAAAATTAATAACAATGCATTAGCTTGAATTCTCAAAATTAAACAAATATAATGCTTCTTAAAATTATTATGAAACCCTATAATGTCTTTGTCAGTTTCTTCCACTTTATTTTTCACTGGTTAGGAAGAACAAAATTATGGGAATTTGTCTCTCTATGTCATCTGCCAGTGAACCATTCAGTGAAAAGAAATCCTGATAGCACTCAAATGTGATTGCGGTAAACATTTAAAAATCACCATCCTGAAACTAACCCAAAAAAGTGTCCCGTGTTTAAATGTATATTATGCATTTAAATTAGTTTTTAGAAGGTTCTCCTTACATCGCTAACCAGTTTGAAGATAATAAAGCAAGACATAGGCTTCCTGATGCTGTTTTTAATGACAATCATATCTGTCTTATGATGTTAATGTGTTCTTAAAGCCGTGTGTACTCTTGTATCAAGGAGATGTTTTCACTTCTTGTGTTGGATCACTGCTTTTCAATATAGTTGAAAAGATTCTGTTGACTGGGTTCAGCTCATTGCACAAAGCCTGAAAGGCCCAGTGATTACTAATGGGAGCGTATGGTCAGAGCTAAAATCCTTAATCCCAACCTCAAGAAAGGTGTCTTCACGATTTCTGCTTAGCATCTTCCTACTATTCACATACTTAGCTTTCTAACTCTTCCATTCTCTCTTGCTCTGTTCTCAAGCAACTAATCCCATGCTATTTCTACCGACGAATCTTTCCACTGTCTACCTTACTATCCATCAGAAAACCCTACTCTTATCCGTAGGTAAGATTGGCCCTCTCAGCTCACTTGCAAACAAGTAGTAGAGATCAAACCATTCAGGGAGTAGCAAGAGAGGAGACATTGGTAAATAATGGCTTAGAACAGGGCAGGTGAGAAGATAAGAAGGTTATAGGAGAAGGAAGATAGCTGATGAATGAGAACCTTAAGAAGGCAGCAGAAAGTCTAACATACCAAGGTTTAGAAGTAAGCAATAGAATAAAATAAGACATTGCCAAATAAAATACATACTTGAGTAATCCATCTGAGTAGAATAACAAGCCATACTTTTCAAAAAATACAGTTAGTTTATAGATGTGCGTAAAAACATTTAACTCGCAAGCAATAAACAAGCATTATTGTGAGTGTAGATCAGTATAGTTTCCATGTTGAAGATACTTTGAAATTGAAAATATTAAGTAGATGCTATAATTGCCTTGTGTCCCATCAGAATAAAAAATACAGAAGTGGAAGTAGACATGGCAGGTACAGTCTCAAAGCCAGTTAAGGTGAAGTGTACTTTGTCAGACGAGAAGAAAATTAAAATATTAATTTCCGATCTAATGATTCAAGCATATCGTTTATATGCTCAGAAAGTCAAAATAGAAAGTTAAAAGGTTAATAAAATTAGATCTTTATAACTTAACTGAAAATGGCATATATGTCAATGCTCCAGAAATAGCCTATACATTTTAATCACATATGCAGATAGACTTACAGAGAACTTTCAGAATGGCTAAGAAAGGACACAGATTAATGCTATTTGGTGGGGGGGTACATTTACTGGTTATTATTAAGTCTAACCCTTTGCCCTAAGGACTGAGGCTCTTCATATTTAGAACTGTACATTTTATAAACCGGGTTCCATGAAACTTCTGCAAGATTTTCAGGGGGAAAAACATCAAGCATTTCTATTGTTCCTTCTTTTTGTTTATTGTGCATGGTAAATTGACAATACTTATTTAAACACATTTTTTTAAAATAATCTGACCCTTTTCTTCCTGGACCAAGGAATTTTCTCCGTCACAGAGTAATAGAGCTTGAAAACTTCAGCATCAGCAGGGAAGGCAGGCTCTCCTTAGCCAGCCACTGTGAGAGAGAGAAAATGCAATTAAGGCTCCCACCAGGGAGAGAGAACTAAACAAAACCTGCGTCTTCACACAAGAGCCTTTTTCTTCAATGCAAACTACAAGGCCTCAAATCTTGTTGGTGAGATGCTAGCATTTAGGACAACACACTTTCAGATTTTCTCACAGCAGATCAAAGTAAATAATGCAAGGGCAGCAAACAAAAGGGAAAACTCCAGTGTGCTTACATTAAAAAGAGATTACAGGGGACTTACAAGTGATTGAAGGAATAGATGACATTTTTAAAAACATAAAACCAAGATCTTTAAGTACAGCTGGCAAATAAAGTCTAGTTGTGTTACTTTACCGAGAGTGACAAACCACAAGTGACTTATCACGGTGAAATTAAAAAAGGGTAATTTTACTTTATTCTAGTATTTTCTACATCTAAAGTTATACATATTCCTTTTCTTCCCTTCCTGGGTTTTAGAATGTTCAAAGCCTGGAGTCATGACAATTGATAAAGGGAGGCATTAAAGCCATGAGCCTTCTCAAGTCAGTGCCACAGAGTATGCAGAGCGCTCTGTGGATTGGAGGTGTGGAATCTCTCTGCTTCCCTCTTCCTCCCGAGGACAGTAATCAGTCATAAAAGGAGCTCTCCTCCTTCAGATCAAGCCAACAGCTGGAAACTCTTCTGCAATGTTAAGTTTAGCATGAACCCCTTACCAGGCACTGAACTTAGTCACGTGGGTTTGTTCTACAGTCTTAAGTGAGTACTCTAGGACCATAGCATATCCTTGATGTAACACTCTCATTGACTTTGGTGCAACTCTATAAAGGAAGCAAGTATCGAATATCATCCTTTAATGCCAAATTTACTACAGTTGAACAAAAGGAACGGATATCTGGGAGGCCCATGTCAATAAACAAAAGAGAAATGTTTGAGAGACTTAATAACTGAAACAGGCTTCAAATAGGATTTTTTTTTAACTTTTTTTTGAAAAACAGTGAAAGTGGTGTCTTGAACTTAGTGATAACTTAAAAAAACATTTATATACTTTGTATGATGAGCATATCATACATAATACACACACTACATGCTATATTATCCTCCACATATTATATATAATATAGTATGTATAATTATAATGTGCATATATGTATATGTACATATATATGGAGAAGCACCATATAGAGAGTATTTATAGTAACTACAATTGTACTTTGGCAGAAGGTTAAATATAAAGCCACTAAAACTTTCCAAAACAATTCGCTGACATAATAAATGCCAGAATCAAAAAGACAGTGTGGAGGAAAGACACCAGGACTTAGTGTCTATAGATGTGAGATCTAGTCCAGGCTTTACCATCTTACCTCTTTTGAGAATCAATTTGATAATCAATCTATAAATCAAGGTTCGATTAGAGACACTCAAGTATTCTTTCCAATTCACACATCCTGTAAGACTACCTGACTCCTATAACCAGCGACTGAGCCACATCTGTGACATTGTGTGGGTATGCGTGTGTGTGTACATACACACACATACATGTACATTCATACACACGTACACACACATAACAGGAATCAAAGAATTTATTATCAAAATGATAATTTCCATTAAAAATCACATGTGTAAAGAAATATCTTTGTACCTTCTATCATAACGTATTTAACTAAGCACGTGTGCACACACACACACACATACACCTCCTTTTCCACCTCATATCTGCTTGTAAAAGGTAAGATATAGTGTTAGTTTTAACATTGGAAAGGCTACTTTTGAAGAAATCAAGGACATTTGGACATGAGCTAATATACTGTAATAGAAATAATGGACCTAAGCTGAATTTTTTTGATATGTCATAATTGGAAAAGCATTAAGACATATTTTTATAAAAACAAATCCAACTTATGTTTCCAAAACCCTATAAACACCCATCTTCAGCAATATTAAAATAATTTTAAATGTTTCTATCACAGATTTACTTTCATTTAACTAAAACTCATTTAGGGAAATTTATTCCCCAGAAATCAAAGCAGCATTAATGAAAATGATACTAAGTTCTGTTTTAATTGCCTGAATGTAATAAAAGAAATATTATATGTTACTTATTAAAATTCTTTCTTAAGAAAACCAAACTGGAAAATAATCAGGCTGTATTTGGTTCACAGACTTTTTTTTCCTCACATAGATAAAGTAAGCAAAGTTAAATTCTCAGTGCTTCATATACACATTTACCTGTAAAATTATTTAATCTTGTTTACTTTGTAAAATATATGATGTTATTCTGTTTTGAGCACAATGCATTTAATTTAGGAAGAAACTACAAGGTGTAATATGAAAACTGGCAAGTGCAAAAAGCAGTATTAAACTGTCAATCACTGCTGATCTTACTGAGTTCATTATTTAACTGAATATGAAGATTAGACACCCTCCATTATGCATATCAATTTAAATATAAGAAACAAATTTAATCCTAAATTGGAAAAGTGCATAAAGATTTGCCTGAACTGATGCAACTCGATTTATTTCATGTAGAGTACTATTTCTGAGTCAATCACATGTGTGCATGTAAGTCAACTTACACATATCAAAAGTTTTAAATGTAAAAATATAGATACCTGGCTTGCCTTTTTCTGTGCCATGCATCCACAGCTCTAACAGTATATTATAAAAATTAACATTAAATTAGGAGGAGGGGAGCAGCTGTTGCAGACTAATGCCAAAGGGCATTTTAACCCATTAGTGGAGTTCTCTCTGACATATAGAAGCATGTATATGTGAGTGATTGTTGTACGATAAGCCTGGGAAACATGTAAATTGCATTTCCTCATGGCAAATTGCAACTGAATTAGAATATTGGGCAGACATAAACAATGCAATCAAATTCTGGCTTTTTATTGAGCTTCTATTTGACTTTGTATTCATTTGAAACAACAAAAAAAATTGTGTTTCTCAGGGTCTGTGACATTGCAGGCCATGAGAGATTCAATGTCACTGCCGGCATACAAATTTATTAGTCTATAAAATTTGACATTCTCTTATTTATTCACAGAAAGGACAAATAAGATATTTTTTCATACTTACCAGAAATATCTGGGAGTGTTTATATGCCGCTCCATCTGGAGGATGCAAATAGTCAGAACTGCTTTACAATTCAGTAGGCAAAAGCCTGCTGAAGGATAACAAATGACTTCATGGTGGAGCTCCTATTGAAATTCTTTCAGTATGTGATATTAAAAACAACTGAACAAACAGAGATAAGGGACAAATAGGATTTGAAACAGACTTTTTTTTTCTTACGGTGCAAAAGAAAAACAAATGAAGGCTCTAGTTGAACCTATATATACCTTTTAGTGATTTCACTGCATGGATTTGCTTAATGCATGAAAGTTTTTATCTGAAGCGTCTTTAAATGTCCCAGTAAAACCAATGGGACCAATTCTAAAATGCCTCCAACAAATACAATTCTGAGGCTTGAAAGAGAAAAAAAAAAAAAAACAGGAGTCATCATAACTCTATTTGATGACCCGGTTTACAGGTTTACTCTTTGACATTTGGCATAATGCATGGATGTGGGGGCTTAATAAATTTTTGGCAATTAGGATGCTGTATTTAAGGAAGATTTGTTCCTTTATTGGGTGGTATGCAAGAGTAAAAGCAAAAATGTACAGTTAAATACTATGAGAATGAAAAGCTTATAATGAAAGCTACCAAAAAGAGTAACTGAAAAATGTATTTCATTCAGTTGTCTCTCTTGTGTGGAAGAATGTCTACAAGTACTGGCTTTGCAAGTCACATTAACATTAGTAACTTTCAGGTGATCAGGAAAGTTAAAATCTAAGAAACAAGAAAAGCATTACTTTGCAATGATTATTTTTATTTCTTGCTTTGAAGGGAAGATGAAAGGCTATTTAGTTGCTATTTAGTTAGGTGTTCATGTTTTATTCTATGGCCAGATCAAAGCAACTATCTCTAAATTTACAAAACAGTTCATAGAGCCCTTGGTAATTGAAGTACAGGCTAAATGATCTGCATCAACGGCATATGAACATAGAATCCACCATACAAAATTCATATTGTTAGGTCTTCAAATGACCCATTATTTCACCTAAAAATAAGCAAAAACCAAATAACTGACTGGAAAGCTGTCATGACAATGTGTTCCAGGTCTTCTCAACATAGCATATATGTGTGTTAATATCAAATGGTTATAATTAGCTTGAGCATTTTATATGACCATCCCTTAGTCTGATCTAAGTTCTAAGTTAGAGCTGACTTTCAATGCTTATATATAAAAGCAAGCCATGTGCAATCAGTTGTCCTAATATAACCCCTTTGCTATTTTGGATATCTAACAGTGGTTTTTATTAGATGAATTCATGCTACCTTGTCTGCTAGCACTAAACCATTATTTTTTAAAAATAATTTATTATACAAAAACAGTGTGGAACTCTTCTTAAAAGTAGTAACACTGCAAGTGAATTCAAATTTATCACTATTTCAATGAGTAAGAATATTTCATTCAAACCATCACTGGCCAACCAAAACTTTAGTATGTAGAGAAGCAGATAGCTCCAGTACAGTTTGCTCATTTCACACAGTCAACAACCAAGTCAAGGTCATGACTGTAAAGTCTAGCTCTAGCTACTACCTTCTTCTACCACCTCAGCTCAAAGAGAGCTTGCCCTCCCTCCATCTAGTAATGTTCTTCAACTCTATCACTCACTTGGCACAGGGCTGTGTCTGCTCTGGTAACCTTCCTTGTGTTTTTATTCTCAGTTGTTTTTCTTTGTTCCTTATCCTATAGGTCTGGCTTCCTTACTGGATTATACTATTGGAACACCTCTCTTCACGTTTCACATACAACCCAGCAACTTACTATAAATTCTGTGCCCAGGAAATCTCCTCAAATAAGTAACATATTACATTCAGCTCTGGTTTCCAAAATTTGATCTAAATAAAAATAATTAAGTACAATCAGAACAAAGATTATTGTGAACTTCAAAGAAAGATAGCTTCTAAAACAAGTATTTGGTAAAGACACACACACACACAGATAACACACACACCTGAAATATAGGCAGTAGGAAAATAACCCAGATTTTTAATAAACCCAGATTTTAATAAACCCAGATTTTAATAAACCCAGGGATTATCAATCACTCTTCATATTATCCTGAAAATGATGACTAATTATTTTCTATTTCCTTAAAGGTAAATGATACTTTTACTTTTGATGTTAGAGAATGAACCCTGAAAGGATTTTATATACACTACATACATATATATATAAATAATATGATAGAAACAAAAAATACTATAGAGACTACTTTGTAAAAACTTTAAAATGAGATGATAGATGTTAGAGAATTCAGCCTAATGAGACATTTATATATTTTAGCCCGCAGTCACCTTATTTCCAATATTACCCTCTATAAAATAAAAATACATGAGCATGCCACTAAGAGGCAAAGACTCTTAGTGGTGGTTGGCGACCATTTTATTTCATCCAACCTTCGTATTATTAAGTCACTAAGTTCTTAGCTCTCAGTGTTGACATGCCACATTCAACTGTGAGGAAATGTTAAAATCAGATAACTAGAACCAGGAGACTGTGCATTAATGATACCTGACTCTTCATGAAAAGGGGGAGAATAGAATGACAGAAAGAGTTCAACAATGAAATGAAATAATCTGAAAGCTATAAATACTATATTCCTCAGATTGTGATGCCAAAGGTACCTCTCATGGTTTGCCTTTGTGCAAATCATCTTCAATTAATGAAATATCAAATGTATTAAGGAAAACACACTTTTTAAAGTTTAGCTGAAATGGTGAGTGTCATAGAGAATCATGCTAAACTTGTGGGGCTCCTGGCTGGCTCAGATGGTTGAGTGTCCAGCTCTTGATCTCAGCTAAGGTCATGATCTCATGGTTTGTGGCATTAAGCCCCACTTCTGGCTTTGTACTGACAGTGGGCAGCCTCCTTGGAGCTTTCTCTCTCCCTGTCTCTCCCTCTCTCTCTCTCTGCTCCTCTCTCTGGCTCACGCTCTCTCTGTCTCTTTCAAAAAAGATAAATAAACTTAAAAAAAGAAAAAGAAAAAAAATACTGGTCAACTTGTTCCAATAGTAGTGTTATGGTTCATCAGAAAATAGGATAAAGAGAAAAATTAGTTAACAGTTTTACTTAATAGTTTAGAATTCTCTGTTATCTAGAAGTTGAACTTTTAGGATGGATGCCCTTAGAACACCTGTTTATTGAAAAACTAAACTATTACTTTCATTTCAAAGCCGGCTAACTAAATCTTTAAGACTCAAGGGGAAAAAAGGTGAGAGAAGACTTTTCAAAGACTGTCAGAGTGGAGACAGCATCTGAATTAACTTTGCAATCCAAAAACACTCGAGATGAGACATTCCCCACCACGCCTCCCTGCTCCCAAATCCTTGCTCATCCTTATCCCTTGCTCTTGACTAAAAGGCAGAATGGAACCAAATTAATCATCTGAGAATATCTTTTCATTTACTTCTCAACCCCGGGAAATCTCTTTTTAAGTCAGAAAACTGAAACTCGGAGAGTTTAACTAACTTGACCAAAGTCACCCCAGGTAGAGCTCATGAAGAAGAGGAGCGGGGCTGGTACCCATATCATGCTTCCTATCTTAAAACCTCTTCATTTCCATTGACAATTTTTTTTTTAAATATTTTTGAGGGTTTACTATAAGGGAGGCATTTCTTTAAGTGTTTACCGTACTCTAACTCAGTCTTTGCCATAATCTGAAAGGTAGGTCAAACTATTAATCCCTTTTTTAGCAGATGAAGAAACAAAGGGTTACAGAAGTTAAGTGACTTCTCCGAAGTCCCAGAGCTAATCATTGGCAAAGGCAGGATATTAGCCCAGCCACTCCAATCCCATGTTCTCTATCTACTCATCTTAGAATTATAAAACAGAGACTCAGTAAGTTAGCCTGTGAAAACAGAGGTCAATGATCTGGATTCCTTTATGCCTTCAAACACCCTGTTCCTGTACCACTATCTCAAGAGCACGGTTATACGTACTCCCGTAAAAAGGGGTCTTGAAAAGGCCAGGACTGACCACTAATAGCACACTGACATGGCATCCCTACTTGAAGATGGTCTGTCATTTTGGCATAGGTTTGCCTGCCTACAAATCTCCTTTAAAAATAGCAATGAGGAACACCTGGGTGGCTAAGTCGGTTAGGCATCCAACTTCAGCTCAGGTCACGATTTCATGGTTCCTGAGTTCTAGCCCCACATTCGACTCTCTGCTGTCATCTCAGAGCCCACTTCAGATCCTCTGTCCCTATCTCTCAGCCTCTCCCCCACTCACGCTCCTGCTTGCACATTCTCTCCCTCAACAATAAACATTAAAAAATAGCAATGAACAACAATTTTTAAAAGGTGAATATAGGCGGAATTTCTTGTATTAATTTTTGAAATCTTGAACTGACACTCAAGTACCAAACTCTTAAGTGTCCTATCATTTTAACTGACAAATAAAAACAGAAAACAAAGAACTTAATCCCCTTTGAAGAGGAACCACATTTTATAAAGTCTTTTCTCAGGTAATCCTAACCATATTTCAAATCTTCCTAGCAAATAAAATATTAGAATATAATGTTTTTAAACCATGGCCAAAAGATAAAAAGGTAATTATACGGAATAAAAAAAAACATTCTTTGAATTCTTAGGTAATTAATATAATAACATTTAAAAATATTTTTTGCTTATTAATACAAATAAGAGATGAAATGAGATAATACCACTATTCCCAGCAAAGCCTATTTCTTACTTGGAAGCACATGTCTAGGTTGGCTTCTCTACTTACCAAGAAAAATGATCAGCACATAAAGGAATGAGGTCTTTTAAGCTAAAGACATGACACTAATGGGCCTCAAGTACTTAAAGAATGCTGTAAAGATAGCAGTGAATTCCCATTTCCAACTTAACAGCCTCATTTCTTAATGTTTCTCCCAAATCCTATACAATTCCCTGACAGAACTTCCTAGTATTCCCACATTGTACCATGTTTATTTTCTTGACTCCTTGTTCCTATTTGTCCTTTTTTTATACATCAGGACACATTCACTCTCAGCTTCTCTCTAAGGACTTCCATATCTCCAAGGCAGAGCTGGTAACTCTTCGTCCATAATCCCACTGTATTCTCATTTTACAATGAAATCATTTATTTAGAGTCAAATTCCTCTAATGAAAGGAACCAGCAGTCACCTGTATGTGTCAGTAAAATGCCTAACAGAAGGCAATTAATGGTCCAGGGAAGTATATGCTACTAACAAAATCCAAAAACCAAAACAAACCAGATTTTGGAATCAGCCAAATATACATTCCAAACCATCTATGATTTATACAACCTTGATCAACATATTTAACCTCTTCAAACTTCAATTTTGCTGCTTAACTATGAGGACGATAATATCTTTCCTACGAGACTGTTAGAAAGATCAAACAAAAATATGTTCACAGCCTTGCATAGCAGTTAGTATGTATAAGGCACCTGTGTGATGGAGAGTTATTAGAATGAATAACTTAGAGCAAGAAGAAATTAAGTTAATCATTAAGAAACTATTTCTTAAGAAGGTTATTATGAACATTCCAAGCAAAGCTGTAGACTTTTGTTTTCCCAGAAGTTTTGAGACAGGAGTAAGCGACTCTTTCTCTGGAATGCCTTATATTATTGGACAAGACAATTTCAGGAAATCCCTTTTTGCTTTCAGATTTTATAATCATCAACGTTCCTAATTCTGCAAGTAACCTCAAAATTGTTTCAATTACTTGGGTACTGTTAACACTCTTTGTCCAAAAGGAACTCGGATAGTATTTCTTGCCTTTTTGTATCAGATTACAGAAAAAAAAGAAAAGAAAAGAAAAGAATACCACTTTCTTTCCATTGATAAGAACAGTTGATGGAATTATTCATTATAGACCAGAACTGTAAGCAGGTAAAACCACCTATGGCTATTGTAAAAATCATGTTTACTTTCTTTCCCTTTCAATAACATACTTTCTTTCCCTTTCAATAACATATATTGAGGGGCGCACGGGTGGCTCCGTTGGTTAAATGTCCGACTTCGGCTCGGGTCATGATCTCACGGTTCGTGGGTTCGAGCCCCGCATCAGGCTCTGTGTTGACAGCTAGCTCAGAGCCTGAAGCCTGTTTCAGATTCTGTGTCTTCTCACTGACTCTCCCCTGCTCACGCTGCCTCTGTCTCTCTGAGAAATAAGTAAAACATTAAAAAAAATAACATATATTGAAATAGTATAATGATATACTATTATGTTATCACTTCTACAAATTTGGCCGTGATAAAGCTTTTGAACTACTACCAAATTTTCAGTATCAGTAATTCCCACTGGAAATACAATACCATGTTTCATTTTAATGATTGAAAGTTACAAACATTCTTTCCAGAATTATTTCCAATATCTCACAAGGCATATTTATTGTAAAAGGTGAGCCACTTAGCAGGTAAACACACAGGAAATGTTATATTTCAAACTAATCACAAGGACTATGACTAATTAGGAAATCACATGGAGACATTACACACTTCGTCTAGAGGACAAGTAATACATTGTACTAAATTGTAAGCTGGACAGTTCATATAAACATATTCTATTAGAAAATTTACCATTGAACTTTGCCTTGTGGGAAGATATTTTATTTTCCTAAGGAGACTAAGGATATTTAGAGATCGGAAATTGGTGTCTCCTATTGATCCTCTTTGCAAACTATGATATCTAGTAAAAGAAATTTATAGTGAAAGTAGAAACTAGCTATTATTTTCCTCCTAGCAAGAAAAATGAACATTTTCCCCTTTCTTTTCAAGCATACAAGGCTCAAATAAATCTAAACTAGTACAATCTTCTCACTTGTATAAATAGTTCTAATACTGTGTATGCTAATGATCTCTTTCCTCACTTTCTTATCTCATATATAATCATTCTACTAATTATAGTAAAACTCTTTACTTGAATATTATCTTTATGGATACACCTTATACTTGTATTCACCCAAAACTTCTTTAATACAAACATACATGCGTGCTCTCATGCACATGCATGGGCACACACTTTAGCTTTGGGTTTTGGGTTTGTTGTTTTTGTTTTTTTTTTACTTCAAATATTACTAACAAATATCCCAATTTCACTCTGAAAGATTTTGACAAGGAAATGTGGTATTTTGAGGCAATAATGGCACCTGAAGGAAAAAAAAAAAAACTGAGCTGAAGACTAGAAATGTAATCCCAATAAAACTTAAAACACCTCATGGTAAAATGATACTCTTAGGATAATTCTAGATGCCTTCCACCAACCAGCACATCGCCTGAACTGGCTCAGTCCTTAAAGGGTCAAAATTTATTATCATTTCAGTTCATCTAATAAGTAATGTTTTTGCCGAACAAAACCAATTCCCAATAAATTCTCACTGTATTTGTGTGCTGTGATTTGATTTAGAGGCCTATGGGGAGACACCATTTGGTAGCACAGGCACACAGAGGGGTAGGTGTTGCTGGGGAAAAGTAGGGCTCATGTGCCAGAAGTGTTATTGTGTCAGGTTGATTTATTGAGTGAGCTTCACTTCACCGAATGTTCCGAGATATTTATTTCCCTAAAGGCTCTGCAAAGATATGAACAGACCCGCATCCACAGATGTCATCATTGCTCATTTTACCGAGTCATGAAATTTTCTCAACTGCAATTTGTCCATCTAAAATTGCTGTAACAGAGCAATGTCAATAGTAGCATCCTACTCGGGCACCACCTTCTATATAAGGCTCTGTTGCCAAATTCAGTACTTCTGTGCAACTTCATGGTAATTAAAGTGACAGAACAGTTTCACTGTGATTTCAAAAGAGTTTTTCAGAGAAGTTATTCCAATTTTTAAACTCTACGTTGAGTCCTCAGATAAAGCAAAACCTTTAAGGGGAACTACAGAGGAATACGTAAACAAGGAATCATTTATCCTTGTCAAAATTAAAATGAAAATAGATGTAGAGAGAAGTAAGGAAAGAAAGCAGACTGTGTGTTACTAAACCCAAAATTTCAAAGATGTCACCTTTCTGAAAGCTGCCCTTAAATTTAGTGTCCTATTCGGGGTAGGCTCATAGGGTTTATTTTTCCCCTCTCCGTTATCAAGCAAATGAACCATAAAAGCTGATTTTAAAAGGACGTTGCTACATATACAACTATTGCCTATAACTTTTATTCAAAAACACTCAGGTAAACGTATGAAAAAAGTTCTTAAGGTGCATTCATAATGCTAAACACTATAGCTTGAGTGTTTTGGACAACTTCATCTCAAATCATCTTCAGGAACTAATAGAATTTCAATGTCTGTGTTAAATAAAAACTGCATGCTTGTGTTGTGTGTCAGAATTTTCGGGTTTATTTAAATATGTTAATATTTCTCATTATGCCATTAACAATAACCTTCATCCATTTGTGAAAAACATTTTGCCAAGCATGCACATAAAAAATTAGCAAGTGAAGCAAAATCACCTTAATTTGCTTTGGACCAGCAAATAACCAACTAATTTGCAGAAATCCCTGCCAAGCACTCATATTAAATGCTTCATGCTTATTTTATGACCTCTGCTGCTCTTCTCCTTCCCGGGCCCTGAATCATATGATCATTAACATATTGCAAGGTCTGAAACTTTATTTTTTACATTCTTTAATTAATGCCTGTTTATAGAAGGCCATAGGACTTCAGATCCAGTTAATGAAACTTCGCTCCCCCAGGCCCCTAGAGCCCAATAGAGAGCTCTCTCCTCTGTTGTTTTAGTAGCTTTTTTCCAACTGTTTGTTTATACACACTTAATTGATCTCTTTAGTCCCAGAAGCATTCCAGAGACACAACCTGTTTTGCGGCAAGCTAAAGTTTTCCCCCTTCCTTTATAAAAGCCTTGAATGCCCAAGGTTATCAGTTTTAATTTGAAAGTTGAAGATTCAGCTTTATTTACACTGTCTAAAAGTAAAAACTGATACAGGCCCCGAAGTGTTTATTTTTTCATTCATATATAGCAGAGGGGATCACAAGTGCATACTGTATATAATTATTTTGATGTAGAACTAAGTAATTACTAAATGCTGCTATGTCTTATTTTATGGCATTGAATAAATGCAGTCTTTATAACAAGTTGAAAATAAAAACAAATCAGGCTGCCAATGCATGAAATTTTCATGGCTCTTCAATTTACATTTTACATATTCCCTATGACAAGAATTTCTATTATGCTATTCTCTTTTTTCTGCTATAATTAAATTAAAAAAGTAATTGGCTGGTGCTGCACACTGCAGCAATGTCTTAATCACATAGACAAACAGTTTTACAATAGTTTACACCATTTGCCACATGGGGCAATGACATTATTGTACCAGACTATAAACTCGAGACAGATATCACATACCAGCTTTCAACCACGGCGTTGGCAAGAACAGACCACGCGGTTTATTTTATTCGGCGCCCTGACTGGCACCTCTATGATGGAATTCCCAATTAAGTAAAAGTGGCTCAAATCCGGCCTTGTGGTTTTAAAAACTGCCAAAATTCAAAGCTTAGGAATCCGCACATACATGCGTGTACTCCAGGTAGAGAATATATGCTGGAAAGGCCAAAAAGGAAAATACAGCTACAGGTTATAAATACAGCAGGCATTATAAGTACTAGTAATGAGAAATCATTATTTCTCAATGTTCTGATGGGAAAATATTGATCCTACGTGTTTTATATGTGTATTTACTCTATTCCTTTTTGCTAGTGTTCAGTTTGTGGGTGTTTTTTTCTTTGTATTCACAGTGAATACTTCACTAATACTTTCTGAGGATGGGGAAGGTCAGAGTCAGGAACTGTTTCGTGTTTCCAGAAACATAACTCACAAGAGATTCAGGAAACCTGGGTCTTAATTGTGGCCTTTCCAGTAAGTCATGGGGTAGCTTTGAGTGAGTTGCACTAGTCTCAGTCTATCTACCTGTAAAATGAGTATGTTAGGCTAGACTATCTCTTAGTCTCAGTCTATCCATCTGTAAAATGAGTATGTTAGGCTAGATTATCTCTGAGGTTACATTCAGCTCTCACATGATACAATCATATACACGTTCAATCCTTTCTATGAATAATATGTGAGAGGAAAAAACAAAAATAAAGCACAGGTGTTTCCAATGGCAGCAAGGAAGCAAAGAGGAATAGAAACCTGAGAAATCTGACATAGCTGGAGTGCTAAAAAGCATAAACTAAATAAACACTGTATGAAAGGCACAAGGAGAAGACATAAAAAGGAGCAGATATATTTTATATAATATATATATATATTTTATATAATATATATATATATATATATTAGAGAAAGATCAGCTTTCTCTAATGGTCTCAGTGAAGCTCTGTTTAAAAAACACAGAAAGCTACAAATTTTAGAATTCAGTCCCTTCTAGATTTTAAAGCTCTGTGTTTAGTGATTTTAGCATTTGCCCTTTTACAACAGATATTTTTTCACCACTGGCCACTAAGAAAGCAAGTAAAGAATTAGCAAGAGAGATTTTTCCAAACTTCATAGAACTAAGATGTTCTCTACAACACCCACACTTGATTACTTAACCAGGATTCGAAATCTTCATTTGGCTGTTAGCTCTGAAAACTATCCAAGTGTCCCATTCCCATAAAATATTTTCTAAAACGAAATTGCTCCCTCCAAAAATGTACATGTTATTTCAGTAGAGGTTGGTGGCCGGTTTGAAATCCTCAGATATTGCTCTTTGGTCATTGTAATTATTAATGAGTTCAGAAGTCCCTTTGAACAGGAGATCCCCACAATAATGAACAAACGTATACCATGCCATATCCAAGAAGACACTGCACATCAGTAATATCCCATTTACAAATTCGTGGAAGAAATGATGGACAAAACTGAATATAAAGCCATATAAAAACCCAATTTTAAAGCAGGTATGCTTAAGGAAGTTTTGCAGTGCACGTTATACACATGTAACTTACGGGTGAGCATGCAGCAGCATTCTCCAGATTTTGGAGAATCCCTACTAGTTGTCCTCACGCAGCTCTTCTCCCCCCAGCTTCCTCAGTCTGAACTATCAGCCTTACGTCAAACAAATTCCGTCATTGCTGCCAAGGTGCTCAAGAGCTGAAAGTCTTCAATCTTCACATAAATAGGGTGCAAATCATATCTTATGATGGTATATTCAAGCTTTCAGGATCTCTGTTTGCTACCAGAAATGTCAGAGTTTAGTACCTACTAAGCCATAGATTTATGAGGAAATGCTCGTAGATTGACAAGCAATTTCGTAACAGATGCATCTTCAGCGTTAGATTCACAGGAATGTTTAGGACATGCCTAAATGATTTAGTATTTTATACTTCTGCTCAAAAGAACAGTTCATATAAGTCAGTTCTATCTGAGGACAGTCAATCAAGCAGAAACTAAAAGTAATTTTAAGATATCATGATTCATTTACCAAAAAAAGTTTATCTCTAGAATTCAGGAGGGTGCAGTTACAAGTGATAAATGGATAACAGGCAAAGTTTGAAATGCTTTAATTGAGACAAGGCAAAGAACTTTCTTATTTAGATATGAAAGACAGAGCATCTCTGATTACGTTTATTTATGACCTGCCAATATTTGAACATATGTAAAGTTTGAATTGTTTCCCATTTGCCCCAGATTTTGAAAAACATAATTCCTTTTCTTAATGTGCCACCCTTCAGGCCAAAGAGTTGTAATGAACACCTCCCAGTCACACAGAATTACAATGTTCTTTATCTCGCCCAGTACTAAAAAAAAAAAAAAAAAAAAAACTTCCAAAGGTTTGGAATCCTGAAACCTGTAAACAAAATCTGTGGAGCAGATAAAATTTTAAATGGCACAATGCAATTAAAGCTGAATTCAATTTGAGCACACCCTGTCCATCTGTCAGAGGGAAACAAAAGCCGAGGAGCTCCATTATTGCTGAATCCCTGCTCTTGTTAATTTGCTTGCTGAGAGATTTCAATTTCTAGGAAGTGCACAAATTAGTGTTCAGTCAGGGCTAGATCCTCAGTAAGTATAAGCAGATGGTGGAAATCAGCCCTAATCAAGTGGCCAAAGCCTTTTTTTTCTGTCTGATTAAAGCATTTTAATCCTTTCAGATTGTCTGCTTTTTTAGCAAATATTCACCATCTTTTATTTTTCTAATATTCCGGGATGGATTTAAATGTAGCGAGGCACATGAGAAGAAAAAGAACTTGGAGAAATAGAGCTATTGGTATCTGAGTTACAAGCAGTGGCCAACTGGATTTGTGAATTCATTTAATGTCTTTTTTCCCCTATTATATGTTAAATAATTGTTGGAATCATTATTAATTTATATGCAAATATAAATAAGGCATACTTAATCTGTTCTGGTGGAATTAAATTACTGCAGGAAAGACAAAGAGTTAGAAAAATTTTCAGCTTTAAGATTAAAGCCAGCAAGAACAGAGGGCAACCAGAAAAGTCACATGTATGTGCAAATCTCCTTCCCAGAGAAAAGAAAGAAAAAAATTTTATTGTTTACATGAATACAAACTAACAAATATGTAAAATTTTAGTGAGGGGATAGGTTTAAATCAACACGAAAAATTTAATGAGTAAAGAGTTACAATCTTTTATAAATAATGAAAACAAAAATTATTAGAAATAAAAACTATATCATTGTTTTCAAAATAGGAGACACACACACTCAAAATGCAAAAGCACTGCAATCTTTATAGGTGCTTAAAACTCACACACACATTTGTAAGCCAAGGAACACATGAAGCAAAAATTTTAAAAATATCCACAGAAGCATTATTGTGATTTAATTGTGTGTTCAAGCAAACAGTTGGCATAAAAGCAAAGTCCTTCTGCCTCCGTTTATCCAGGATATATGAAAAATGAACTTTTCTAATTATTGTAAAATGTTTGTGACAACAAGTTTGCAAGTAAAATTCAGAAGTGTTTCCACACATGTAAGGATAAGCCTTTACACACCATTTTGAAACCTCCCCTTAAATTTAGGCACATATATGAGAAGTATTTGGGGTGGAGGGGACGACACACAGTTAAAATCAGAAAGTATTTTTGAACAAGTTCAAACTTTGAGTTGAATATTTGTCTGAGTTCTGATATGCTGAATATTTGTAAGATTTCTGGTAGTGCTTTAACATCCTGTTTAGCAATTTTATTACACAACCAGATTCTTAACAAACACCCTCCCTAACAGTTTGATAAGATTCACAAGTGCAAGTGTTCATCTGTACTTTCATGTGTTTCTTTTAACTAGAATAGTTACTAAAGAACTGGAGATTTCATTTGTTTATTTGAAGCTTTGAAATTTATAAATTTTAAACTGAAATACATCCTATACACCAAATCTTTATGCCAATTTTATGCATTTGCTCATGACCATATACACGAGTGTCCCAAGATTAAAAATTGTAACTACCATACCTAAGGGTAAATGGTTCCTTACATATACAACCTACCCTTGTATTTTGAATTTTCTACTGAAACTATTTTGGAAATTCTCATTCAAAAGTAAATCATAAAAAAATCACCAAACCCACTAGACATTTGTTTCATGGATGCAGCTTTAAAGTTTTTCCACCATTGATAAAGACGGAATTAAGCTTAAATCAGCCACAAAGAGAAAGTTTATATTTCTGATTTATTCCTTCCATTCATTTACTAGCTAATAGTGTAATCCAATAGTGAAAAGCAGTGCTAGCATCTCAACACTCTTTCTTTGAACGCCTAAAGAGTTGGATCCTGCTGTATTCTTAGACACTTTCACCTGTCTGTGCCTAGAACAGGGCACTTTACAAGCAATATCTATAAAAGTAGTTAGGTACTAAGCTGAGAAGGCCACAGTATGCACAGGAGGAACAAACAGAGTTTTACATTCCCATTTGTAAAATATATGCCTCCATGAGCAGATATAGCAGAACACACTCAAAAAATTCATGGCCTTCACCTTTGTTCTTTATTTTTTATTTTTCTCATTTTAAAGATTTCAAACTTCATTCTAAGAGCAAATAAGTCACGGAAGGACTGACAGCATAGGCAGTGGAAATTCTTCTCTCTCTCTCTCTCTTTTTTTATACTGAGGTATAATTGATATACATTATATGAGTTCAAGTATACAACATAATAATTCAATTTTTCTATACTGGGAAACGATCACCACAATAAGTTCACTTACTATCCATCAGCGTACAAAGTTACAAAAAAATTTTTTTTCTTATGATGAAAAATTTTAGGATTTACTTTCTAGGCAGCTTTCAAGTTTGTACTACAATATTACCGGCTATAGTCACCATGCTATATGTTACATCGCCATGACTAGTTTATTGTATAATTAGAAGTTTGTTCCTCTTGGTCCTCTTCGAAACCCCTCAAGCAACCACCTATCTGTTCTCTGTATCTATGAGTGGTGTTTGTTTTGTTTTGTTTTGTTTTTAAGATTCCACATATAGGTGAAATCATGTGGTATTTGCTTTTCTGTTTGATTTTTTTTCACTTACCATAATTGCTTTAAGGTCAATCTGCATTGTTGCAAATTACAAGATTCCATTCTTTTTCATGGATGAGTTATTTCATTACACACACACACACACACACACACACACACACACACACACTCCTCTTTATCCATGTATCCACTGATGGAAATTTAGGTTGCTTCCATACTTGGCTATTGTAAATAATACTGCAATAAACATAAGGGTGTATATATTGTTTCAAATTAGTGTTTTTGTTTTCTTCCGATAAAATTACCTAAGAATGGAACTGCCTGATGATATGGAATTCTACTATTATTTTTCTGAGGAACCTCCATACTGTTTTCCATAATGGCTGCACCAGTTTACATTCCTACCAACAGTGCATGAGGGTCCACTTTTCCCCACATCCTTGCTAATACTTGTTCTTTCTTGTCTTTTTGATAGTAATCATTCTAACTGCTGCGAAGTACTATCTCACTATGGTTTGGATTTGTCTTTCCCTGATGATCAGTGATGTTGAGCATCTTTTCACATACTTGTTGTCCATGTGTATGTGTCCTTTGGAAAAATGTCCATTGAGTTCTGCCGACTTTTTAATGGAATCGGTTGGGTTTTTGACTATTGAGTTGTATGAAATCTTTATGTATTTTATTGTATGTATGTATATATAAATGTATGCATTTATTTATTCAATGTTCATTTATTTATTTTGAGGGAGAGAGAGAGAGAGCAACCTGGGGAGGTACAGAGAGAGGGAGAGAGAATTCCAAGCAAGCTCTGCTTTGCACTGCCAGTGCAGAGCTTGATATGAGGCTCAAACCCACAAACTGAGATCATAACCTGAGCTGAAATCAAGAGTCAGATGCTTATCCAAATGAGCCACACAGGTGCCCCGGGTTCTTTATATATTTTAGATATTAATCTCTTGTCAGATATATGATTTGAAAATGTTTTTCCCATTCAGTAAATTGCCCTTTAATTTTATTGATGATTTCCTTTGCTATGCAGAGTCTTTCCAGTGTTGTGTGGTCCCATTTGTTGTTGTTGTGGTGGTGGTGGTTGTGGCTGTTGTTGCCTTTCGTTTCAGAGTCAGGGCCAAAAAGTCATTACCAAGACCAGTATCAAGGAGCTCATCATCTATGTTTTCTTCTAGGAATTTTATGGTTTCACGTCTTATATTTCATTTTTTAATCCACTTTGAGTTAATTTTTGTGCTTAGCATAAGGTAGCAGGTCGGTTTCATTCTTTGGCATATGACTGTCCAGTTTTCCCTGCACCATTTATTGAATAGATTGTACTTTCTCCATTGTATATTCTTGCTTCCTGTGTCATAAATTAAGTGACCATGCATACGTGGTCTTACTACTGGGCTCTCTATTCTGTTCCATTAATCTATGTGTCAGGTTTAATGCCAATACCATACCGTTTTGATTACTGTAGCTTTGCAGTACAGTTTGAAATCAGGACATGTGGGGCCTCCAGCTTTATCTTTCTCAATATTGCTTTGGCTACTTGGGGTCTTTTGTAATTCTGCACCCATTTTAAACTTGTTCTATTTCTGTGAAAGGTGCCAATGGAATTTTGATAGGGAGGGCACTGTATATGTAGATTGCTTTTGGTAGTATGAACTTTTTTTTTTTAAATGTTTTATTTATTTCTAGGAGAGAGAGAGAGAGACATCGTGAGCAGGGGAGGGTCAGAGAGAGAGAGGGAGTCACAGACTGAAGCAGGCTCCAGGCTCTGAGCTGGCAGTCAGCACAGAGCCTGACGCGGGGCTCGAACCCACGAACCGCGAGATCATGACCTAAGCGAAAGTCGGACGCTTAACCGACTACGCCACCCAGGCGCCCCGGTAGTATGAACATTTTAACAATATTAATTCTTCTAATCCATGATTACAGTTTTCCATTTATTTGTGTCTTTAATTTCTTATACTTTTCAGTGTATAAGTCTTTCACCTTCTGGGTTAAATTTATTCCTAGGTACTTTATTCTTTTTAATATGATTGTAAATGAGTTCATTTTCTTAATTTCTCTGATAGTTTGTTGTTAGTGTACAGAAATGCAACAGATTTTTGTACACTGATTTTGTACCCTGCAACTTTGTTGAATTTGTTGGTTAGTTCTAATCATTTTAGAGGGAGTCTTTAGAGTTTTCTATATATAAAATCACACATAGTGACAGTTTTACTTCTTCCTTTCCAATTTGGATGACTTTTTTTTTCTTATCTGAATGCTCTGACTAAAAGGACTTCCAATATTATGCTGAATAAAAATGACAAGAGTGGATGTCCTTGTTTGTATAAAGTTGGATTGTTTATTCAAGATTTTTGGTGTTTCTTGAAGTAAGCCTGTTTCACTATAAAGTTTCCTCTTTAATCTGTTTTTGTAGCATCCCATAGATTTTGGAATGTCGTGTTTCCATTTTCATTTGTGTGAAAGCATTTTTTTTTACTTTTCCCTTTGATTTCTTTGTTGACCCATTGTTTGTTCAGTAGCCTAAATCTCCACATAATGAGTGCCCTTTTTTCAGCTTAAAGAAGTTCCTTTCACATTTATTCTAAGGCCGATTTACTTGTGATGAACTCCTTTGCCTTCCATTTGACTGAAAAAGTCTTTATCTCTCCTTCAATTATGAAGGATAAACTTACCAGGAAGTATATTCTTGGTTGGCATTTTTTTTCCCCTTTCAGCACTTGAATGTATCTTGCCACTTCCTCTGACCTGTGAAGTTTCTGCTGAAAAATCTGTATATAGTCCAATGGGGATTCCCTTGTACACAAGTTGTATTTCTCTTCCTACTTTTAAGATTATATTTACCCTAACTTTTGATATTTTAATTATAATATCTCTATGTGGATCTCTCTAAGTATATCACTTTTGGAACTCTCTGGGTGTCCTGGATCTGGATGTCCCTTTCCTTCTCGAGGTTAGGAAGGCCCTCAGCCATTATTCATTGAAATTAGTTTTTTGCCCCTTTCTCTCTCTCTTCTCCTTCCCAGGCCCCTATAATGTGAATGGTAGTTCTCTTGATATTGTTCTACACATCCCTTAGGCTATCTTCATTTTTTAAATTCTCTTTTATTTGATACATTTTTTTTTTTGAGTGAGATCCACTCTCCTGTCTCCTCATTGGTTCATCTATTTCCTCTAGTGCAACTGTTTCCTCTACCCCTCTCATGTAGTTTTCATTTCAGTTTTGTTTTTATTTTCTTTTCCCAGTTCCATGACTTGTGTTTTGTACTTTTGTATATTTTCTCTTTGTTGAAATTCTCACTGTGCTCATCCATTCTTTTCCCAAGGTTGGTGAGCATCTTTATACCCACCACACTGAACTCTTCTATCTAGTATGTCTATTTCATTAAGTTTTTGTTTTGTTTTTTTTCCTGAGAGTTTGTCATGCTCTTTCATGTGGAACATATTCCTCTATTTCCTGATTTTGATTGACTCTCTGTATTTGTTTCTATGTATTAGGTGAAACAGCTACTTCTCACAGTCTAAAACCAGTGGACTTGCGGTTCGACAATGCCCTAGCTCTTGGTCATCACTTAAATCTTTGTGATTGTCTAAGCAGCCAGCTTTATTCTTATAGGGCCTGGTTGTTGAGGTTGTGCCAAGAGGCACAATATTCCCTCTCAGTATTCCAGAGGGAAGGATCTCAGCCTATTTTCATGCTGATTGGGAGTCAGACTCTTAGGCCACAGCCTTTAAAGTATGCAAGTATATACAGTCTTGTGGGACTGTGGTTGTAGAGCCTGCTGGCCTTCAGGCCAGCTGATCTGGAAGTGCCCCCAGGGCAACAGTTGTAAAAATTAGGGCTCCAGATGAGTACCTAAACTCATTTCTGGGAGATACCAGCAAGCTGTAGTGAGGCAAAAGGAGAGCACAAAGATGGTGTTCCATGGCCTACATTCCCTAGACGCACCTCTGTGGCCTCTAGATGTGTGGCAAAATCGAAGCCTGCCTTCAGGCTGAAACTCCAGGACAAGTAAATAGACCTTTTACACAGGAAGATTGGATGTGTATTTCAATCTACTGTCTGGGGCGGTGGTAGCCTGCCAAAAACTGTTTCTCTGATTGTTACAGTCCCATGGGACTCAGGAAAGCAAGCTCCCGGCTTACCACAGTGCCAGGCAATCAAGGAGAGTCCCTGTGTGGTCTGCGTGCATCCCCAGCTTCAGCAGGGCAGCTGCAGAGTGCTGGGGCAGGACATGCCTTCCAGCTTTAACAGGGCATCAGGAGAGAACAGGGATCATGCGCCCACCAGCTTCAGCAGGGCAGTAGGAGAGTATGGGAACTGCGTGTGCCTCCTTGTACTAGCAAGGGAGAGGGAGAGTGCAGAAATGGTGCCCACCAGCACCTCCATCTGGGAGTTCCAGCGGGTCCCTGCTCCTCTTCAAGAAGAGCAAATGAATCTACTTCACAAATACTCGAAGCACTTTTCAAACTGCTGCTCTCATGGTGAGCCCTGGGGTGAGTGAATCTGCGTGCAAGCCCTTTAAGAGCAGTATCAGTTCCCTATGGCTTTTTGAATCTCCTGAACAGAAGCCCTGTTGTTTATCAAAGCTAGATATTCTGGGGGCTCGTGTCTATGTGCCCATCCCCAGGGTTGGAGTGCCTACTCTGGGACACAAACCCCTCGTTCCTCAGAGAGCAGCTCCTGCTTTGCAAGATCTCTCCCAATTGTGAGGTGCTGCACTGCAGGTGGAGTTGATGGCAAGATCCCATTGCACCTCTCCTATCCATTTTGACATTGCCATTTTATCCTTTGTTGTGGAAGAGCTGTTCAATGAGTTTCCAGATCTTTCTCAGAGGGAACTGACCAATATACATAGGCAGTTATATATTCAGTGTGTCTGTGAATTCAGGATCTTCCTACTGACATTCTGTCCCTTCCCGCCTCCATTCTTTAACCACTGCCACCCTCTAACTCTGGCCTCACACCTCTCACCCGGGCTATTTTATAACCTCCTATTGGCCTCCATATCTCTTTCTGTCAACAAAATAAGACTTCCTTGCCTATCGTATAGAGGCTCTTGATGTGATGGTCTTAGCCAATATTCAAGGTTCTTCTTTCTTGACACTCTAATTAAATCTTATCACTCAGTATCCACATGATATGCCTTATTGGTTTCCAAAACTCTGACTTGGCTCACCAAGTTCCTTCCAACTGGAACACCACTGAAATTAACTCCAACTCAAGGTACCACCCAAAGCTTGTCTAAATTTCTACTAATTTCAGGGCACCTGGGTGGCTCAGTCGGTTAAGCGTCCAAATTTGGCTCAGGTCATGACCTCGCAGTTCCTGGGTTTGAGTCCCGTGTCAGGCTTTGTGCTGACAGCTCAGAGCCTGGAGCCTGTTTCAGATTCTGTGTCTCCTTCTCTCTCTCTCTCTCTCTATCTCTATCTCTTTGCCCCTTCCCTGCTCATGCTCTGTCTTTCTCTCTCAAAATAAACAAAAAATTTTATAAAGAGATATATATTTTAAATGTCTACCAATTTCATGAACCTCCATCACAAACCTCCATCACACTAGAATTTGTGTCTTCCTGCTTTTTGCTTTAATATCTTGTTTCAGTTTTCTTAGTAACTACTTAGAGCATTCTAGCTTGTATCTAATTATTTACATGTACATTATTTCCTTTTTTTCCTACCACATCATGTCTTTTTTTTGTTTATTGGTTTGTTTGTTTGATCTTCTCTGGGACATAGCAATGTACCTTCTATGTTACAGAGCTTCACTGAACAATGCAATAGTCAGTAGCTACCTGTGTCTGTCTCAGTTAAAAGTATTTAAAATTAAACACTTTCACAAATTCAGTTCCTCCATTGCATGTGTCACATTTCAAGTGATCATAGCCACATGTGGCCAGTGGCTACTGAGCTAAATAGTGCAGGCATAGAATATGCTCATCATCAGAAAAAGTTCTATCCAACAGCACCTTTGTAGAGACTTAACAAGAGTTCCATTAGAATTTATATATAATTATCACCAAAGTATCACAGGAACAGGAAACAAGGACGGAATCCTGAAGACTGCTTTTCTGACAGTCTGGAGGACAGGCTGCTGTGTACACTCAGGTATCTTCTCTGAGAGGTTTTGGTAAACTGAGAGCACCCAAGATTTGCTATCTCTCTCATGTTAAAACTGCCTCAAATAGGCCGGGACAATTTTCTGTTACTTCATATATAATTAATAGTGGTTAAGGAAATGTATATGGCAACTGTTTTGCAGAAGCTTTAATTCACACTTTCAATATTTAAAAAGGCTGCTGTCACGGCTGATAGGAATAAAATTAAACCCACCAGCTGTGGTTTGTTTTTGAAGAAACACATAACGTTTTATTTCTGCTTTGTCTGTCGTCCTTGTAAATGTCAGAAATACAGAACTGAAATGTACTGAATATTCTGGTTTACTGTTAGAATCTACAGAAAACGCTTGGGTATTTTTTTTAATTAGATGGATATTTTGGTAATTTTTAGTGGGAGATTTTTGTTTCTATTTACATGATAGAAAATGCACAGCTTACATTTGCTCAGGGAAAGAAATGTGATAATAAAAGCCATTTGAACTCTTTCTAAATTTTTATACTCTTCTCTTTGTGAGACTTGTCATCAAAGGATGATCAAGGATTTTTAAAAGAGATATATTTTCCAATTCTTCCATTTATTAGAATCTTGAGTCTATTCTAAGAAATGTCATCCTAGATTATTTAAAATTGACCAGGTGTTTAGCCATAAAGGTCAAAGTGTTTTGCTGAGACTCAGTAGTTTTCATGAGACATTCTAGAATCATGGCACTGAATTATAAAGTTTCCTTCTGATCTGTGGCATTGATGTTACACACTGGGATAATAGAACTTACTTGTCACAAAATTCACTTGTAGTCTAAGAGAATATAGTTTGACAATTTAATTCTTTTCCATTATTTTTAACTAGGAAAAATTTTATACTATTCTTTTTAATGTTTTTGCCTTATAAGCAGTCAGCCATTGATAATTACCCCAGGAACAAAGACTTAAGTACAAAAATCTAGGCATTACCTATTATTATATATCAGTACTTGTTAATGTCATTCTAATCAAAATAAAATTATTTAAATCTAAGCAGTATTACATATTGTGAAGAATTGCCTGATCAGATCTCTCAAAGCTCACCATTATCTCACAATATTATTAACTACTCTTGGTCTGCCTGCCTCCAAATATTTCCTTTTCTAAACCTACGATGATATCAACATCTTCCTCTACTGAACCTAAAATCTCCACAGAGAGTAGTTTATTTGGATTCGGTACAAAAAGATGGAGTTCTTCCAAAATGTCATGACATTTTCACCAATATACCACAACTAGTTACTTTCTTTCACCAATTGATTATGAATCTAAAAATCATAAGGTAGACATGAATTTACATTCTCGTATAGGAAATACAGAGAGCACCCCATCATGGGCACCCAGGCAGCAAGGGAAGGAGGTGGTGGCAGTGTGACAACTGGGGCAGAGCTGGCCTCCCAGGATGAGTTGTAGGAGGGCACAAGGGCGGAGCTTCTGGCTTTGCAGTTTTGCCTAAGGCAGTCCCTGCTTTTACAGAACAAAATGACCAAGTTAAATCAGTTCCCTTATATCGGCATACATAGTATACAAACACATTACATTTATGCAAAATTAGTAATTGCCTATGAAAACGAGAGATTTATATCCAAAAACAATACAAAAACATGCCAATGAGTTTGTTTGCTACTATATTTATAGTTCGGGACTGTAGTTTCAGTGGGATTAGAATAAATAGTGGATGCTCATGTTTCCCAGTTCACTTGTGCTTTCAGCACTCTTGTCCTTCTAGAATGCTCTGCCAGTATTTATCACAGATTGCAAAAAAGAAAAAAAAATCCCTGAATATGTAAAAATAGCAGCTGTTATTTGCCATTAACAATCAGGTAACTTCATAAATCTTTACAAACTCATAGAGAAAACAGAAGTGTGTGGCTTTAAGATTGGTCAAATCAAGATTTTATTCTGTCTTAAAGCCAAAAAAAAGAACTTAGATTTTTATTTTAAGCTCTTATTCCTTTCATTTATTAATATTTTTTGGAAACATGTATCTACTACTTTATCTTTGGTCACTGTATCCCATGGATGTTAATATCAACATTTGGTGATTAATTACTAAAAAGTCAACAAATGAAAGTATTTTTAAGAGATTAACCCACACCCCAATTTTTGTTTCCATCCAAATTACTTGCCAATATCTCTCAGTTCAAATCTTAAATAATTCGTGCTTTGTCATATTTTCTTTGTCTCAACTGACACTGCCTGGGTAAAATAAGCCTAAAACATCCTCAAAATTTCTTACATTGATTCACCGCTGTCCCTTGAATATTTTCCCAGTGCTAATATCATCCCCATCAAATAATGTTACCAGAGTAATTTATATAGTTTGAATACAAAACTTGAATACACGACATCTCCCCTACTTAATATCCTGACACATAGATGTTTCAGGATCTGATCATTACCATATCTCTGATACCACCTCCAACCTTGGACCAATGGGCCCACCATACCAAGCTATATGAGTAGCTTGAGTATACCATATACTAGTATGGTAGCATAGTAGTATGAGTAGTATGAATATACCATACCAAGCTATGCCAAATAGACCTCAAACTGCTGTCTCTTACATTTCCACAAGCTTTTCTCACAGTTTTACACAGATATCTCCATATTTTTCAGAAATTAATTTAAATTATATTTCAAATTTGTAATCTCTTGTTAACGTGCCACTTCTTAAAAGTCTCTGAATGATTTTTTGTTGTCATTATTCCACAATTCCACAACTTGTTTCTGTGACCTCGACTTTCATTATGGACCAGAATTACCCATTTTATGGTTTGCCTTGATCAAATTAAATACCTGCCTGCAAAATTTCTACTACACTTTTCATAGGGCCAAAGCTCTAAACAGATTTTCTAGTAGTTTGCAAAGAATTTTCATTATTTGTATAAACACAAAAGTAATCAGAAAAGAAATACAAGCATCATTGGAGGCACTAATGTAATCTGTTTCTGCATCCTTCATAGAAATGATTTTAATAAAACACCATAAGATATAAAATATCATGTTCCCTGTTTTGTCAAGGTCATTTGGTCACTGATTTCAAAGGAGTCAATGTTTTAGAGCAGTTTGACATCTTCCTTGTATGTCTTCAGCGAGGTTTAGTCAATACAGTAGGAAGAATCATTAGTTATTCAAGGTAAAACTTTCAAAAAATGCGACTAAGACACTTTGACCTTCTCTGAATCAGGAAATGCTCTGTGCATCTTTATGCTCTTTTAAATATAATTTGTCTAAACTGTCTAAAGTAAATCAAAAACTATCACTCAACCCTCTTAGTAAAAAGGGTAAATTTTAATTGCAGAACTTAAAACCTCACAATTAAAAGCTGTGTGGCTACTTAAAGCCAGAACAAACACAGGAATGAATGCTGGTGCATACAAATTAGATTTATTAACATATTTGTGATTCTGGAGGATATTTAAAGCAGAGACCATTTATATACTTTAAATATTTTCATAAAGGAGGACTAAAATGGATGACTGTTATACTTCCATAAAGTTGTATCATGTATGTTCCTAGAAATAACTTTATGACTAGAAAAACCTTTTATCTGATGAGATATTCATAACACAACTCAAGTAGAAACAAATATATGAAAAGGAAAAAAAATTCCTTTATCCTATAAACTGTATGTAGAATCATAATATTAACATGTGCACTTTTAAAGTTGAAAATGGTGCCACTAATTAATAAATAAAACTCAAGAAAATGTAAGGAGGAAAAAAATGCATGTTATTACTGCTAAATGTATAGTAACATTAATTTTATATTCCTTCCAAAGATGTACTGCCTTCTACATGGGACATAGTGTTATTTAATAATAGCTTTATAAGAAAACATATATACAATGTATCAAATGATACAATTCTTCACCATCCAAACTAAATGGACAAATAAGTACAGAGTTATAGCAGAAAGGAGAGAACATATAAGACGATGTTATAATTAAGTATTAACTAATAATGTAGATCCCAACCTTATAAGAAGTTGAAGAGGAAAAAATACAGATTTACCCACCTACTTCTGGAATGCGCAGCCCACTTGGGTTCAGTATCTTCAGAAGAATGGGCTGAGGGAGGAGTAGTAAGACTTTAATAGTTTTCTAGTATTCAAGAAGGCTGTGGTCGACAATACGTGTGCATGCGCATGCGTGTGTGTGCGCACACGCGCCAACACACACAATAGAGTGAAGACGTAAAGACACAAGAGTCACTATCATTGAAAGAAAGATAACACATAGAAGTGTTGAAAGGGAAAGCTGACTTGAAGCCCAACTTTACCAATTCCAAGATTTTGCAGAAGTTAACAATAGTTAATATAGTTAATATAGTAACAACCAACATTTACTAAAAGCCTATTAAATGCCAAGGACTGTACTAAAAACTTCGGTTATGTTATTTAACATTCACAAAAACACTGTCATTTAGAAAGAATGAATCCCTTTACAGATGAGACTACAGATAAATGGCATGGAAAAGACCAAGATTTGCATTCAGGTTTAATCTAACACCCAAATCAGTGTCCTTGCTATCACACTACACTTTGCAATTAAATACTCAACGGAATATTTGTATCGTCTGTAACTAACAATGTGTAAGCCTTAACAGGAACAGTGTAATTTAGTAGAATAGTGAGGACCTACTACAAATCACTGGATTTGGGTGGAATTTTTGTTTCATATGGAATGTTTATGAAAGAGCATCAGTCCCAAAGGATTCATTAAGGTATAAGCTATAAAAGCATTGACAAAACATAAGTGGACTCGGGTAACTCTTTTTATTCTGAATAGCAAGAGAAAATACTATGAATTTGCCTGTAGAAATGGTAAAGAAGATAAATTGGTTGCTCTAATTTGTTAGCACAATCATAACTAAAAGCTCATATAGTTTCAACTTCATTATTTTTAACAAAATTCACTACATTACAGTTACTTGTAGAGTACAAAGTACCATAAATAATTTAAATTAAACTACACTTGTCAAAATAAATGAACAAGTAGGTTTTATGATGCAGTACATTTTATGATGCCCTTGATTCTTTAATTTGTGTGTTTTGCTTACTTGCTAATTCACAAAATACTATAATCTGCAATGACTCTTGTACTCATTAGTATAGATTACCAATGTCCCAGCTCAACAGGAAAATCAGTATGGAGCAGCACTCTAGTGAACCAAAGTGCCTTTTTAATAATATCCTGTGAATACGTTATAGATACTGATTTGAAGGAAATAAGAGGACTACTTCACCTTCCTCCATTCTAACTCACCAATTATTCACAGAAAAACGTGTATCTACAGCTATAGCTACTGTTGACTCTACATTTATATCTATCTATATCTATAGGGTTTAGACCCACTGACTATCCTTATCTAAGCTACCTGATTATCTTTCCCCCAAAAAATGTTTCTTCTACTTAACTCTCTCCTACTATAATTAAACTATCAAAATTTAGATGATCAATTTATTTATGTTGTATTACATACATAAATTTGTAAATTTGTATTTACGAATCATAAAATGTTTTCTTCAAGGCTTGTACTAGAGCTCTCCAACCAGGTCTAGGCAAAATCATCACAAGGTAAAACATCAACATAAGTAAGAATAGTTTTTGAAATTATAAATGCTTCATCAATACTGAACCAAAGAAGCCTATAACAGAAACATTTTATGTCTATGACATATTACACACTGAATAGAAATACACAAGTTCCTATGAAATAAAAAATTGCTTGAAATTAGCATGATATCTAAATACCAGATAACGCCCATAAGTTCTCCATGACAATGTATAGTCTATCAGAAAATAAAGATCTCTTAGAGAACTCCACCAACCACTAGTTTACCATTTAATTACTGACCCTCTGACATCTTTGAGAGTATCTAACTAAATGCCAAGAAAACAAGAGAAGCTCTGCAAAACATCACTGAGTCTACATAGTCTTGGGTCTTATCAAGCCAGAAGTACTCTCCTCATGCTGTCCCTTTCCTATTTTACCTGCTTTATTGCTGCAAAGAACAGGTAGCAGAAAGTCAATGGTAACATCCCTCAGCATAATTCCCTGAACCTCACTTCCTGCTTTCATGTAATAAGGTTAATAAAGCCTTCCTGTGAAAATTCTACAAGTGAATATTTGTTACAAATAGCTTTTTAAAAACTGTAAGACTTCATAGAAGGTGGAAAGGTATCTAAAAATCCATTATCTAATACTTAAGATAAAGTTTATCTTAAGTGTTTATAAGTAAGAGAACAATGAACTGAATAGCTTTTCCCTGTATCTTTCCTCATTCTCTATGAGTTTACACATTTCTTTTCCTTTCATGTATTTGAAATCTTCCAAAAACTGACTCTCAAATTAAATTGGCCTACAACTCTTTAAAATTGTGTTCCCAGTACTAATTTCAAGGATCACAGGGCCTTCCGTATATTTTATTTTGACTCTGGATTTATGGTTTGTTGATAGATTTCACAAAAGAGTTAAGCTCAAGGAATATATATTTAAATATTAGGCAGAAAGCTCCAATATTGTAATAAAAATGAGTATTTCTAAGTCTTTTCTTTAATGTTTATTTTTGAGAGAAAGACAGAGCTCGAGCAGGGGAGGGGAAGAGAGAAGAGTGAGATACAGAATCTGAAGCAGGTTCCAGGCTCTCAGCTGTCAGTACAGAGCCCAATGCGGGGAACTCATGAACTGCAGGATGATGACCTGAGCCAAAGCCCTTAAACCACTGAGCCACCCAGACACCCTGAGTATTTCAAAGTCAGAAGGCTATAAATTGAACTGTTCATGATCGTTGGGACTCCACTTACCTCTCTTACAGAATATATCAGCATAGTACATTCTGATGTTACATTCTTCATGTCTACTTTTTGTCTCAAAAATCCTAGAACTACAGAATAATTTTTAAAACTTACTGCTGTTCTGATTGTATTTAACCAGCTTCTACTCTTAAGTTTGTTCTTCTTATCTTGATGAGTTTATATAAAGACATTAACTTCATCCCAAAATGATGTATTATCATCCGTATGTAAGGACAGGTCAATGGTGGTTAGGGGGCATCAAAATGTTATCATCATATACATAAATTAAAATAAATTAGGTAACAGTTCCCCGAAGTCCATTTCCAATTGACTCAGACATTTACTAGATATGTCCCATCAATGTCCATTTTATACACTTTTATGTTCTAATCACTCAAATATATCCAAAGCCATTTAGCTTCAGATTTCTCCTAACAACAGGAGGCTAAAATCATGCTACAAAAAAAGGGAGACAGTGGGAAAATGCTTACTCCCACCATCATGATCAAATTATCATGACTCACATATCTACATCACCTAAACTGCCTTTGGATTATTACCCAAGGAAATCACACTTTGGTGCTTAAATCATGATTCCACATAAATGCTAAATCACAGCACAGTCAGTCAGCTTCAAATTGCCTGATCTGCCCCAGGCCCACTTCGTTAGATGTGAAAACTCATAGCTACTCTTCCACACCATTACTGCCCAAATTGAACTTCTTCATATGGGTTTTATGCTTGGCTTATACTAAAATGTTGTCTGATATGCCTAGTTTCTTGAACATATTCAGAATTTCAAACAAAGAAAATAGGTTTCATACATTAAAAAATATTGAGTGCCTACTAGGTTCTAGACACTGTACTCAGTCATCACATGCATGCCAGTTCTAAGTAGAGGGTTTTAGTATTTTTCTTTAAAAGAGGAGAGACTTGAAAGTAATGTGAGTTTAGTGAGTTAGTAATCATGATCACCATTCCTAGAGCATCTACTAAGAAACAGAGGTTTTATCCACAATCATTATGACATTTAATATCACAAAATTCTGCAAGGGTGATATTACTCTACACTTAGAATAAAGAAAAAGAGGATCTTATGAGTTGAGTTATTTGCCTAAAGCTCTTAACATGTGATCAAGCTAGGAATCTGCCCAAGTATGTGAGACCCAATAGCTCCCATTCAAGCTGAATTCCCATAATTTTCTTCACGTACCCATGTTTTCATCTCTATCCACAGATACCTTCTCATCTATCCATTACGAGGTTTCCTTTCTCCATTCTGAATGAGAATTTACTCCTCCTCTGACTTAAAGTCAGTACAACTGGGAAAAGAAAGCAACCATACCAGGTTAAAGATCAAAACTGCAATATGATTTCATGGGATTAGTTCTCACCCAGGCCATCTAACAGACTAGGGATGTGACAGAAGGTTCAGGAAGTGTAAAATACACACCACTCAAAGCACAAGTTCTAGCAGGGCACAATGTATCAATATTTAAATGGATAGCTCTTGGGGCGCCCGGGTGGCTTAGTCGGTTAAGCGTCCGACTTTCGCTCAGGTCATGATCTAGCGGTTCGTGGGTTTGAGCCCCGCGTCGGGCTCTGTGCTGACTGCCAGCTCAGAGCCTGAAGCCTGTTTCAGTCTGTGACTCCCTCTCTCTCTGGCCCTCCCCTGCTCATGTTGTCTCTCTCTCTCTCTCTCTCCTAGAAATAAATTAAAAAAAAACATTTAAAAAAAATTTAAATGGATAGCTCTTTTCTAATCATCATGTAAAATTATATGCAAATTTATAATTTTTAGAGTTAAAAGAAACATAAGAGATTACCTAGCCCAGTGATTTCATTTTACAGACCAAAATACATGAGCCCTAAGTAAATGAAGCTATCTATAGGGCCAGTTAGGAGGCAAAATAAAGGCTTGAATTCAGACGTTGAGCCCTCAGCCAGGAACTCTCTGTACTGTAATGTTGCATTCTTGCAATAATTATATTAGGGCAAAGGATAAAACTGATGCAAGTAGTGAAATAAATGGGTTATCATCCTGTCAACAAATGATTTGACTATGGCCTTATCTGCTAGTAGAAAATAAACTAGAGGAACTGAATATAAATCTGAAAACTTTCTCATCAGTCAATTTCATTGTGTTTGCCTAGAAAGTCTAGTTTTTTTCCAAATACACAGTTTCAAAAAATGACCTTTAGTGAATGAAGCTTCTGATTGCTGCCATAACTATGTACCAGTTTATAAACTACACATTTTGCTTAGATATACAACACAAACTACAGAAATAGAATAAGCAGAAGTGGTTAACATCAATTCACATGCTACGTATTATATTATTATAGTATAGTATACTATATATTTATTATATTATATGTTTATTATATTATACTATATTTATTATATTATAAAATATATTTGATTCTTCATAAACATAATTCACTAAAATAATACCCTGCATGTATGAATGAAGGGCTGGTATGATGAGAAAATATATGAGAGTAAGGAATGAAGTGTCTTACAAAACATTTTTAAATGGGATTCTATTAATAACAGTGGTAAAAACTTGGCATCAAACAAGTTGCGTATAATTCAATACAAGTAAAATTTTAAAACATTAAAGGACTGAAATTAGATTGTAATGGACTCTTTGGATTAAATCAATGCAATTAAGAATATGATGAAGTATCCAGTTATCTGTTTTCTGAGCCTTTGAAAAGTGGAAATATTAATGGAACTGTATGAGAAATTAGTGCTGACTAGATTAATTGCCATAGCAATTGTCATATTATAAATATGTTATTTGTGACAATTATGCATCGGTATAATGCTCGGGCTGTCACATTACTTGAACAAATCTTTAGATTCTGAATAAAGATCAGCAACCATCTTTATTTCCAGCATTATTACAAATTTAGAACACTTTAGAGGCAAAATGTGAAATTCAGCACTAACATAGGATGTGTTTTTAAAAGTTTACCGGCACTTCAACTAATAAGTTGGGGGAAATTAAGCAGTAAAAATGCAACCTGAGGAAACCTCAACAGGAATGTAAACTAAACGGGTGGGGAGGTCTGTAGGTGTCAATCAAGAACAAAATGCAACTGTCAAGCTTGCTTTGCTAACAAACTGTCACATCAACAATATGGAGTTAATGACTACAAATTAACTGTATACCAGATGCTTGACACTTTGTTATGACACTTAGCAAGCTAGTTGACATTTGGGGATCAAAGCTTCTTTAATTACACTTTGTATAACATGTGCAACCTTTATGCTAATGTCCAAATATTCCTTGGAGCAAGACTGTCCAAGTAAAAACGACCACACACTGTTTTCTAGGTATAGGTTAGAAAGTATTCATGTGGCTCTAAAGAAAGGGGTGGGGGAAGTTACTGAGCAAGAGCCAGGCTTTGATGCACAATGTTATTCAGTATTACCATTGCCTAAAATAACATTGTTTTTTAAACTTAGTGAAAGGGTGAAGCACTTCTTCTCACATATAGACACAGTCTGTGAAATTACACATTTTCAAACAAGGTGGTAATAACATTTATAGCCATTTAGAAAAAGAAAGACAACTAGGCATATCAGAATTTAAAATAACTGGAAAAGGTATTAAAGAGTAAAGTGATAAAAAATAAAAAACCACTAACTGCCTTTCGGAACACTGATTTGAATGCTTTTTCAAGTCCTTTTTAGGGAAATGGTTTGACATTTTCCCAAGTGAATGAAACTCAAAAAATGATATAAGCAAAATGTTACATTATAGGTATAATACTGAATACTGAACAGGCATAACCATGAATTATGGGCTATGTCAACATAAGAAAATGTTAACATTTTTACCAGATTTTAAATAAGCTCCTATTAACAACAACAAAAGAAGGCTTAAAATCAACAAAATTTAGAAAATATCTCATAAATCAGAAAGAAAATACATCACTAAATATATCTACATATCTTTGTAATAAGTTAGTAATCCAATAACCATAAAACTCCACCGGAGCTTCCTTCAGAAAAAACACTGTCTTTGTATATGTGGCAGACACAGTTACATAACATGATTAAAAGATTCAAGGGCATGTGACCCTGCCTTCCACTTTTGCTTGTGCTATACTTACTGGGAAAAGGCAAGTTTGGGCTATGTGAAGAAAAATAAAAGGAAAAATATATAATACTAAGACTGCAAAGAACATTGAGGGTCAGCTAGCCCAACCTTTTCTCTATAAATAGGAAAAGCCATGGCCCCAGTACATGGAAATGTCCAAGCCATGTTGTTATAGACGGGAATGCTTAAATGCAATATAATTCTACCAGCTGGTGAGCCAATTATTGAATGCCCACTGGTCTCTCATAATGGGAGGCACTCCGCTATGTACTAGTGATGCTGGCGAAACACCAGGAAAGTACAGCTGCACTAAACAATACAGTGACCACCAGCGACAAGAGTCATTGATGAATATCAAATGTGTAGTCTGGACTGACACATGCTATATGTGTAAAATATGCACCAGATTTTAAAGACCATGTATTAAAAATTATAAAATGTCTTATTGATAATTTTTGAGTGCAATAATATTTTGCATATACTTACATAATGAAATGTATTGTCAAAATTCTCTTAGTTCTTTCAACTTTTTAAAATATGGTTCTAAGTCATTTTAACTTACAGTGTGGTTCACATTATACTTCTATTGGACAGCAATGAACTGGTCCAAGAGAGACCCTCCTTAAGGAACTGAAAGTTGGAAATAGGAAATAAGTAAATAAAATACACACATGCTATAGTGAAGATAAAATCAGGTGGCTTGAAAGTATGGAAAGAGCCCAAATGTCCATCAACAGATGAATGCATAAATAAGATGTAGTATATATATACACAATGGAGTATCAGTCAGCAATCAAAAAGAATCAAAAATTGCCATTTGCAACTATGTGTATGGAACTAGAGGGTATTATGTTAAGCGAAATTAGTTAGTCAGAGAAAGACAAATGCCATATGATTTCACTCATATGAGGACTTTAGGATAGAAAACAGATGAACATAAGGGAAGGGAAGCAAAAATAATATAAAAACAGGGAGGGGGACAAAACATAAGAGACCCTTAAATATAGAGAAGAAACAGAGGGTTACTGGAGGCGTTGTGGGAGGGGGGATGGCTAAATGGGTAAAGGGCATTAAGGAATCTACTCGAAATCACTACTGCACTATATGCTAACTAACTTGGATGTAAATTTAAAAAATAAATTTAAAAATATCAGGGGGCCTGACAGCGAGTGATAGGGTGTGGTTGTGCTTCCGCTAGAGCTGTCGGTGAAAGTTACTCCAGAGAATGGAAACTAAAGTGGAGACTTCAGGAATGAGAAACACACTCACAGAGGATTGAGTTTGGTGAATGAAAGATCATAGAGAAGATTACTGTAAATGAAGCCAGACTGCAGGTGAGGTTGGCGAGAGAGATTAGGGGTGAGTCTGTCTGAATTCAGTGGGAGGTGGGATTTCCCTTGGCTGAGTGGGAAGTCACTGCAGTGTGCCGGCGCACCACCCGGAAGGCTGTGACGCATTCAAGCTCCTACCATTTCTTGCCTCTTCTAGGGTCTCCGCTTCTGATTTGGTCAACCTGTCTCTCCTCTTGCATGTCATCAGTCGTCTTCTAGGTTAGGCATCAATATTCACTAAGATTCACCAGTAAATTTCCAAATGTAGAATTTTTACCCTCCTATTAGCAAAAATTTCAAAGTAGATCAGATTTATGTGTTAAAAGTGGTTCCTCCTTTGTGGTTTGGACAATTAAGAAACCTTCTTTTGACTCAGATGCTGTCCTGTCTCTTTTAGCTTCTACTAAGCTCTAATAGCATATTTTCATTCTAGGTCCTCATGCTAGTCTCCTAAATACATCTCCAATTGCGAAACTCCAGGAAGGGACCTGTATCCATCAGGCTTCCCGCACAGAATGCAATCCACTCAAATGTAATGGAGGAGAGTTACATGATGTAGGGAGTATTTGTAAAAATATCAGCAGAGTTGAAGTCAACCAATAAGGGAGAGCGTGGCACCCTGGGGCTGCCAGGGTGGGTGACCTAAAAGCGCTAGGAGGTGAAATAGTTACCACAACTGTACAGTAACTGTAGAGTACTTCAGAGCTGCTGAAGCTATAGGACGAGATCACCCTGTAGGAATGAAGCCACACCTCATTAAGGCAGCAGGAAGGAAGTAAAGAAAATAAATGCTTGACCCCACTCTCTTTTCCTGATCTCCAGCTGGCACTTTCCATTGGCTGAACACATCTAGAAGACAGAGGGCAACAGAGGCCCATAAGACAGTCCATAAAAATTTGGCTCCCAGAGAGCAGGGCCAAGTGGCAAAGGATGTGGTGTAGATCCAGAAGAGTACATGGAAAATATCCAGAACTTTACAGAGTGTCACGGCATCCTCTCTTCTTTTATTTTATGTAGTTCTGGCCTGGGATTGGCAGCCTCTAGCTAAAAGCCTTTTTCATAATCATAGGTATCACTGGGTACTTCCGTAGTGGATATATATGCACATTAAGAACTGATACTTTCTTTCTACCTTTTTCTCCTTCTACCAGCAGAAATAATAGGAATATACAAACTCCGTTTTCTACAACCACAGAATGAGAGCAAATTGGAGAGAGCAAAGGTTCCATTTCGTCATTCATTTAACAAACAGTAATTGATCTCTTTCAAAGTGTCAGGTGCCGTTTTCAGCACTAAATATCCCGTAGTGAAAGAACGAAGCGTCTGTTCAGAAGATTTCATATTGTAATGAGGAGAAACCAAAACTCAGTAAGCTAATCAGATCATTTCTGATGTTGCTAAGGGCTGAAACAACAAGAACACAACATAATATAACAAGGGGTTTCTGGGTGCGAAGATGTGGGCAACATCAGTTAGGGGGAACCAGAGCTGGATCAGTGTCATGTAACTGATACCTAATGGGGAAGACTGAAGTTAGTCACAGGAAGAAATCAGGGGACAGAATTTCTGTGGAAGAAAGGAAACTCTCAGAAGACCAGCGAGGCCGCAACACTGTGAGAGCGGTATGTGGGCCAACCAAGGGGTGTCAAGGAAGCCTCATGCCTTTGCCCTAATACCAGCCAAGAAGAGGCATGCTCTTCTTCACAGGGTCTGTGGCACCCTCCTTCTGCAACTGAGCAGATGCGGTTGACCCTTTCTAATTCCCAAATGGGCCACAAAATCTAGCTGAAGCCATGGTAGAATGCATGGATTCTATTCCCAGTGCTAAGGAATGCATTAGAGGTTTTGAGGTTTTAATTTTTAAGTTTCATATGGTATTCTCTGGATGGCTTTCGTTTGAACTAATGCATCAAACCATGGGTAAAAAAGCAGAGCTCAGTGTATTTCACATTCAAATATTAATATATCCTTTTGTATATGCAAATCAATTAAACTCACAAGTAGAGGAGGACATAATTAGAAGTCCACACTCCAATGCAGAAAAAGCATTAGAAACGGTCTTTTGTAATAGACCATTTTGCTAGTCAGATTTCTATGAAGAGAGGATAGGATTATCAACTGTCTTCTAAAAACTGTTCTACGAGAGTGGCAGTAGAACCACGAAAATGGTGGTTTTCAAATGCAACCACCAAAAGAGAGAACAAAATAGGAAGGAAAAAGTGTTTTCATGTTTCTCTTCTGAGCATCGCACCACACCATCAACCATGTCTCCAAGGGGAGGAAAAAAACAAAAAAACAAAAAAACCTCCAAAGTATGAAACTTGCCAATCCAACACCAGAGTTCTAGGCCATAGCACAATTCCATAAGATCCTGATAGCCCATAGCTGTACTTCAAAGTGGTCAAATCTGTCTCTTCATGAAGGCGCAGGCTAAGAAAGCCGGATCAACTCAGGACAAGTTCATAAGTGGACAGAGCAGAAGATGCATCCTACAGGCTACTAATCAAACTGGCCCCATTCAAGAGAGTTCAGCCACTTCTCCAATTTGTCAACATGGTCTCCACAGACTAATCTTTTTACATGGTATTTAGTTCTTTTTAGCTGACTTAGTGTTAATCTTTTTTTTTTTTTTCTACTTTACTAGGATTAAAAGATGACTAACTGTATCCACATACTATATGGTAATATGTTACTTTTCCTATCTAGTAACAAAGGGCTTTTTCCCACAAAGGTAGGAATATTATATGTAACGTATAAGCTTCTGTGGGGTTTATTATAGGTATATTTTGAAACTCTTATGATTGTTTTTTTCAACATTGCTAACATTAAAAATCCAGTTCAGTAAATTGTACGCTAGTTGACCATCAAAAGCCTATGTTAATATTAAGACTTGAATTAGATAATTTTAATTTTCTAGGCCAAATAACAAAACAGAAAAGTTGCATCCCTCTAGACTATAACCCAACAAGCCAAAAACCAGTCAAACAAAACAAACAACAAAAAACATGAGACAAAAGAAAAATATCTCAGAGAAATGACTTTTTTCCCTTCAATTCTGAAGCAGGGATAATATTACATTAGAAGAGTATGAGGAATAGAGAGGTTAATTTAATTCATAAGCTATGAGAATCAACATATCTAGAACTTATCCCATTTTTCTCTAAAAGTTGAACACCATACTCCTAATCTTAAAACTTCTGTGAGACACGAAACAAAGGGGATAGTCAGTGATGAATTAGAAAACCATAAGAGGCTCTGGGTGGATCAGTCAGTTAAGTGGCCAACTTCAACTCAGGTGATGATTTCACATTTCGTGAGTTTGAGCCACACGTCAGGCTCTGTGCTCAGACAGCTCAGAGCCTGGAGCCTCCTTCAGATTCTGTGTCTCCCTCTCTCTCTGCCCCTCCCCTGTTTGTGCTCTGTTTCTATCTCTCAAGAATAAACATTAAAAGAATTTTTTTAAAAGACAGGAAACAAAAGTGTTCATCACTACGTAATATAACCTCATATGAATGCATCAGGACTTATTTCACAAGTGCCCACTGTTGGCAGCTGGAGTATTTCAAATTTTTCACTGTGTTCCACAGCACTTTAATTCAGACTTTTAGATTGTTGTTATTATTTCTTTTGAACAATTTCTAGAACTGAAATTTAGTTTGGAGCGCACAAATTTTTAAGGCTCTCAGTGCTCATTTCCAAATTGCTTCATGGAAAGCTTATACATACAATAAAGATAGAATAGTGAGAGATAAACCTGCACACACAGGCATATGCTTTTATGTCTGTGTATTTTTGATGCAAGGAAGTATAATATTTGGTGCCAAGATACACAAAAAGTGTAAGATGTTTCCGTCTTTTTAATTTTGTTTTCATTTTATTTACTTTTTAATATTTCAAGTTTTTATTTAAACTTTAGTTAGTCAACATATGGTGTAATATTAATTTCAGGAGTAGGATTTAGTGATTCATCACTTATGTACAACACCCAGTGCTTGTCACAAGTGCCCTCCTTAATACCCATCGCCCATCTAGCCCATTCCCCACCCAACTCCCTTCCAGCAACTCTCAGTTTGTCTAGCGTTAATACCACAGTATAGTTTAAACTGAACAAGTAGAATATCATCAACATTTGATGCTTGACCAACACAGGACTGAACTGTCTGTGTCTACTTTTATATGATTATTTTTTAAATAAACACAGCACAGTACTGTAAGTATATTTTATCTTCCCTATGAGTCACTTAATGACATTTTTATTTTATCTAGCTTAATTTGTTGTACAAGTACAGTGTATAACACATATAACATATAAAGTACATGTTAATCAACCATGTTATCAGTAAGACTTCTTACTGTAAGACTGTAAGACTAACAGTAAACTATTAGTAGTTATGTTTTGTGGGAGAGTCAAAATTTATACAAGGGCTTCAACAGCATGGGGGCTGATGCCCCTACCCTCTGCTTTGTTCAAAACATAAACCAGCAAATTGCACACATACACATACATTTCAATAACATCCAATCCTAGATATGCTCAAGATTCTTTTAGTGTCACTTACTAAAATATTCTATGGCAAATTAACTAATACCATAAATGGGAAAGAAATACAACTTGCAGTATATTTGTCAAGAACAGAGCTACCTGCAAACAATCAAAATTGCTTCTTGAGGAATGTTCCACAGATGAATATTCTAATAACTACCCTTGAGACAGTGAAAGTAAAATGCAGTATGTCTTTCTTCCCTTTAACTCCTTTCTAATGGGCTTCTTAAATTAAGGGAAAATGCACTTCTTTGCATTTGGTGCTCTGCTTAATAAGATACCTACACCTACCTTAGGTATCTTATTGTATGTAATATGCTGCATGTTTCTAAAAAGTTGCATTGAATGTGGAAAGGCATTTACTGAAGAAAACTTTCCTTGATTAGAGTTCATTTTCCTAATACAAGGATTTCTAAAGACAGCTCTATTTTAGTTATGTAAAGCATGTTAAAAAAAAAAAGTGGCATGTGCTCAATCAAACCTGAATTTGAAATTAACCTGTCACTTTAGACACTGCAATTTAAGAGGGAGGTTAGGATTAGTATTTTTTCAAAGTCTCCATGTCGGAATATAGTGGCTAACAGTCCACTGGGGCCTTATGTGATTTCAAAGGAAAGGAGGAAAGAATTAAAGGAAAATAATCAAAACCAAACCAAACAAAATACACCTCTTGTTTTCATTGTTAACAATGTAATAGTGTTGCAAAATAGAAAAGAAATCAAACCATAATCTGAAAATAATATACATAAAGAACAAAGGCAAATATGCTTATACATATTTGAATTTATAGTTTATAAAATAGTTATAAAAATAGTTATAAAATATCTAAGAAAATGTATCTGAGGGGGACTCTATAGTGAACAATAAACTAGTGCTTCCCCAAAGGCATGTCTTGATTTATAATTTTCTGCAAACCTGAGTATAATTAAATGTATTTATAAATTTTTTAATTGAAGAAATCATTATCTTTCCTATATTGTACATAATAAACAAAAGTGTTACATTCCTTAAAATGCCTTTTTTTGCAAAGTAAAAAGGAAGTCTGTAAACTAATGAAGATAACTAATCTCATGTTTCCCATATTTCCATTTTTAAAAAACCAGTGTAGTTATTCTCCTTATTAAGATAAAGGAAAGGGTTAATGTGTTCGATTCGGAAACTGAAAGAGTTTGCAGACACCTGGCTGGCTCAGTCAGTGGAGAATGAGGCACTTGATCTCGGGGTTAGGGGTTCGAGCCCCACGTTGGATGTAGAGATTTCTCTTAAAAAATTAAAAGGGTTTCATCTCTCAGCTAACCCTCCTGTTTCTAGATACATGCACATAATGATACTAAAAAGTGACAACGGAACTTTAGAGAGCTATTGAGCTGTGAATGAAAGGCCTCATTAAAACATGTGATTAACTTACTTAAACTTTTTCATAGATGCACTGCGAAATATATTTTCCTTTATTTCTGATATTATAATCAAAATCATCATATAATGAAATACTTCTCGATGTTAAACCTGTATCTAAAGTAGGGAACAGTTGAGAAAGTCATTTAACATATTATATCACAGATAGCCAAAGGTGGCATTAAAGTTATAGCTATAAGAAGGCAGTTGTAGGGCACCTGGGTAGCTCAGTAGGTCAAAACCAGCGTCTGACTCTTGATTTCAGCTCAGGTCATGATCTCAGTTCATGGGATTGAGCCCCACATCTGGCTCCACACTGATAGCACGATGCCTGCTGGGGATTCACTCTCTCTCTCTCTCAAAATAAATAAATAAACTTAAGATGAAAGAAAGAAAGAAAGAAGAAAGAAAAAGGAAGGAAGGAAGGAAGGAAGGAAGGAAGGAAGGAAGGAAGGAAGGAAGGAAGGAAGGAAGGAAGGAAGCAACTGGAGATGACACATATTTTATGTTAATTGTTTTAAAATGCATTTAAGTCAAGTCATCATAAACTTGAAAACAACACCAAAATGTTTGCTATAACAACCTGGTAATAAAATAATCACCGTGCAAATCACATGAAAATGCTTCAAATTTGCCAACAAATGGAGGCTCAATGACAATAGTTTAAAAGGTTATTCATCTGGAGGCTTATGCTCTTTGCAAAAAATTATGCATGATTATTGAAATACATTTTCTACACTCAAAAAAAAAGGTGGATTTTTTTTAATCAGGAATTATAACCAAAATTTAACATTTGCTGAGTAAATTCCATCATTTCATGGAATATCAGAGATAGCACTGATCTCTTTCCACATGGAATAGTTCAAAATTCCTTCAACCTATTGCCACATGCCATGTAATGAAAGAACTAATAAAGTTACACTATTCTAAATAAAAAAATAATAAGGAATGTAAGTTTCTAAAAGTTAGTCTGAGACTGTAACATATTTCTTTAGTGACACTGTTATTAAACAGAATGGTGTCATAAATATGGAGGGTCTTTCAGTAGAATGTGTTGTCATTAATGGTCTACCATGAGCCAAGATTTAAGCTCCTTATATTAAATCATTAAACTTTATCTGCAAAATGACCATGAACATTGTATGTTATTATTCCTGTTACTATTATGAAGATAAGTCATGTGGGACTCGGAAAGGCATGTATCTAAGACCCAACAATTACTCAGAAAATGAAGAAATAAAATGATATGCCCATTTCCTACAAGTTGATGTACTGAAATTAGGGAAAGAGATGAAGAACTTTTCCTGACACTCTGAACAAATAATCCATAGCTGAATGTTATGTAAACAGCACATATATACTAGGTAATGAGTCGTGAAGCTCTTGCTATAGTATGAGTAACATGTGCCTAGTATGAGTAAATGAGGAATGAAGGGGTGAGGGAGTTTGGAGGAATGAAGAAGAATGAGAAACAGAGAAGAAAAGAATTGGGCAAGCTAAGCCCTGGCAGACTTAATTTCTATTTAGTCTTTCCTAGGTCTGCAGCTAGAGTTCCTGATTTCAGAGAAACTACAATTCCCCATTTGGTTTCTTTTATCAACTTTAGAAAATAACTCTTTCTAAGTCACTAGGGTATAATTTCAATTACTACTTCATCAAAAGAGTTAATATAATTTCTTACTTACTCCCAGGGCAGAGTTTACACGATGGGGGAATTTGCCCTAAAATGCATGTGTTTTTTCCTATCATGAAGTCAATAAAGTAGAAGTTCTGTCCAAAAACATTCATTTCCTTGAGCAATTTATGGTGGAAGTTATCACTTTTTGTACATTTGTAAACATGAGATTTTTAATACTGTTGCCCAAACTTGATTTTAGTAAATGAAGAAAAACATGCTATTAAATTCAAAGAATGTTTCAAATAATCAAGTCTCAAATTAAGGAGACTCTCACAGGAGGAAGAAAATGGGAAACGCATCACTGATTGGCTTGGGAGGTAAGAGAGCTATTAATTTATTAATTTTCATGTCTTACCCAAAGTGACGGATTAAAGGTTAAAAAATATTTAAAATGAAACAATAAAAGGATGCCCTTAAATGTGTCTTCACTTTCATTCTTCACATTTAGTGTGCTCTTTTACTCACAAATGTCGTCTCCACATTTTATTTAAAAACATTAAAAAGATGAGACAAAGCGTTGTTAATTTTGCATAATTTAACTCACCTCCTTATCCAAGCTATTCTATATATTACTCCTTTTTCTTCACAGATTTAGGGAAAAATAATGCATATACCATACATTAATCCATTTACATGATGCAATTCAATGATTTTAGTATATTTACAGAACTGTGCCATCATAACTACAACCTCATTGTATGTTAATTCCCCCTCCCCCCCCGGGAAACCCCTTACCTATTCACAGTCCCTCTCCATCCTACCTAGCAGCCCCAGACAACCACTAATCTACTTTAGGTCTCTAATTTTGCCTATTCTGGTCAATTTCATACATGGAATCATATAGCGTGAGGCCTTTTGTGACTGATTTCTTTCACTTCCCATAATGTTTTCAAGGTTCATCGATGTTGTAGCATGTATCCACTTCATTTCCTATTAATTTCGAATAATATTGTATTGTATGGATATGTCACATTTTATTTATCTCTTCACCAGTTGATGGACATCTGCGTCGTTTCCATGTTTGGGCTATTATGAATAACGCTGCCATGAATACTCACGTTCAAGTTTTTGTGTGGACATATATTTACACAATATGTTCCTGATTGACACCTAAAAATAAAGACAACTTGCCTTCATATTTCAAAAATATTATCACACACTATACTACTTTACCTCTGGGAAACAGCTGATATATGGAAAAGCTTCCTAAGACCCTCGTCTGACATCTGGCAATGGCACACGCAGCTGAATCTACGCACATGTAAAACTAAAGCGACGGAAAGAATTAACACCCCAAGTCCACTGTCTTTGGTATATCAATCCAGATTCCAAATTCTGCATCTTCAAACTAGAAGCTAAAACATGTCTTGAAATGTCAATTGGACTGCTTCACATTAAAGAAAAAACACATTTTTAGAGCAACAAAATAATGTTGCATATAATATTTACATACAAACAGAAAAGATATTTGTCAGCTTCAACTTTTCCTTTACCTTTTCCTAACCTTTATTGTGTGTAGCATATTGCTTGTTAAGAGAAATACTAGTTTCAGTTTTCTTTCTTTCTTTTTTATGATTCTAAATTAAATCAGTCCAGAGAAAAATAAAAGAAACTTTCTTTCATCTGGACCTTTCTCCCACTTAACAAAATTTTCTCCTCTTCTACCTCAAAATGCTTGCAAGCTCCGCAAACTGTTTCTTACCTGCAGGCACGTGCTCATGCTGTCCCAACAGCCCAGATGCTGCTCCCCTTTAAGACTTGTTCAGGTATCCCTTCCTCCAGGAACACATATCATCTACCTTCCTTCCTATTCCCACACTTGTCCATGGCATCTCACTGAGATTTCTTTTGCCACCTTTCCTCTGCGGCCATAATAATCTGTAGCTGAGTGTGCATGGAGATGCAAGTAAAATTAACTGTGGTCAGAACACTAAACGTGAGCTCTGTTCTCTCAACAAATTTTAAGTGCACAATGAAGCATTATTAATTACAGTCACTATCTTGTACACAATATCTCTAGCATAGAGTCATGGTGCATTACTGAAACTTCATGCTGAAATGTATACATCAAATAGTGTCATTTTATATTAATTATGCCTCAATAAATCTGTTAAAAAACAAAATGTGGTTTATTACATGTAATTGTGCCTATCATATATATGTATCCACACATACAGAAGTGCACTTAAGGGGCGCCTGGATGGCTCAGTCAGTTAAGCGTCCGACTTCGGCTCAGGTCACGATCTCACAGTTCATAGGTTCGAGTCCCACGTGGGGCTCTGTGCTGACTGCCAGCTCAGAGCCTGGAGCCTGTTTCAGAGTCTGTGTCTCCCTCTCTCTCTGACTCTCCCCTGCTCATGCTGTCTCTCTTTCTCTCTCTAAGAAATAAGATAAAAACATTTTTTAAAATGTACTTAATATACTTAATTTTACCTACCTGTTTATTATCTGTGTTCCAGGGTAGATCCTTGAGGACAGAAACTGGTGCCTTATTTACCATTTTATTGCCAGCACCTACAAAGTGCCCAGCAAGAAGACACTCACAGAATGTCTACTGAAAACTGAGGCTGATGACTTGGATTCTCATTAAAAATAGGTGGAGTAGGGAAACATCAGAAACCCTGAGCCTCAGTCTTCCAAATGTTTTACAGTTAAATCTATAGACAGTTCCCTTAGGACATTCAAATTCCACTGGGACAGTGATTAAAAATATCCAGGAGAATGGGATTATTATCACCATGATAATAGTTTCTAGTATGTGAAGTTCATATTTATAATCTAAATTTAAAATGACTTTTGATTGAAAATAAAGTAACAGAGTAAAAGAAGAACAAGTTGGTCGATGCAGCCTTAGATTGCAAATGCCAGAGCATAAATCCATTTTTATGCCTCTAAACACAGCTTGAATATTTCCAACCTATGCTTTCCAGTAGCGAAAGAGGTTTCAATCATGGTTTAAGGGATATAGGCAAGGCTGGATCTGGAACCTGGCTTACAGCCCCCTAAACTAGATCATCTTCTGTTATAACACACTGGTTGCAGGAACCTAAAACTAATTACAGCATGGGCTTCATTAATTTGGAGAATACACCCTTTAATGTCAAGCTGGCTAAAAACAAAATAAATGTGCATCTTAATTGGTAAGGCATCCTTGCGCACTAAGTTCCAAACTTGAGAAAACATTCATTCAACCAGGAAATGATTCCATAATAGCAGAAGTGCCAGCAGGCTCAGGGACTGGAGCTGAGAGCAAGGAGTGATGACTACATCAAAGGGTTGTCAACGTACTACAGAAGAATAAGGTCATTGATAGAACCATCCTTATTCAGTTTATAAAAACACTGGATTCACCTTCAGTGGGGCACTGCCCTTTTAACATTTACAATTTAATTTATGTCACTGATAATAAAACTTCAGACTGTGCATGCCAGTTGAACTAGTGGGAACAGAATAGGGTAAAAGTCATAAATATATAGCTGATTAGGGTTTCCAACTTCCCTGATTCTAAGGGAACTCTAATCTAAGAATGAAACAGCAAATCCTTTGTCAAACCAATTGTCTCTGCTCTTTTTTATTTTTTTCTTTAATTCACAACTGAATTTTAGAGCAACCGCATTACGTAAGTGGTGGTAACAAAAAACAGTGCTGGTAACCTCATGAAAGTATTTAAGAGCGACCCAAGTTTATTTGTAAATTTATAATACTTCTGATGGCTCTTGATTAAATGGTCTCTGCAATATAGATACGTAAATTCAGGGGTGGTGTCAGGAATTGCAACAGGAGTTGGTTATCTTCACTGCCACGAAGCCAAAGCCATCTTTCCACTCCTCTGCAAACGAAATTTATAAAGAAGCTGAAAACAAGGGGAACATGTGTTTGCATTGTTTTCTGTGCTGAACTACTCTGATGAAGACTTGAAGCCTGTGAATAGGGAAACCACAATCTTTCAAAAGTGGAAAGCTGCATTACAGAGTAACGGAAAGGCACTGGACCAAGAGATAAGATCTGGGTTCTGCTTCTCTCTCTGAAGCTAACTGTCCTTGACCTTAAGCAAGTTCTGTAACTTCTATGAAGCCTATATTTCCTCCTTGATAAATAAAGCTAATTGTGCCCATGCCGTCTACCTCCAAGTGGAATGTAGACTAATAACAACAATAACAACAATGTTTTTTAACTTCCTTTTAAACTTTTACACTTTTTAAACTATAAGCCGTAGATCATCGCCTCAAACCATATATTCGAGCACGAAACAGTGGAAAAGCATAATGTACATCTAGAAAGCAAATTCTTTTAGTAAGACGCCTTGTTGAAATCCTTTTCACTGTTCACAGAAATAGGTTATAAAGAAGCCTCGGGTTTTATCCATGTTGTGGGCCTCCTCTGGTTTTGCCCTTCTCTTTTCGGCCCACAGCCCCTCTCTTGCAGTAGCTCATCCCTGCATAGCCCAGTCTCCCCCACCCCAACCCTGCGTTCTCCAGTAACCAGGGCCTGCAGTCTTTTAGGCTCACCTCTGGGGTCCCTTACTGTCCACTCTCTAAAGCCATGGCTGAGATGCTTGTATCCACCATCCCAGTGTCACTCCTGTCCTCCACATCCCCCTCCCATATAAACTTAAGTCCAGTTGCCTGAAGACAAGCTTTTTGTGTACAATACTGAACACAATGATCTAATCTGACATTCAATCTACTAATACGCTAACGTAACAAAGTTAAAAGAGTTAATCTCCTCAGGAGCTTAAATAGCTCAACTTCACTTATGCCTTTTATATAAAATTCTTTTATGCGGGGGGATTTTACTGGTTGAATGGTTGAGGTTATATTTTGCATACATGTTTTAATCAATAAAGTTTCCATCTATACATCATATAGGACAAGTAGGTATTTTAATTCACAAGTAGCCTTGGTTTTGTGTTTATGTATGTATGTGTGGGCCTTTAAAAGTATAAGCAAAGGAGGTTTACCTGCGTGGCTCAGTCGGTTAAGCTACTGGCTCTTGGATTCAGATCAGGTCGTGATCTCATGGTTTGTGAGTTCGAGCCTTAGTCTGACTCCACTCTGACACTGAATCTGGAATCTGCTTTACATTCTCTCTCTCTCTCTCTCTCTCTCTCTCTCTGCCCTCCCACCTCAAAAAAAAATAAATACACTTTTTAAAAAAAGTATAAGTAAAAGAAAATATCGTTCAATCTTTACGTGCAAACTAATGGAATTCCATTTATGAAATTCTTTTTGAAAGACGTAATAGAATAACTTTTGACATAAAAACAATTAATTTGACATCCGAATAAGTTTATCTAATTTCAAATAATCTGATTTATAGTTGAGAGAGCTGCTGCAACTAAGTACGTACTAGCTGTAAAAACTCCACCACATAAATTCATATAAAATTCAATTCACTTGCCATATCTATTTCCTCTAAAAAACTAAGCTTTGACTTCTTTAAATTCTACACAAGTAATTGCAGACTGCTCATCCATTATATCCAAGCACTCTCTCCCTGTACAGGATCCACCATGGTAATAGTTCTTTCATCAAAGCCTAATGGTTTGTTTCAAATAATCAAAGTAGTGTTTATATCACTGTCCTCAGGTGCAACCATTTTGTTTCCCGGAGAGCAATACGGTACATGCTAATGTCACAAGTGATAAATCAAAGTAAGTACATTTGTTTTCCTACCTTAACCAGTCTATTCAGTGCCACTAACAGAAATACATGTTGGCATTTGCACTTATGTACTTTCTATTTGAGAGCGTCTAGTAATAAAGATTACCAAGAAAAAATACATATGTAAAACAGATGGCTATATGCAAGTCTTAGTTGTGTGAGAAATTTCAGTGTTAGATGGCAGTTGTAGAGAATTAAATTGTAAGCTTTATCCAGGGAGGGGGTGGAAATAATGGAGGATATTTGCTGTCAATGACAGCTATGACTTCTACTTACAGGGAATCAAAATAGCTTGCTCACCTAAAATCACCATAGGTTTTAAGTGGATACATTTATTTATATCTTCAATATATAAATGCAGACAAGAAACAATAAGAAACTCATTTACAGTGTTCACAGATTCAGAAGAGGTCTGAGACATTAAGATATATTATATCTTAATTAGTTATCCTATATTTCTATGTTTCAAAATTCCTAAGGCAGTCAGTGGGAGACAGAGTAAATTTAGAATAAGTTAGAATAAGAAGTCGGTTACTGTTGTCCTGGTCATTTTCACCTTGAATTTGCAATGACGTTCAGAACTTTTGTTACTTAGGCCAACAGAGACTGGGAAAGTCACAAACGTAGTGTTTTCTGCATTAAAAAGGAATGGAACCTGTCTGGATATTGATCATTTCCTGTTTCCAGTTCATGTAGTAGCATTTTTAGCAGCACTGGAAAACTAAGGCAAAGAGACAGAGCTGAAATCTGCCTACTCCCCTACTTAAGCATATATAAATGAGGAAGAAACAAAGGGAAATTGACAACTGGAAAATAAACTGAGATGAATTAAAGACCCACTATGTTCAACGGACCAGTCTAATATCCTTCGAGAGTCAGTATTCCCTTTCACATTCATCTTTGCTCAAGAAAGTAAATGAGAGCAAAACCACAGGGTCTGTGACTCCTAAAGGGAAAAAGAAACAGACCACGGAAACAGCCTGCAAAGTCTATCATATGCCTAATAAAAGATGAAGAGCCGCAAACTCCATCTTATTTACCTTTGGGTTTTGGAACCGTAACATAAAATATATCCTTAGCAATAACACCTCACTCTGTTTTTCTCTACCCTAAGTGATGGCTTCTTCACAATCAAAATTCAGTCAATAGCCTAAGACTGATAGGACTTATCTCTAGATGTCAGCATGGTTCCAGAGGAACAAACTGACAAAGCAAAGGTGATAAGTTAGGGAATAAAATCCATTTAAATGGTAGGACGCCTGATTATGGTCCCAGAAATGTATATAGATCAAACAGTGCAGAAGCAGCAGCTTAAGTACAAATGATAAAATGACTGAATAAAGTTAAAACCTTTTCACCACTACATGAAGTCCTGCTAAGGCAAATGAAGAGGCATGTATTATTTTCATCAAAGCCAGAGTTTTACTTCAAAATTTTCACCACCATTTCCTCAGTAACCCTTAATGGAATTAGAGCAGTTTTCTGCATTCTAAATATTTTAAAGATGGAATTGCTGTCTTTGTTTGTGTCAAAATAGGTTATTTAAAATGTTTGGTACCTACTTAGTTGAGTTAAATAGCAATATGTAAAAAAAAAAAAAACATAGCAACTGACAAATACAAGTTAATATTGTAAAAAAAAAAATAATGCAAGAACTAGAAAATCTTCTAGTAATTTATTCCAGGATTGATGTTTGTATCTCTTATAACATTTTAATATAAATGCATGTTTTCTTTCACTCAACCACTCCCCCCTGAAACCAATTCTAATACAACTTGTTATATACAGGGTTTTTTTTTTTTTCCATATTAATATATATATCCACCAGAGTTACTTTTCTGATTCTTTGAAAGACCCTCTTCAAATGAAAGGCTTAATAATCTATCACCAAATCATGATTAATTTTCTACCACCATGCTACATACTAGGATTACTCCCAAATGTTCAGTTTAATTTAAGTACTTTCTGATTCATGAACCGGAGGATAACATACAGCTATAAAAGGTAATCCAATCCTAACATGGCCTTAACCCCTATAATCTGCACTTCAATAGTAGGGAAACTGTATAGTTTTGAAACTGTAATCAAGAATTTTTTTTTGCAAACACACACTGGAGCTGTCCTTTGCTCCCATCTCTTATTAGATTACAATAAAACGACCATGCTCTCTTTATGGTGGGAACAGAGCGACCCTGGGGTGATTTATAATCTTGTGAAACCCTGTCCACACTGCTGACCAGACTTTTTTTGAGGTCACTATCTGTTTCTTCAACTGATGTCTTCCTGCTGTGACAACACTGCTGGAGAGCTGTCAGCACACAAGAATTTCTCAAGCTACGTATTGTCTTTGAGCACATTTCTTGTGTTATTTCTATTGAGAAGCATTTGCGTGCTCAGTGTTTAGACAGTAAAGAATCTTTCTGAGGTTTTCTCATTAGTCTAAATCCTGACAAAAAGAAGACAACTAAATAGGAATAAATGAAGTGGATCTCTTATTGACAAAGAGAATATTTATTTCTTCTAAATGTACAACATCGCTATTGAAGACAAACAATAAGGCAACAATTCATTGTTTAAATGAGAGTATTGCTCTCCCCAGTAGTAAACCACTTTGACTCCAACATGTTAGATATTGTGAAAAGTAAGCATTAGCTGAAGTGCCCGGGGATTACATAAACAGAAAAAAATAAGTAAGCTTTGCTATTTTTCCTTAATGTGGGAAGTAGGGACAAAAGTTAAATTGAGAAAATGTTTTAATCTCAACGTGTGATAAAAATCAGTTCCAAGCTCCACTCTCGTCAAATAACCGCTGTAGATGAGTAAAACCTATGCTCAGTTTGGCCAAATGGCCAATGAGTTTTAACACTCAAGTAGATGCCAGCTAGATTTAGAATTCGCTAAATGTTTGAATGGTATGATAGAAGAGGGGCTTCTTCAAACGATAACCTTGGTAAGTTTAGCTTCTCAAAATAAGACACTTCCCACCACTAACAGAAATATAAAAAATGTTCGAGAAGGCATGGCATCTAGCCTGGCAGGTTTAATTGAATCAGTTTCTTCTCTCCTTTTGTTCACTCTCGTTTTCATGGTATTTGATTCAGTTAAATAGGAAAGAGGGAAAGCAAACATGGGATTACTTTGTTTTTATACTTAAATATATTGATTACAAAAAGAGAATAAATGTTTCTTCATTTTTCTTTTTCTTTCTTCTTTTTCAGAGAAGACAATTAAGGAAAATAATGTGAATTCTTTTTTTGTTTTTGAGAAAAATGAACCCCATATAGCTTCTCTGTGTTTGGAGGACAAAAATCCAAGGCCTACTTTCTAAATAGGAGAAAATAAATGTAAACTGATTTTATTTGAAAGTGTCCACAAACCTAATTTGCACATACCATCACTTGCAGTATAAACGTGACGGGGGAAAATAGCACTGTTGATAAACTAAAGCTATGATACACAAAAGTATCGTGTAACACTATGATTTTTTTTTTTTACATTAGCCAAATTTCCAAAGGACTGATGGTGTTTGAATTTAACTGTATCTGAACTTTTACAAACATCACAACCCAGAGCCTACAATAGCCTGGGGATTTGGCAATAGGACTTGAGGGTTTTATAAGCCTTTGAGCCTTTGAGCTTTACAAGACTATGTAGTCATCTAAACTTTTTTAACTTAGAGCAGTGGGAGATTCCATCTGAAAACCTCTGATAGCATCTTATAATTTTGGCCAAATTAAGTTTTTCAGAAGCTAAAATATGGAAATATTTTTAATAGTAATTATAGCTGATACAGCAAATTATGATCCCTAGTCTTGTCCAAGAATTACCACTGCTAAGTAGAACTTATGTTAATTTCCCCAACTAATACATAATATTTTTTAAAAGTTTATTTACTTTGAGAAAGAAAGAGAAGGCAGGGAAGGGGCAGAGGGAGAAAGGGAGAGAGAATCCTAAGCAGGCTCTGCTGTCAGCACAGAGCCTGGTTCGAGGCTGCATCTCATGACCATGAGATCATGACCTAAGCTGAAATCAAGAGTCTGGATGCTCAGCCAACTGAGCCACCCTGGCACCTCACGCATGAAATGTTAAAGTTGAGTAGATCCTAACTACAGTTAGAACTAACTGGTCTTCCCCATTTTATTCATCATCACAAGCTATTTTGAAATGATGAGCAAATGTGTAAGTTTATGCAAGTATGGAGACATGGGTAGTCATAACAAATAAGTTAAGTGTTCTTTTGTTTCATGAAGTAATCCCCCATTTACTTTCTCCAAGGACTCTTTTAAAAAAATGGACAGGAAAAAAAATCAATTAAAATAGTGAAATGCCCCTTAGGATAAAGTTAGTTCAGCAGGCAGTGCATTTCTCAATAATCTCTTTATCTTGTGCTGAAGTAATACACACTTGTGCCATGTTTTTAAGTACTATATTTTTCATAATGAGGCTGTTTAAAACTGAGCACTGGAAAGAGAACGGGTGCTGATACAGCAAGTGTTATGATATAAAACTGGGGTTATGAGCGAAGCACACACCAGAAATGGAAAACGTGATTAGAGGCAAAATGGATGATGCAAGGTTCTCATATAACAAGCCAGTGAAGTAAACCAGCCTGAAAGACCCTGAATATCCACCTAATCTCCACTATCTAGAGCTATTGTACCCAAGAGCACCTCTAAAAATACTATAATGGGACATCATTTCTGGAATCGCTACCTATATAACAGAAAGTAGTCCCAAGAATGAAGTCAGAACTTGAAGAATTCAGCAAATAATTCCGCACACTTTTTTACGTGTCTCTTACCTCACTACCTCTCTTGCTAGCCTGCCTTTGACCCATTCTCTCCCTTTCTAAAGCCTGTAGCCATCTTAGCATTTCAATGACCCAGGATTTTCGGAGGCACAATTAAAACTGTTTCGTTTTCCCCCCCGTTCAAAAGTTGTGATTATCACAATACAGGGATCATACTCATTTGAGATCATAGAAATAATGCACACATATTTTTTTATCTGAGAATCAGAGAAGCAGCATCAGTTTTGGAAGCTCAATAGATTCTGAGTATTTGCTAGCATTCTGCAGATCCCATGGTTGCGCTTTGACCTCTGTTTCTTCAATTCCTCCCTTTGCTCACCTCTTCCTTCTCTCAGTGAATGTCCATGCACGATGGAGGAATGTAATGTTGAAGCTGTGCCCAGAATCTTGCTGGTCAGGCAAACCACGAGGAGACAGAAAAAGCAGGCCACCAAAATTGTTCCTGTTTTGCCCCAGCTCCCTACCAAAAGTCACTATTCTTTTAACATACTGGCAGCTGAAGACCAAGGTAAAAACTTGAGGAACGCTGGCTCCTGCGGTCACAGTAAGGCCAAAACAGACCAAAGGCAGCTACTTGAAGCAGTACCTACGAGCCTATCTGAACACAAACTGGCCTGTACCTGTACTTTTCATGAATGAGAGGCCCAGAGCTGACCTAGGCAAATAAAGACCTTGCTTACTGAGATGTATAGAAATACAAGGAACAGAGCAAAAAAAAAAACAACTTGAAGTAAACTTTAAAAAAAAGGTGTCTTAAGAAAGAAGTCTGAATTAAAATGAGCTTTTAATCAATCTTGTAACCACTGGCATTCATGAGAAACTCTATAGCCCTTATTAAAATGAAAATAAAAAACATGGGTAAGAACTCTGCTCTCCTGGCCTGCCTCCAAGTAAGGTAAGGTAATTTTGCTTTGTCTACTCAGATTATCCCTGAGGTAATAATTATCTCATCCTTTTTTTTTTTTTTTTTTTTGAAAATGCTCATCCAGAAGCTACGGGCTAGAACCTCTATGCACTGGCGATAGGCGCTGCCCTGTGGCTCCACCACTCTATGTCGTACCTGCCCCGGACGCTCCTACCCCACCTCTTGTCCCAATGTAACTATTAATACCGCCTCTGTTTATGCTCGAGAGTGTTTGGCTAATTAATTTCATGGTTGCCCCACCTCTGCTGCCCTGGGAAGGACGGAAAGGACGATGAAAGTCGAATTTTAGCAAAGAAACTATCAAAATAAAGAAGTGTACTTTAAAGCATAATGGGCCAGCTGTCCAATATTCTGCTAGAAATGGTCCATTCTTAAAATCACCTAGACCTGGACATCCTTTATCGCACTTAGGACATATGTATCTCTTCGCACAGAACTGAATGGGTAGTAATCACTGCAGTCTATTTACCAAAATGAGAAATGGAAACATTTCTATAATACTCCAAATGAGGACAGAATCCTTGACAACAGAGTTTTTCTTGTGTATTCGGCCTAAGGTATTGGTAAGAGTTGTAGCCCGTCTTGGGCAGGTATTGCCTAATAATAAATGTATCCAAAGGACTCCAAATCATACATTTTCTTTCTTTTACTATACGGAAAAATAATGTACCATTATGGAAAATGCCTAATACCAGAGAAGTTCTTTTTAGAAAGAAAGCTTCATTTGGTGGACTTTGAAAACCTACTTTTAAAAAACAAAGTTCAAACATTAAATAAAATATTAATACTTGATGGTTACTGAGTACTTCCTGCATAAGTCACTTTGCTAAGTGCTTAGCGTGCTTGATTTTATTTTAATACAAGTATTATTATTTCACTTTTAGAGGTGAATAAGCTGAAGCTCATAGACTTTAAAGAACTCACCTAAGATTAGGGGCACCTAGGTGGTTCAGCTGGTTAAGGGTCTGACTTTGGCTCAGGTCGTGATCTTGTGGTTTGCGAGGTCAAGCCCTACATTAGGCTCTGCTGTCAGCACAGCTTTGGATCTTCTGTCACTCTCTCTCTCTCTCTGCCCTTTCCCACTTGTGCCCTCCCTCTCTCAAAAATAAATAAATATGTAAATAAATAAACATTAAAAGAAATTAAGAAACCAATTTTATCTGTAGACTGGCATGCTCTTATACCTTGGAATTGCAGATAAATTTTGAATCTTTCCCTACTTTTTATAATGTAAAGCCTATTGCACTACCTCTGACCCATATTACGTCCTTTACAAGGCTGGAAATCGAAGCCAGAGGAAATTCACAAAGAGAAATAAACTTGGTTAAAATGCCTTTCAGCTCGTCTCATCCCCTTCAAGCATTAACTCACATGTCAGTTGCTCAATGAGGACTCCTCTGCCTACATTTAGAAATTCAGGTGTCCCACTACCCACACTCTAAACTTGCTTCACCTTGATCTCCTTTCTATGGTATGTATCAACTTAAAATTATGTAATTTGCCTACTTATTACACTTATTATTTATTGTCTATCTCTTCACCCCTGACCACGACCACTAGACTATAAGCTCTGTGGAGGTAAGGATTTTTGTCTATTGTATTCACTGTTAGATTCAAAGCACCTGGAAGAATGCAGGCCCCATATTAAGTGCATATAAACATGCACTGAATAAATACACGAAAGTTTTATTACTTCATGCACAAACACCCACATATTATTTATTGCTCTTAGTTTGAGCAATAAGGGGCATAAATAATATTGTGAAATAAGAAAAAATTAAGGATAAAATGAATATGCACTATTCTCCAGTGGCAAATTTAAGGTAGTATTTCCTAAATATTTTCCTTCGTTTGGAATTTGTTTTAAATGAAATCTCTATGCATTGAATAACTTTACAAATAAGATACTATACAAAAACTTTTTCCTGGAACATTTTTTGGTAGACCTCCTATGAAATAGCTATTGGATTTCACCAGATTCAGTGGTTAAGATATTCTGTATTTATGTACATTCAGGGAAGGTATTATTTATTCATTTGTTAAGTAGCAACTATAAAATATGTGCTTTCTGTAACATTCTGTTATAGTTAGGGGCACCTGGATGGATCAGTCAGTTAAGCCTTGGACTTGACTCACCTCATGATCTCAAGGTTTGTGAGTTCGAGCCCAACATCGGGCTCTCTGCTATCAGCAGGAAACTTGCTTCGATCTTCTGTCTCCCTCACTCTCTATCCCTCTCCCCATCATGCACGCTAACTCTTCCCCTCTCTCAAAAATAAATAAACATTTTTAAAAAGCCATTCTGTTGAAGTTAAGTGGGAAGATGTCAAATAGCTAGGCTGGAAATTTGGGTAATTACTATTCTCAGTTATCATTGCTCTCTCTCAAGCAGGTAAAAGTCAAAACTAGTAAATCCAAACAACAAAAAAAATTAAGATACTTATATTTCCTCTTAAATAAAATCAATAGTGACCTTATTAGAGAAAAGAAAATGATGGCAGGCAAAAGGATGCACCAATATGAACGGTCTGAGAAGTGACTACCTACAAAAAGCTAGAGCTTAAACTTCAAAATCTTGAGAATATTGCATTGAATTATTAATAAAAAGATGAAAATAGTATATAAACTCAAAAACTAAATACAAACTGGTATACTCTTATTCTGAGAAGAATCATTATTTGATAGATATTTTGAAGTTTGCAAGTATAACTGCATGGTTTAATATATATATGTATATACTCCACATATTGTACTTTAAATATATATACATGTGTGTGTATAGTGGAGTATTGAAGGGTCACCTTATCTGAGGAATATTTGTAAAAATAAGTTCCATGGGAACAATGAATTATTCCCTAAGAGACGTCAATGTAGTAGCTCTCTAGGTTGTTGTCTTATATAACAAAGACATTTTTTGTGCATATGAAAAGTCACCAATTTAGTAAAGGAAAAAGTTTTTCTCTTCAGTAGACTCTAAGAGTTAGATTGGGTATCTAAATTAGTTAAATAGATTTATCAATAAAATGAAGATATAGGGAAACCAAATTCTGGTATCAATCCCTTGAAAGAATCATGTCACCCAAACCAAGGTGCATTACTGTTTTTAAGCTATCTTGTGCAAAAATGTTGAGTTAAAAAGTAATCTCGAAGCAATTTTAGTTTGTTTATGTTGAGGCTGATTTACATTAGATCAATCGCTTACTTTTTAAATGGTATCATGATATTCATTTGCTGTCCCTAATTGTTAGTGTTGATTTTAAAGTACAATCCTTAACACATGTCTTACCTTCTAGCATTGGAATAAACTCACTCTGCAAACTGAATCTGCTGCTGCCTTCCGTGGAGTTTGTGGTTCGCAGAAGCAGCTTTCCTACTGAAAGGGCAGCGGAGAGTTTAAGGTGAACTCTGTTAACAGAGCTTTCATTTTTAATCAATGGTATTTTTCAAATTCCGGTACAGAATGTTCTCCTCTTTTGACACTAGTTATTATCACAAGCTTAGAATCAAACACAATAAAGGTTATTTCTTAGAGTCCTAATCATGACTCAGCAGCATAGAAAGACTGCTCTCTGCAAGTCTCTATCTTTGACTTCCATTTAACTTTGAATAATTCATAATGGAAAAATAATATTTGACCTCTGGAATGTAAGAGTATTTTTTCTTTTAAAAGTTGATAAGTGGTTTTCAAAAAGTTATTTGAAGCCAGGAGACATAAAAGCAGTGTTTTTAATGTCATAGAAAAACTATTAAAATACTGTCAATTATCAAATCTTTCGGAAAATCCCATTCATTATTTTATGGCTACAATCCACAGCTCCTAAATCTCATCTCAGAATTTCTTCAAAAGTTCATACCCAAACTCTGGCTCCTTTCCTGATTTAGCCCTCGAATCCCAGATACATGTTTTTGACATCAGCTGGATAATTCTAAAGATCTAGATCTCAAACCCTTCAAAATGGAACTACTTACATTCACCAAAAACTTCTCTTCCAAAGGTCTTATGACTCACAATGCTGTTCATCAAATACTAGGGAGTTCATCTTAACTCACTCCTCTTTCCCCAAAAATCTCACTAAGTCTGGTTAATTTAATTTTTCTTTTATTCTTTTTCTTCCCTCAATCTCCCTGACTGCTCTCTTAAGCTAAAGCCTTAGTTATTTCAGACTGGATTACTGTAATAGTCTCTAGTTTAAAATGCTTCTAGTTCACTTTTCTAAGGGTCAGAGTGTTCTCTATCTAAAATACAAGTCCAATCATATCATTTCTCCAATTAAGAATCTTTCAAAGAAATGCATCTTCTCTTGACTTTTCATCATTATCATTCAATTCCTTAATCATATCATGTAAGAACCCTCCTCAGCTTGCCAGTGTCTATATGTGCAACCCAATCTCCCACCCCTGGTTAACAAGCATATCCCAATCTCCAGCCAGCCCAATCTAAAACTCCTGGAAAAGAGATTAATCTTTTTTTTTTTTTAATGTCACCCTGAGCCACCTGGCTCAGTTGCTTGAACATCTGACTTATGATTTTGCCTCAAGTTGTGATCTCAAGGTGATGGAATCAAACCCCACATCAGGATCCATACTGAGCACGGAGCCAGCTAAAGATTCTCTCTCTCTCTCTTTCTGTCCCTCTCTCCTACTTATGCTCTCCCTTTCTCTCTAAAATAAAACATAAAGTGGGGCTCCTGGGTGGCTTAGTCGGTTAAGTGACCGACTTTCGCTTAGGTCATGATCTCACGGTTCATGGGTTCGAGCCTCGCGTTGGGCTCTGTGCTGACTGTCAGCTCAGAGCCTGGAGCCTGTTTCAGTCTGTGACTCCCTCTCTCTCTGACCCTCCCCTGCTCACGCTGTCTCTCTCTCTCTCCCCTAGAAATAAATAAAACATTTAAAAAATAAATAAATAAAATAAAATAAAATAAAACATAAAGCAAAATAAAATAAAGTAAAATAAAATAAAAGAATAAATGAATAAAAAAATAAAAAAATAAGTAATTGTCGTTCTAGGCATTTGCACATTTATGTCTGCTTATTTTGTTTTAATTTCAGAAACTTTATATTCACTACTATAGATGGATCCTTTGCTCATACTACAAAATTAGGATAAAGAATCATAAAAGATGAGAAATGAATAAAAGGAGCAAAAAGGGATAAAGTGAAAAAAAGAGCAAGCCAATAAAATATGTAAAAAGAACACAGTAAAGTTCTAAAGGCCATACCAATATCTGAGCAGATAAATTTGATTCTAATTTTTGTCATGTTCATGTCTTTATGCTTGGGTTTCAAGAGAGGTGTGATTTATAGACTTGAAGGAAGAGTTTATCACTTTTCTTTCTGTCTTAAAAAAGATAAAGAGCATGTGTAAAATTAAGGGAGAACGCGCACACAAAAATCATAGCCTATATCTAGATTATGAAAGCACAGTTGGTCTACTGGCCCAGAGAAATATTTTACAGTATGGTTTAGAAACCTACAAGGGCAATCCTCATAAGGAGAGCCTTCATTTTCCAGAGAACCATGATGTTTTCTGAACCCCAAAATGGCTGGATGTCATGAGGTCACCAGATTTTAACCAGAAAAAGCTTGTAAATGTTAAACGCTTTTTTTTATTTCTTTATTGTCTTCCAAATCTGCCTTGTATGTACTTCTCTCTTTTCCTCACAGGTTGCTAACAGCAGTAATGTAATAATTTAGTATTTATCTGTATGGTACAACAGCTCAAAATAGAACATTAAGAACATAATTCTATCTGTTTCCTAATGAGGAATGCAATTTCAAGCAATTTTTTCTTGAATTTTATCTTGAGAAAAACCCAAAATTTGAAGCTGTTGGTCAGGGACAGGACATGCCCAATTTTCTCAGCCCATTAAGAGGATACTTGAATGGAAGCACTTGTCACCATGAATAATAAGCTGTGAAATGTTGGTGGACATTAAATTTAGTTACAGCTGCCAGGCTACAGCCTGTCCTGGATGGTGGCTATCCATGTTAGCAAACACATCTGTTTGTGACACTGGAGACAGGTATTGCTACTGAGAGGGGCTGAACTCTTTAGGAATGGGAAAACCATTCTATACTTTTCTAAGGTCACTGTACAGCTGCCACCAGGAACCTGGACACTATGGTCTTTCTACTGACTAACTTTAAGTGTTTATTCTTGACTTCTCTTTGCCAACTATGACCTGGAATGCAGAGGAAAAGGAAAATGGTACAGGACAGTTGTTGCATTCCCTCTATGCAGTTTATGATTTCTGGGGCATTTAACTTTTATTTTCAATCTCCTTTCCTTAAATCCTTATTTTGCTGGGTAGGTGTTAGACTCCCTTACAAGTGAGAAAACTGAAGGCTCAACTGGGTTTTTGCACCTCTCTTTAGGGTGGGAGTGCAGTGCAGGATCTGAGGGCAGTTCCATTTAATACTCATTTATTAGTATTGGGTGATTTATTTAACTTCTCTGTAACTCAGTGCCCTCCTCTGTAAAATAGGAAAAGACTGCTGTGGGGATTACATGAAATAAAGAATGTACTAGGTTAGTGTCTGGAGTTAAGTGCACAAAAAATAATATTGGTAACAGAAAAGGAAAATCCATCCCACGGTGCAAATGAAGATTTTGTAGAGGATGCTGACAGCGGAGTCAAGTAAGAAATGGAGGAAAAGCATAAATTCTAAGAAGACTTGGAAATAAGATGATAAAGAATTATGAGAAATTGTTAACGGAGAAAGAAAAAAAAACAGAAGATATTTTACATATACTCACCTATTATTCAAAGTTAAATTTTAAAATATTTCTCTTACAATTTACTCAGCAAAGTTGATAATGGGCTGAAAAATGATTTCCTAATCAAAAGCTATCTATCTATTCTGACTTGTTGAAGACTTCTGGGTGTCCTGTTAGAACACTGGCTAACAAGGTGGCTGCTGAAGTGGGACATAAACTATTTAATGGGATTCTTAATTTCCAATAACATTTCACAGTTTGTGGACTAGAAATGCTTCTACCATTCCAATATTAAAACCACTACACTATGAAAAATATGTATGGCTCCTTATTTACTGTCCTACATTACCAAAAGTGATTTAAAGTATAGGCATGATGCTTCTGGGATTCTATTAGATTTTGAAAAACAATGGCACTCTGAATTCTGAATTTGCCACATTACAATGAAATTTACATTCCTTCAAGAAACTTCTACTTATTAGACACATACAAGCAAAGACAAAGTTCAGTTTAAATACACTATATACCAAGACGCAATTGCAGTGCTCTCGGATGAGATAGCATAATGAAACAAAGAAAAAGTGCACGGACCGCGCACAGTGTTAGGGTTATGTAAACAGATATATGTATTGTGAAGGTTACAGGCAACTTTGTCCATTGCTTAAACCTGATACATTTATTGCTTAAAAATATTTAAATGAGCATACCATTTGCAGCACAGTACGACTGTTGCCCTAGGGAAGCCATAAATGCAAAGACTCAAACGTCATTGGAGAAAAAGGACAAAAGTAGACCTTTAAGACAGGAGTCTAGAGGAAGTAAAAATGGCATGGCTTCCTTTCAGTGGATCCTTGTCTTTTCATAGATGAGTCCCTTACCCGAATCTAGGTATCAAAAGTTACAAAGGAGGAAGTAAAGGTTTGAGATTTCCAAGAGCAGGAACAAATAGAAATTAAAACTGAATGACCCCGGTGTGTTTAAAATTATCCTTTGAAAGCAGAACTACTGAGGTCTTCCATGAATTTACTTCTTTCACATAATATTGTTAGTTTGAAATGACATAAGGTGTGACTAAGTAGTTCAAATCACGCTGGACCAGCAACCCAGTCAGGGCTAAGAGTCTACTGATGAACTCAATTATGAATTCATGCAAATCTTTAGAAACATCAAGGCCCGTGCCACTTTTCAAACACACAGTTGACCTAATTCAGCAAACAACCACGAAAAATACAGGAATCATTGCTAAAAACTATGTAAAAACACTATACCTTCTCTCTTGAATTAGTGATAAATGATATACTCTTATGTCTTGATGTATCTAATATATCAACATGCAAGACTTTGATGAACCACTAAATATTAACAGAAAAATTCTAAATATTTAGTTCTACCACAGTTACCTCCTTACCTTAAACTGTAGATATCCTAGAACCAAGTTCCATCACTTTCCACACATAATAATTACCTGGTAAACAAAACCATGATTTCCCATACTTGATTAAAGTGAATAAACAAAAATGAACAGAGTGACACACGTACCCTACCTACCAAAGGAACTTGCACATCACAGAAATGTGCCAATCTGATAAACAAGTTCTTCTATGCGGTATGAGGATGCCAAAATATCAAAGTACCTTTACCGCAGCAGGGGGTGGAAAAACATATAAAGATCTAAGGGTCAAAAAAATAGCAAACTACCTAGACAGAAGAAGGCTACAGGTGGGAAACTGAGACAGGAGGATGAGGCTTATTTCAAAAACCATGTGAAGAGAGATAGACCCAACCCAAACTTTCCATGGCTATTTTCCAGTTTAAAAACCAGGAAGCTATTGGTACAAACTCTGCCTATAGTAGGCTTTTGTGCTCCACAACTAAGTTTTAAATCCCAACTATCTGCCCAGATGAACGGATTTTGAGCTTCTAAAAATAACCTTATTTGTAACTACTAGAAATTATGACCTTTGAGTAATAGGTGTGGCTTCCTTAATAATACTACTCAGTGGAACTATAAAACAGGCACAGAGGGTGAATTAGAATCTGTCAGGAAAGTACAATAGATTATAGCCCAATTATTCTTCTATATTTCATACTCCCCACCAATAATCATTGATCTGAAGGCATGAATTGGTTTGATAAATTAATACTGCAATCGTTTTAAATTTTATCTTATCGGTAAAATTTGACCTTACTATAATGCTTTGTTATGTGGTAAGGTTCCCTTTGATGATAATGCACTCAAAATTTTAAAAATACATTGTAAAAAGATTGAACAAATGGAAAAGGCATAAGAGAACATACTTTCGTACTTGGAAGAGAACACAATAGGCTTCTATCTCTTAGTTACAGAGAAGATGAAAATTAACCTACAATATTAATGGAAATAAAACTAATGTCACTTCTGCATTTCTCATAAAGAAATAAATTACAACTGGCTTGCTCTACACCTTCAGTATAAAACTGATTCTAAAAATCTCAGAACTATAAACAATATCAAAGTTTTCCCATAAAATTACCAAATTGCTACAGACACAAGCACACACATACATCTTGAATATTTTTAAGAAATGAGTATTAGTACTGTTTCTTTCCAAACAATTTATAATTGTCAAACTATAACCTGTATTGCAGGGATTGGCTAACTATTATTTGAACAGAAAAATATAAAATAAAAAAGAAAGCTCTAAAATTAAATTGCTTCATTTCTAGTCCTTCTGTGTAATTGTGAACAAGTTAACTAACTGCTCTGATCCTCAGTGCCCTTGATATTCTTTAAAATCATATTGAACCTGCCTTGCATGGCTACTTTACAGAGTAAAAGAGAAAGAGATATCATACTGAACATACTTACCTCTAACAAGTAATAATCACAGATAATAGTAGTTGTAATTCTTATCACTGGTGTTTTAATCAGCAGTTGTATATACTCTTGTTTTTGGTCTGGCTGCTCAATTTGAATTTCAGGTGCTTTAAAAAAATTTTCTTCTTGGGGCGCCTGGGTGGCTTAGTCGGTTAAGCGTCCGACTTTCGCTTAGGTCATGATCTCGCAGTTCGTGAGTTCGAGCCCCGCATCGGGCTCTGTGCTGACTGCCAGCTCAGAGCCTGGAGCCTGTTTCAGAGTCTGTGACTCCCTCTCTCTCTGACCCTCCCCTGCTCATGCTGTCTCTCTCTCTCCTAGAAATAAATAAATAAATAAATAAATAAATAAAATATATATAAAAAATTTTTTCTTCTTGTTTATTTATTTTTGAGTGAGAGACAGAGTGTGAGTAGGGGAGAGGCAGAGAGCAAGAGAAGGAGACACAGAATCTGAAACCATCTCCAGGGTCTGAGCTGTCAACACAGAGCCTGATGCAGGGCTCGAACTCACTAACTGTGAGATCATGACCTGAGCCAAAGTCGGACACTTAACCCACTGAGCCACACACGTGCTTTAAAAATTATGTATGTGTGGACCTTTCATAATTAATCTGATGGCTAAACATTAATTAATAACTGAGATGAAGACAAAAATCTCAATTTTACAAATTTATGTGTGTATCATATACAAAGTTTATATATGTGTGCTTTAAGTACTATAGGAACATGGGATACATTCAGGAAGCAAAGACATCTTATATTATACTTAAGAACTAATGTTAACTACACATTTATTTGGGGTTTTTTTGTACATAAAAGTCTAAACCATTTCCATTCATGCTTTAATTTCTTGATCATAATAAAAATGCTCTAAAATTAAGACTCTCCTAAGAATATTTTAATAAAATTCAGTAATATGCAAACAATATTTCTTTTAAAAAGTCAGTTGTACTTCTAATGAGAGTACCTACTATATGCCAGAAAACCCTTGAGAGTTTTAACAATAGGTGCAACATAATCCTCTACAATAATCCCAGGGAGGTAATTATTTTTCACCAGAAATTAAATTTACTCAAGTTTTTAAGTTAATTAAGGAGTTCAAGAAATAGCCAACTATTCTCTATCAGCAAAATGTCTATAGATACATTTAAAACAGTTAACAGTTGATCACAAATATTTCAAAACTTTAGATACATAAAGGGAAAATGCAGCAAAAGAAATCCACCTGGATTTCTCCTCTTCTCGTGAATTTTAGACATGAAATGCTTTTGTAGACAAATGCCAAGGAGAAAATCAATCAGATCCAATTTCAACAACCTACTAAATTTCACAACAGAACAAGGGAGAAACAATGTGTGTTACATAATTTACAAGAATGTCAAAACTTTGTCATAAATCTACAAACAAAAGCAGAACAATGGTATTCTGAAATAGGGAACATTATATTATATTGATGAGTTCACAAAATACTTGGCAGGCACCAAATTTTATGTTAAGATGCTTGAATGCCTATCCCAAATTTATCTTCAAAACAGTAGACTACAGAAAATAATCATTTGGGGGTATTTTGAGACGCTTGGTAAAGAATAATTATAAATTATGTACTTAGTTTAAGAAAATCCTAGAGACTTAACTATAATAGAACGCTCCAGTCAAATTAAAAAGAAGTCAAAGTTTCAATAGCGCATGATTTAGCATAAAGAAAAAGAAAAAAACTGATTTAAACTCGTTTGGAATCTCTACTGTCTTAGCGAATTGTATGGCAGTTACCATAGATATTGAATGACATTCTCTGTGAAATAACCAAAGTTACCCTCCAATATGCTCTGGCAATATTTTGTTTTTTCTTGCTTTTCAAAGATTTAGCCATGTTAACCATCATTCAAAATATTTTTGAAAGTGCCTGCCAATAAAATTTTAATATTGCATTTATGAAAAGACTTTGTAAGTTTTCAATATTCACGAATTCTTTGTCTTGGTTGTTATAACTTCACTGTTATTCCCTTAAAAAGAGGTGAAAAGTGTGACGGCAAGGACCAAAGCAGAATTTTCTTTATGCTTTTGTAAGCTGTTCTGGTAAAAGGAGTTAAAAACATAATTGGGTGAGTACATTTAAGATCTAGTATCTTAGCAACTTTGAAGTATATAATTGTACACTTTAAACTTATGGAATGTTACATGTAGATTATATCTCAATAAAAATGTAATTGAGAATTCTAAAGAGATAACTCTTCAAAAGTACCTTACCATTTCTGAAGTGCTTTCAAATAACTATTATCACATTCCTATTCTCACAACTTCCTTTGAAATAAACAGAAAAGTTATCTTCATTATCCCTGTTTTACGTTTGACAAGATGGAGGTTCCAGCTGACTAATCCAACATCTCCCAGCTAGTAATGGATATCATTGGAACTTGAAAGCAAGTTTCTTGATTGTTCTCATGACTCCAAGTTGTCTATAGATGCGTAAATCTCAAACCTACAGCTATTGTGGTAATGAAATACTTCTCTTAGATTCTCATGACAATTTCTTTTGGAAATAACATAATAACATTTTTATCGGAAACAATCCCCTCAAATTAGGCTTATTAATAAAGGCTTCAAGACCGAATTTTCATATATGTCTTGAGAACTGAATTTTCTTGCTAACCTAGCTAACAAAAGTGAACTAGAGAAGACAAAAATATATCTGTCAGTTGACTTGACACAGTCATAACTGTTTTACTCATCCTGGCCATCCCTCGGAGATCTGAAAATGTTCATTTCAACATTCGACAGCATATTAACAGTCTCAATATTGTGGACTCCTGTTCAGTTTGCTATAGGCAAGAGTCCATGCTGTTACACGAACCAGTAGATCGATTGGTCTTTGGTAGAATCTTAGTTTAAGACTCTTAAAGGCACTGATTTATGCACAATTGATCTGATCAGCCATGCAGTCAATGTGATTTATTAGCTAAGATGGTCAAAACCCTTTTTTCTCCTTTTTCATGCAGTAGTAATTCACCTCATTAGAGGTAGAATCATTATAGGAAGCTACTGAGAAATAAGAAGCTGAACCTGCTGGCCTGACTATTTCCCCCCAATCTATGGATCTACCCACCACTAACAGCCAATATTATAGAAAATATAACTGTTTGGCAAATTTACATGTGTATTTTACTCATAGGTGAACTTTTCTGGGCTATTCAGAATTGGATCTTGTGTAGCATCGGGAGTATAAACGTGTGTGTTTGTGTGTGCGTGCACATGTCCAAGAGCACCTGAGCTGCCATGCACACACACAGAAGCCAGTGAGCTCACATCATGGCTGGAGATGGATGGATCGATTAATGGGGATTCTAACACTCTGCTCTGAGACATTTGCAGACCAAACTTGTTCATTTAGCTTCATGAGAAACTCATTCATTTCATTTCTAGCACACATTTTTTTCTCTATTTAACCACAGTTAAGACAAATGACTTGTATTACCTTGTAATTATGGTGTTTAACTAAACACAAGACCAAACGATGTGTATTACAAGGGATGGCAACTTGTGGTGTGCTCTTGGACATGTGCACACACACACAAACACACACATTTATACTCCCGATGCTACACAAGATCCAATTTCGAATAGCCCAGAAAAGTTCACCTATGAGTAAAATACACATGTAAATTTGCCAAGCAGTTATATTTTCTATAATATTGGGGGGGGGGGTATGTCTAGAGCTTATATATGGTATAAGCGTTCCTTTCCACTCTGTAAGGTCTATCCCCCCAGCAGGGTCCTTTTTTTGAAATCTCTACTGACCTCCTTAAAACGTATTAACTAATAGTAAAGGGAAAAGGTACAGGAGGGTAAGGTAGGGCCATTACATGAAACACTTCTACTTCAGAACAGAGTATTTACTTGACAACTCGTCTTCCTTCCATTCATTCTGCTGCTAAGAGCTCAAAGCCAGGAATCTTAACTCTAGTAGCCTCAGCCATGCATTTGCCTTTGACTTAATAGAGATTCTGCACATCACTGTGATTTCGTAGAATAATAGCTGCCCCCTATACCTCATCTTTTTCTAAAAGAATAAGCATTCTGCCACTTCCCTGCCTGCCCCCCACCCACACTATAGATGGAATAAATGAATATGCAATACTCTACAACTAAAGATTTGACAGCCACCCATTAGAATGATTATGCAGTACAAAAATGTTGAGGGGTAGTACATTATTTCACTACATATTTGCTATATAAATCGTGAATAGCTTTGATTAAGAAATCCAGATTTACTTAAGCCCAGTTATGTAATTTCTGTACAAAAGTCTACTATGGGCTCTATCTTTGATTCACTCTGACAAATGACTCTTTTAGAAGATGCTGAATGAATGCGCAATTTTTAAGCTGTACATTGTTTCACTAAGATAGGGCTTAAAATAAAACAAAGAACAAAATACTTTGCAAAATATATGAATGGTTTTGTAACTCTCCCAGGAGGTAGAACACCACCTGTCCTTATTACTAAATCAGCAATGTTAAAATGGCAGCACATTAGGCTATTGAATTAGTTCAAAAGAAATACAGTGTGTGCGTATGTGTGTATGTGTGGTGTGATGTGTGTGTTTGCAAATTTGTAGTCCCATATTCAAAATGAGAAATCTTCACTTAAAGGATCTCGGGTGAAAAGTTTGCAGTATAAGAACTATATATCAGTAAGGGAAAATACAATCTGAGATCTGCAGCTTTTATTCTCATTGATTGTTTGCTATTAACTATCACAACTTTTCCTTTTCATCTTCCCTGTTAATAGAGATTAGTTGAAAGCAAGTGGCTTCTCTTGATTTAGATTTCTGTTTCAAAAATTTGGGTGGATTAGTATTTGGTAATTACCTATTTGTTAAGAAGGTTAAAACTCCATGTTTATCATAATTTAAAATTTTACATTATAAATTACATTATATTTTTATTTATAATAGAATTAGTAACATTCAATTTATTGAGATATAAGTCCAATTCTCCAAATAAAACCTTGCTTATGTTATTAATGGCTTAACAGAATATTTTCTTTTCCTTTAGTTAATTGTATTTTCTTAGCACCAGTTTTATAAATAGAGTAAGACACTCAAGGGAAAATACTGAGCTGGTACAGAGTGGCTTTCTGGTTGTTGAAATCATTCACTCTTTGGACTTGTGAACCACAAAGCACCCACAGCTCAACAAATCCCAGCACAGCACATGCCATGTCATGTCTTATTGCTTTAACATAGTCCTCACATTCTACCCTCCCAATATAGCTAAACAGCTCAATATTGATGAAGATAGCAACAACAGACATCCTAATCTATGGTATACAGTCCTGTCATTAAACATATGCTATTACTATTTAAAGAATTCAAATTTATCTTAACTTGGGACCACTTGGGGGGAATATTTTAGTTTGAGACCCAAAATGATCTTATGATACTGTCTCACGTAATTTTGTTCCAGAATAGATATGTGATCTAGGAAAACTCTCCCTGGGTTCTGCATTGGTTTAAACAGTGAGTGTGCAATCTCTGCTTAGTTAAGCTACACATTTACATGGTGAGAGTGCCAATGAGTATGTTTCATCAGACATTCCTGGAAGCTGTCTAGCCAATAGGAGTGGTTTGAAACGGTTCCCTAATCACTGTTGAAATCACTGAGAGTACTGTCTGTCCACACTATGACAGACAAAAGCTGAAATGTATTAAACATAGCAATCCATCATCTTGCAGATGGAAAGCAGGAGCCAGGCCAGTTCAGAGGCAGTGACTACCCGCTGCTTAACAAAGGCCAGAGTCCTGACAGTTCAGTCCCTTCCTAGCTCCTCACTACCACCCCTCCATCTAAGATGAATGAATGTAATCAATGAGGGAGAAAGCCTGCTGAGGACCTCAGATTCAAACATTGTTACATTTAAAGTGCTGCTTTTCTTTCCTAATCAGAACTGTTGCTTCAATAATTTTCTCCAAATTTTAAAAGATGGGCATTTACGTAAACAAATGAATGAATAAATGAATGGACTGTGGATTCAAGAAAGCATATCTTTGGAAAATAATGCATTGGTATACCATTAACTTTGGAGAGCCAGCTTTGAAATAAAGTTCTGAGACCAACTCAGAGGAAGTTTTAAAAAAATCACTCAATTAAGGGCAAGTTTACATTGTGTGAAGCAACTTAATAGCGATGTTCTCTTTGAATGGCCAGGGGATTATTATTTTTAAATAAGCACCAAATAGAAATGAAATGCTATTTGCTAAAGTTCAATTCATTTTGCATACTTGTTTCCAATAGGACACATGAGTCACAAAATAGCCAAAGGGACAGAAAGAACCCTCAACTGCTAACAGCACATTAACAAAGTATAGAAAACGAAAGGCACTTTTCTTTGGATTTCAGCCTTGTCATTTCCAATTTTCTGCTCCTTGGACATGCTTGTATTCAAATTCTGGAACATCTATTCAGCATATCAATCCTAATTAGACAATCTGGGTCTGGAAAGGATGAGAGCTGGGTCATTTGCATAATTTAATCATAAATACTCAGTGATACATATTTCCAAATGCATTTGTACAATTATCTTTTCATCCTTGGGGCAATGGTATTAATATGATTAGGCAATATTTCTGGAAAAAACAGACAAGTATGCACTCTTTTTAACTGCAGCTTAGGGCGATATGAAAAATTAATTAATTTCTGAAGAAAATCAATTTCTCTACGTGACCACATTAGACATTGCTAAACCAAGACTCAGAAACCTCTCTCAATCACTACATTTTATCAGGCCCTTCTAAATTCTGATTAGTATGTGAACAATTCAATAGAAAAACTAGTAATGTATCAAAAAGCATCTTAAATTTTGAAGAGATCTTTTTCTGTCTCCTTTTCATTTTGGTATACTACCCTGCTTTACTTTAATGCATTGTTATTTAACCAGTCAATGAGAAGCCTGTGCTTTTGGTGTGAACTCATCTTGAATAATCTTTTATTAATGTACATTACCCAATTTCAAGGACAATAGGGTAAGGTTACTTTTGAAATGCTTTTTCAAGAAATGGATTTATATTCATCTAAAATAATCTTAATTCACACAAGATTGTTTATTACGAAAACAATTAGATAAACTAAGTTGTCCCAAAAAGTACCATTGTTATAAGAAAAACACTGTAACACACTTAGCAGAGATATAAGAACCCAGGTGGCTAATCTGATTTTTTAAAAAGAGATTCTGCTTTGTATGTTGATTAGTACAATAGAAAGAAATCACATTTGTGAGTTTAAATGCACTATTCTTGTCTTTTCAATCAAATGAAAAAGTAGAAATTACTGCATGCAAATATTCAATATTCATTTAATTTGCATAAAGGTGCTTGAACAAATTTTTGATTCTAACAAGCTCATTTTTCATGCGTTTTGTCTTTCATCCTAATCTAGCATCTGTCATTCCTTTTTGAAGTTATTATCGGCCCAATTCCCTCTTGGACATGGTTGCTGGGTGACCGGTATCTTAGCACCCACTTTGACAGGAACAGATGTGAATCTGATCAAGAGATTTCCCAAGAGTACCTGAAATCACAAACAACTTTTGTGAAAAACAAACAGCATCCCTGTCATGGGCCCTTATTTAACCTACTCCCCAAAAGAAAGAGCTAAGAAGTTTACTCCAGATCAAATATGCCATTTTTAATTTTATTTCCTAAACTTGGAACAACATAAATTTTAAAATACTATATTTCCATGCTGTTAAAATTAGGGAAACTCATCTGAATTTCAACAGCTCACAAAACTGTTTTGTTCTGTTTTGGGCTAGATGCTTATAGGTAAAATTCATGATAAGTATTTCCAGTTTCATGCACAATTTCACTAGAGCTTCTACCAAAAAAAAAAAAAAAAAAAGGAATAACAAGATTATTATGAGGATAATTTAGTAGATATTTAAGAAGATGAAATTTAGTTTGGTGTTGGAAGGCTTTCTATATTAAGTATGATGCAGAATCTTGTACAATATTAAAGATTACTCATAGAGATTATCTAAAATATAAAAGTTTCATCTCACGAATTTTATGGCAAAATTTTTTCAGGTAATTTTTTGTTGTTGTTGTTTTTGCAGCCCCTGTGGCGTACCATCAATCATTATTGGAAATGGAGCTGCAAAGTGCCCCTAGAAGACAAAAAAGGTCACAGAAACTTCATATTATCACCATTACAAAAGTCAGAATAGGTTGGCTTTCCTGAACCAGATTCCTTTTTAGAACAGCATAATGTGATTGGGTCATGTGATCTACCTCCTTTCCTTCCTTTCATCAGATTAAGAGAAAGTGAAGAGCAAGAGCCACGTTAAATCATCATCAAACTAGTTGGGTCAAACTTTCAAATTAAATATTTAATCAAATGTTGATATTTTATAAATATGGCATCAAAGCGATTTCAGGGCACATCCAAATAATTGATTTAATTTCTCAGCCTCACCCAAGTGTCAAGACAATGCAGAAAAATGTTAGCTTAAGGTGAAAGCAAGATTTTTTTTTGTCACCTAACAGCCAATAAAAAAGAAAAAACAGCATATGTTTAAAGCTCTAAATATTTTCTCTTGATGATCTTGACTTACAATAGTTAAGGAAAGTGGTATACTTTCCACTGGAAATTTCAATGTATTTCCTCTACTCTAAGAATCAATGTGTTAAAAAGTATTGTTACTAGGAATTCTTGTGTTTGGTTATTGTAGGAAAATGACCAATTATCCACATGTTTTTTTCAATGTTAAGTGAAAAAAGAAGTGAAAAATCTTTAAAATCCTTTTTAATTTTGAATTGGGAAAGGAACATGCTAACCTTGGTTCCAAAATCCTATCATGAAATTATTTAGTTATCATAATTGTAACAGCAGATATTTGAGTGGGGGTATAAATGTATGTGTGTTGTTTTATCTTTTATGAAGTGTTGCTGCGTGTCTAAGATTGAGAACAAGTCATTCTATATGGAGAATTCTGTAGTCTCATGATGGTCATTTAATACCATCAATTATAAGCAAGGAGACACTATAGCTTTACCCATTTGCATTTGTTATCCATTTGTATATATAGGATATAACATTTTGATATTACAGAAATTAAGCAACCTATTACAAACCTATTGTGAACATCTGATTAACTTAAGTTTTCCAATATAGGCCCAACCACATAACTAAAGTACATCCAACTAAAACAGGAATAGCTTTTACGTACCCAATTTATCACTGGCCACCTTCATTTGTTACTATTAGTGGCAAAAGCAGGCTTCAGGAAACCCCTTCATATAATCCAACAAAAAGTAAAATAAGGAACATATTTTTTAAAATGCAAGTGTAAGAAAATTAAATGTATTCATTAAAAATCCTTACTCTGAAATGTTATCACAGGGAACAACTCCCTAAAACAAGTTTCTTCCTGTCCTTGGGCTGACTCTTTAATAAAGGGAAATTAGTAAGTACAAAATAAGTGTCCAATTAAACAAATTTTGTTGAAACTATATATGTCTAAGATGTATGTTTAAAAGGTAGATAGTTTTTTGGGGCGCCTGGGTGGCTTAGTCGGTTAAGCGTCCGACTTTCGCTTGGGTCATGATCTCGCGGTTCGTGGGTTCGAGCCCCGCGTCGGGCTCTGTGCTGACTGCCGGCTCAGAGCCTGGAGCCTATTTCGGAGTCTGTGTCTCCCTCTCTCTGACCCTCCCCTGCTCACGCTGTCTCTCTCTCTCTCTCTCTCTCTCCTAGAAATAAATAAAAAAAATTAAAAAAAGGTAGATAGTTTTTAAAAGTTAACATTTTAATCCCATGTGAAAACTTGAATAGCTGCAAAATGTTAATGACACTTTGGCTTACTGGTGAAGTGTCATTTATGAATGATATTTTTAAGATTTCCTAAAATTACCTAGCTACTAAATTTGGTAGCCAAACAGGTGTTAACAAAAAGAAAAATCAAATTTGACCCAGAAGGCTCCAATATTAAGGTTTGAATTGGGATCAGTTCATTCCTTTCCCATGGGGTAACTTGTATAAATGTAATTCTATGATTTCATAAAAGCAGGTCAAGTTTCTATCCCTGGGGGTCTTTTGGCAATTTGAAGCACGGAAGCATTGTTGCTGGCTACAAGTTCAAATCTGCATGTACTATCAATGTGGTGAAGGAAAAAAAAAATCAGTGAACAGCAGACATATATTCATCTTGGATTATAATATGCACTTGTCAGAGGGTACTTAGAGGGTAAGATTAAAGGTGTCAGAACTCACAACTCATAAAATATTTTGAAATCATCTTTACTTACTTCCTTATAAATATATACGTGAACTGGATAATCCAAAAAGTAGTATGAAATATGTTTCATTTTAGATAACAAAATGCAAAGGTGAACTTTAATGTTATTTTCCATTTATTATGTGCAAGGTTTTTTTGTTTTTTAATTCCACAAGCTTTAGAAGAGGCAGAAATTTTTAAGTAGCCACTGCTTTTTAACCTCTTTCCGACTTCACACAAAAAATGCATGCATTCCTGTACTTTTACCAATGATGTAATGACTTGACAAATGCCATGGGATGATTGAGAAAGTAATTGATTTCAATTTAACTGGACCTCTACCAGGTGTTTTCAAAGACAATTACAGTCCACTGCAAGAAGTGGTAATACACATCTTCTTATGTAGACCTGCAGATTAACCCATTGACCTCACTCCTAACTCATCTCATTGATGGCAAAGCTTTTAGAAGAGCAATCATTTTTTAAGTTATGAAATTGTTTTCCTATCATTTATCCACTGATTTTAAAGGATATGTGTGCTCCAAAGTGCAAGCAGCAATGAAATAAACTAATAAAAGAAATGGAGCAATGACATCAAGCACATTAAATGTTATTCTATAATGTACAGATTCTAGTATCTAATAGTTTAATACTTATTTCACACAAATAAGATACTTCTCTGACAAATATTTTTGTAGAGAATTAAAGGTGCATCTTAGTTATTGTAAACATAAAGGTATAGGAAAATTAAGATAAGTTTTTAATTACTACCTTACTAACAATATAACATTGTTAATTATAATTACATTTTAAAATATTTAAGTATAAATTATTTCTTTCATGCTAAAATTAATTCTAACTATATTTTCTATGATCATTCAGTAAAGCAGAATTTCTTTTTCAGTGTTATTTTATATTTCACTAAATTGCAGAAAGCAAAATTAAAGTCAATTTTTTGGTAAGTTGTTTGTCCTCTGGCCCTATGTCCTACAAGTGTGTGTGTGTGTGTGTGTGTGTGTGTGTGTGCACGCGCGCGTGCGTGCACACGCACGCGCACATGTATCTGTGAGCATTAAGGGGAGGGGGAGAAAGAATACAAATACACATATACATAAATGTAAAAGTTTTTCTAATGAAGATATTATAATTATTTAAGCATAAAAACAATAGACTACAAATGGGCTAAGGTTAATATAAAAAGAGATATTCACTACAAAGACTTCTAAAATACTGATAAAAATTTTACACTTGTTGCACACAGAAGGGTATCTATCTTAATATAAAAGGTATGGCTATTAATAGGACAATTAAAAGTGTTCTAAGTTATTCATTTAATAGCCAGAGGCTTTTAAACTATACATTGCCTAACTCAAGAAATAAGTATTATTTCCAAGATGTTTTCAATATAATATGGAAATTAACATTTTTGGATATGTCAGTATATGTTTGCAGAGTTGTGATGGGTTCAAAGATTTGTTATACCTTCAGTGATTTGCTTTGTTGGTACATAATATAGGGTTATGAATAATACAATCCATTTACTGTTGCTATTAATAAAATTTCAGAATATAATCAGTTTAAGATTTTAACAAAATACTTTGTCTGCTTGATATGTGAATATAATAAAGTATTTCTTGATTAACATATTCCAGAGATTTATTTTCATTATCTTTCCTTAAGAAATGACCAGAATCCCTTAAATTGAATTACCAAGTATTTACTGCAAATGCCTCTATGTGTTTCCATAAAATAATTCCCTTTCAACTAGTACTCTTTCTTTCGTGAATACGTTTTGTTTGTCCTTGATGAAAAGTATTATTTTTTTTCCTGTGTGACGGGAAAGCAATCTAATTATTTAGGAACATTTGATACTATAGAAATTCAAAGATAAGTTACATTGTGACTTTTTAACACTCTGTTTACCTCTCCATTCATTTGTTCTAAGGAAAGGAAAACATTCCTCAATTCTTCAATGTTACTAACCAAAAGTAACCAATATACTTAATTGCCTATTCCATTATAGTTTTCATGAAAATCATGCCTGAAAAGAATATTCAGTATTTTGTCACACATATATACTACCTTCAAATTCCACTGCAGGATGGTTATAAGTCTACTTACATTAAATTACATTTACGTTCTTCAGATCATAGTAGTTTTGACTTCCTGCTAGAAACATGCAATGGATTCCAGGTATTATATTCATCTTATATAATCACATGTTTTAAATGCTTCAGCTAAGCTGTCTTCTTTTTAAATCATTGCTCTCTAAAACTTTTTTAAAAACCGAATAGCTACTCAGTGTGTTGCTGTGTTGCATAGTATTAGATATTTCAATATAGTTATAAGCACAAAAATATAAGAGCAATTAAATAATGATATAGTGAGTTTTCCAGGTTAGTAAGGTTGTCTTTCACAACTTTCACTCAAGTCACGTACATTTAAACGTGTAAAAGAATCCCAGCTTGATATCCTGGACCAGCTCCAAACTAATTTGAATCAGAAAGCACCGGGGCCACACCTTTAACAAAATTCAGTCACTGGCCACTTCAACATCCAATTTAGAAAAACCTACAGATGAATTTGCTTAAATGGGTGAATTAGAATCCTCCCAACATACAAAGTCAGTCCAAGAAAGAATACACCAGAAATTTAAAATATACTTGGTTCAAGGTTCCTGATTTTGGATTAAGTAGTGATTTGAGTCTTTCCCTCTATGATTTTATATGCCTGTATCTCTATCTCTATCACCTCTATCTCTATCTATGTATGACTACATATATAAAGGGGATGATTATATGCTATTTTATTTAACTGATTTTAATCCTATCATTACTTTGAAAAACACTAAAATTTCATTAATTGATTGTCTAATTGCCTAATTTATATTGAATGGATAAAAATTCTGTTCATAGTCATTTGCACATTTAAATATAAAGTTAATCATGAACTGTAATACACACTCTTTAAAAATTCTTAGAAGCCTTCTCAAAGTAAATAGGTAGGTACATCAAAATAACGTGACCTACGAGTTGATCTAATAATAACAAATTACTGGACCAAACATAAATATACTAATCTCGGTGTTCCTGTTCTCCAAAGAAATGATTTGGTAAAGTATCTGAATGAAGTAATTTCTGTATTGTAGCATATACAAAAAAGCACATATCAACAATTAAAAGTTATTTTGAAAGACATTTACTGTAGCAAAAAATTACTTTTGACTGGAAATACTTCAGACAAATTAAGAAGAAAAGTAAAGGAATTTGAGCATAATGTGGGCTCACAAAGCGTCTGCTATGCCTGAAACACATAATTGTGAAGATCAGGGCCTTTGATATAACTCAAAGGTGTCTTGGGGGCTTTTAATTCAGGGCTCTCTTCATTAAGAAATAAATTCCCGAACATAATAAATATAACGGGAAAAAAGGTCCCTTAATGCAATTTCAAAGCCTAAAAGTATAAATATAAATGCATTCTTAGCTAGGATTTTTAAGCTGTAGAAGATAAGCAAGAATACACATGTAGGGATGTATATGGATAACTGACCAATCACAGTGTAGTAACTCAGCTGTTAAGAGGATGGCACATGCTGGTACATGATAAGGTCATTCTATTTTTATATCAATTCAAATATAAAATGATAAAACTTTATTTTAATTACATATTTAATTACTCAAATAGTTAATGTCAACTTTTTTATATATTCCCTGTCATTTACAAAGTCTATAACTTGATGTGACTTTTTTTTTCTGGTGAACAATTTGAAAATTAAATTCTTGAAAGATAAATTTCAGGCCAACTTTAACTTTTTTAAAGAAACAGTGACAAAAACCTTAAGATCAAAATATTTGGTGAAATCTAGAAGACTCACCTGTCCCTATTTAGAAGGCTTACTTCATATAATTTCTGCAAGCAAAGATTTAAATGGAAACGGTTTACAACCTGTGAGAGTCGCATTTCTTACATTTTGCAATACATGGGTTCTATGTTGCTACTACAGGGCAATTTAAATGATTATTTTACTTGATTAGCAAAGGCAACTGTATGAAACAATTTAGTAAAATAACTTGGAAAGAGAAAATAATACTAATTGATAGTCAAAGCACAAATTGTTTCTAAAATAACAACTACTTGGTTGCACAGTAAGCTAATTTACAAATGCTACTTACATTCCAGAAACAAAACATCAAATGAGAAACAATAAAGTATATTATGTTTTCGCATGCTGGTGAATCACACATGGTAAATCACCAAAGAGAAGAGTGATTTATGCTCAAATCCAGCCAAGACTTTAATCAATATTGGGTGTCACATCTCAGGAGGTTGGGGGAGGTAGTGAGGCAAAAAGAGAGTGGCTAATATTGGTCTCAGTAATTTATATGCAACCTCTGTGAAATGTAGATTAAACAACAACAGAAAAATAACAGCAGATTTGAACTAATAAGATGAAGGTTCACAAAATCTGTCCTACATGTGATACAAAGAATTTATGTAAGGGAATTCTGGAAAAAAAAAAAAGTCTGTTTATTTTACATAATGTTTGCAGCTTCTCAAAATGAAATATCCTGTGTGCAAATCAAATTAAGTGTCTCAGAGCATTAACTAATCATCTGTGGAGTTCAGAAAGCAAACCATCTTCATAACTATGTGCACTCTTTACAATAATAACTGTGAGTGTTATTGGAGACTAACTCCAAGAAAAACAACAGGTTTGAAAAATATCCAAATAACTCAAGAATTTGTACCATGCGATATAATCTGATTGAACAAGGTAAATCCTAGGTTAGATTATATTTTAGGTTTTGTTTATGCATTAGTTATTAAACTATAATTTTGTAACAGTTTAAACATATACAGAAACAAGTGGCGGAACCAAACTTAAACTTTCGTATTTAAGGCCTTACTCTTCTAATTATGTCATATTCTTTAGAAAATGTTATAAAATGAAACATTACCCTTTATAGAAGCCATTAATCGACTGTAATACAAAAACTTCAAAAGCACAGTCTCTCTTCATTTGAAGTAATTTTTAATTTCTCTGTGCCAAGTATCGTAATTATCTGTCAGAAGTGAATCTGTATTTGTGCTGAAACTTTCTATTACCAATGCAGAAGTGTGTAAGTCGGTGCCATTGAAAAACATGCGATGGGGGAAATGTTCAATAAATACAGACTGGTTCAGTTTGCCATCTTTATTAAAACTCCTGACGAAAAACAGAGCCAAGAATTGAAGAATATTTTACATTTCCTATACTAAAATTGCATCCATATATTACTACTGGACAAAAAAAAAAAAAAGGACTTGAAAAGTCTTTCAATTTGCTATCTATTGATGGTACTGACTTTTAAGACAAAGGAATACTGTTTGTGAATATATCTATGTGCTTATAAAATATCTGATAAAACCCACTGGAATCTATTTAAGTTAAAAACTCCACAATTCTAGGGCCACATAAGACCCAAATCGCAATCTGGTTTGAAAGATCCTGAAACAAAATCTCCCTCTGGCAATATTAAAAAATAAACAGTTTAGATAACACAATACAACAGAGTCACTTTTTATTACCTGAATTCACAGAAAATTGAATCCTAACCCAAATCTCCAAACAAGCGACTGACTCATACAAACAGAGGCTTGACCATGTACATAATTACTTTTCTTTTGTTGTTGTGTAGTGGTTACCAGTTAATTAAGTGACCTCTGATGCACCAGCCAAGTTCATGCAACTAATGTTTAGTTTAAAAATAATAATTGGAGGAAGCTGATCAAGGTTCAGACTCTGTCCTTTGACAACTTTTAAATATATTTCCTTACATTCTATCTCATTTTTGGACTCTTACTTTTAGCTTTACTATCAAGCAAGTGATAGTCTCTGTTTCATCTCCTTGTGGTAGTGACAGATGGCTTCAACATTTATTCTAGTTTTTATAGATAGCATACTGATGCAATAGCCCCAAGCAAATTAAATCCACTCTAAGGTTTGTCACCAACTTACTGAGCCACTTTGAGCAAGTTTAGAACCTTTTTTCTCTTTGATATCATTTTGATTTCTCAGATTCTCTGATATCTAAATACTATTAAGAATTAGATCTATGTTCTGTAAAAAGATGAGAGAGCTAAGATTTGATGTTTCTTGCACACTATGTATTAATTCACATAGTTTGCCTTTCGCACAATTTGTCTTGCCTCTGCATAAATTATTCCGTTAGATAGTCTCTTAAATAGCCAAAGGAGAAAGAAACCAGAATGAAAAAAATCAATATGTCTAGGTGAATGAAAAGGGATCTTAATAGCAAAGGCATAAACTGGACTTGAATGAAAAGAGTAATTTTAGTTTTGACAATTCAAGGTGCAAGTATTGTAGGTATTGCTTTCAAAGTTAAGAAATAAGACAGTAACGCTGATAATTATCATTACAAATAATAATGTATTATAATGCAAACAATATGTTTTCACGACAGGGAGTTCAATAAACTTTCTTTTCTTTTTTCTTTTTTTTTTTAGTCAGTGCACAGTTAAGAAAACCTAGGTAGAGATCTCCAATTACACATCTTCTAAGGTTAATGACTGCTGTATTTGCATGTATATAGGTTTGAGCAAGGCTTGCAGTTGATGAAAGATCAAAATGCAAGAGCAAATCAACAAACTAACCACGTTTAACTTAATAATAACCTGAAATTGAGTTTTAGAATAACACATATAATTGTAAAATATTAAGACCAGGTGATTGAAATATAATTAGAGTATTGATGAAATATTTTTGAAGAGATATAACAGTTCTATTGGATTTTACTTATCTTAGTTGTGAAAGTTTAAACTCCAGAGCTATTGTCAACCTCAGGGGGAAAAAACTAATTAAAACATTTTTGTTAATAACTTTAAGAATATTTTCCAACCATATAGTGAGGATTTCATTCTAAACACTAAGCAAAAATGTCAGGAAAAAAAATCAAGGGAATAATTGTAAGAGGTGTAACACTATCTGCTTTACATGGATTATAGCGTTGCAGTCATTGAAAGAAGTTTTCTCTAGCAATTTTCTGTATGTTATGTGAAATGGTCATTAATTATCTAGTACAGTATGTGCTGCGAGAAACACAAAGAGATTTCAAGAGCAGAGTGGTCTGACTACTGAAGAGAAACACAGTAGCTCTTCACCAATTTACTAGGTAGGTAGACAATTTCATAACAATCAACTGGCTTCAAATTTTCAACTAGTATTCTTTCCAACAACTCTGTAACAATTTTCTGCCCTGATCTGAGTCGTTTTAACAATACATTGTTGGCAAATATTTTATCTTCTGGAGGTCCTAGGACTCCAATTATCTCGGTAAATGACGTTTAGTGATCAAGATTACCCCCTCAATCTTTACTGCCACCTGTCCATACTCTTGGGCACGAGCGCGCGCGCGCGCGCGTCTGCACATGCACGCGCTCTCAGCAGTCACCCAAAAATAATAGAAATGAAGGTTCAAACCCCAGACACACACCCAAGCCCCCATTGCAAAGAAGAGCAAACAAGGAAAAGAGTTTCTGGCTAGGTCAGAATAGGACATTTGCAGGGTTCAAGTGGGAGGCAGTTTTCGTCTCACAGCCTTCCCGGGGCACTAGCCCGAAGTCTTCCGAGGAAGTAATAGCTAGGGGCTTTTTCACCCCTGTTTCCTAGGTCTCTTCCTAAACCTCTTTCCTTCCCAGCTCAATTTCGCTGACTCTAACAAGGAACATGCACCCTAAAAGAGCTCCATTCTCTTCCTTCTCCTGGTCTTAAACTTATTTGGAGGGTATGGAAGTCCCCGCGTAAATTTTGCGCGCAGTTCCCACGCGCCCGCGTCTGGTATCCAACTTTCCCTACTCTCTTTCTCCCGGCCTCTCAACTTTTCCCTCTACTTCAAACGGGGGACCCGGCGGAGCTGTGAAAGCGGGTGGAAAGAACATTTCCACCCCGAAACTGACACGTTACCCCACTCCCGCCCCCTCTCGGTAGATCCTCCCCCAGTGAGCGTTCATTAGCATAAAACCAGTCCGGCCGGGCACCTGGTCCCCCCGCCTCCAGGGTTCGCGCGCTTTGCCCGGCTGTGGAAGCCACGGCACGCGGGATTCAGGTCTGCAGAACATTCCAGTGCAAAGCTTGCACCTGCTCATTGCGTGAGCTACTAAAAAAAAAAAAAAAAAAAAAGGAAGAAAGAAAGAAAAAGAAAAAGACAAACAGTTTGGAGAGCAAGAAAGAGAGTGTGCGCTTCAGTCCTCCTTCCCCACCTCTCCAGCTCGGCTTCCAAGAGTCTCTGGCACCCCGTCACCTCCCCCTGCTGAAGGAAACCTGCTCGTTCCCCCGCATCTGCCCCGGGCCAAACGTACCCCTTTATCTCCTTTGCACAAGCTCACAGGCGGACACACGCACACGTGCGCGCACACACAGACCCCTCCCCTCAGCGGGCTTCCCCTCGGGGCTTTGGGGCCGAGCTCGCAGCGAGTCCCCCGGGATCGCTCCGGGCCTCTCGGCCTCGGAGGTCTTTTCCCTCCCGACCTCGAAAGGGCCCACGCCCGCAGCTTCCTCCCGGGCCCCTCACCTGGGGCGAGTCTCCCCGCTCCCGAACCCTGGGGTCGGGGTCACGACCTCTCCCGCCCCCGGGACGCCGCTCGGCGCCGCCGACCAGCCCCGCCGGTGCCCCCCGGCTCGCGGTGGAGCCCGGGTCCGAGGGACCACACGCTCGGGCGGCAGCGCGGCGAGGGGTCCCCCGGCGCGGCGCGGCCCAGGAAGGGGGCTGGAGCTCCTGGAAGTGCACGGTCCTCCTCCTTCCCGCCCCCTCCGCCCCGAGGCTCGCGGCTCCCGCGTCCCGCAGCAGCCAAGCCCCTGCGCCCAGACGAGCAAGGTGGGGACCGGGCGGACGCGCGCGATCTGGGCAGGGTGAGGTGCCAACTTGTCAGGGGGTCGGGAGCGGCCGGCGAGCCTCGAGCAAAGGGAGGAGAGGCCGTGCTCTCCGGGGCGCGCGGCGCGCGGGCGCGCGGAGCTCGGGGCGCCAGCAAGGGCGCGAGGGAAGGCTGAGGAGGAGGCGGGAGGGAAGGCACGCGGCGGCCGAGGCTGCCCCCCGCCCTTTACCTGGCGTTGGTGCAGTCATTGTAGAGGGTCTCGAAGTCCTTCCTGGAGATGAGTTTGCAGCGGTTCACTCCGGGCTGGATGGCGCCCAGTCCCCTCAGGATGCGAACCTGTTCCACATTGCACACCACCGGCGTGATCTCCAGCCGCTTCAGCTTGGTGTAGACCGTGTGCAAGCCCCCCACCAAGTGCTTCAGGAACAGGTCGAAAGCCTGGGGCAGGCAGATCAGCTCGCAGCCCTCCACCGTGAAGGAAGCCACTTTGGCCCCCCTCAGATCCACCATTTTGCACTCATTATTCTGAGGGGTGTTTTCCACTGGGGACGGGGTCGAGTACACGGGTTTCCCGGGGAGGGGGCCGCAGCTGCTGCTGCTGCTACTGCTGCTGCTGCTACTGCTGCTGCTGCTGCTGCTGCTACTGCTGCTGCTGCTGCTGCTGCTGCTGCTGCTGCCGCCGGTGCTCGCGTTGACGGGGGTGCTGGAGGCGCCGCCGCCGCCGCCGCCGCCGCTCGCGGTCGCCAGGCTGGGGTTGCAGTTGCCGCCGCCGCCGCCGCCGCCGCCGCCGCCGCCGCCGTTGCCCGCGCCGCCGCCGGTGGAGGTGACTGTGGCCGCCGCCGCCGCCGCCGAAGCGATGGGCTCCGGCCGGAACAGAGTTGGCCCTGAGGACGCCGGGGGCCCGACGGACGGAGCCGGAGACGAGGTCGCCGAGGAGGTGGAGGTGGTGGTGCCGGAGGAGGAAGCGGACGTGGAGATCGGGGGCTGCGGGGGCACCAGCTGGGTCGGAGGGATCAAAGCCGCCGGCACCGCCATGGTCACATATAAAGGGAAAGCGAAGGAGGAGAAGCGAGCGGAAAAGTTGCCCCACACCCCGGGGAGGGGAAGGGGGAAAAGAACGGGGGGGAGGAGGCGCTGGGGGGGTCCGACCACAGCCCCAACTAGTCTCGGGGAGAGCGAGAAGGAGAAAGGGGGGGAACCCGGGAGGTGCGGGTGGAAAGGCGAGCGCAGGAGGGGCGAGCGCGAGAGGCGCTCTGGAGAGAAACGCACAAAAGTGTCCCGCAAGTCGAAATGCGAGTCCTCTCCGGGGGCTGGGATCGGGGGCTGGTTTGGGGGGGCGGGCGGGGGCGGGGAGGGTCGGCTGTTGTTGTGTGGGTCCCGCTCTAGCACAAAGTTAAGGATGAAGGTGAAAAGGAGGAGGTTTGAAGGACTGGGGTTCTCCCTGGCAAGTACATTGATCAAAGATTGAGAGGGGAATGACAGAGAGAAAATGAGCTGAAAAGTGCAGGCTGCCGGCTGGACGAGTTGTTGTTGTCACACGGTGCAGAGGGGAGGAGCTCCGGAAACTTGAAATACCCTTTGAAGCCGCAAAAACCTCACTCACTAGTATTAACCCAAATTATCCAACCAGGAACTCGGAGCAGAGACTCCGAGAGCGCGAGACGCGTTGGGAGAGCGAGGGAGCGAGGAAAGCGGGGGAGGGGGGCGAGGAGGAAGAAACTGGGCGAGGGACGGAGACCAAGAGCCTGGGACACACAAGTGGCGGTCGGAAAGGACAGGGAGACGATCTCCTTGGGCTCTTCTACCACCGTTAGGTTGCATGTCTAATATTCCATCTCGTCCGCGACGACTCGTAATTCCCCCCCCCACCCCCCAAACCTTCTAAGCAGTCGCCTGCCAACTTCGAAGAGGAGCCGGAGCGCTCCGAGCTCTCCTTCAAGGATTTAGGGTGGATCTCTGCTCGTGTTGGCCATAAGATACAAATGAAAGCACATCCCCACCCTTCACGATTTTTAAGAAATTATTTTGAGGAAGCTTCACGTGTAAGCAAAGCCTATGTTTCACGCAGCCGATTGTTTTACTCTCTCTGTTAAATTATTTATTAGTGTAAAGAGAGTGAAAATTCCAGGACAGTTTTCAATTGTGGGGGGGGAAGTCAGTCTGAAGTCACTTAAGGATAATGGAATCCTCTGTGTTTAGTTTCTTATTTCCTGATAGATTATGGAAAGAAAGAAATGCTTGCCATGATGTGGACTGTTCAGAATAACTTCACTCTCACCCCCAAAGAGAGGTCAGAAATGCTAATTTTACCTAGAGACTTTGAAGAAATCAGGCACCCCTGAAGATTTAGAAAGGGGAAAACAAGAAAACACTGATTTTCCTACCTAAAACTCTGTAATTAATTCACCTGTCTGGCATGGAAAACAACTATCTCATGTTCTGTAAGACCCAAGGCTAATTGCCAAGTGTGTTATAGGAATCACGCATTATTTTCTTTCCTATTTCAGAAGTTTCTGTGTATTTGGGGAAAGTCATTTTCAGTTTGTCAGTGCAAATGTGTTTTGTAAATAATGAAAGGAACAAAACGAGCTCACTAGTTGACTTGTAAAGGCAGAAAGGGTGGCTATGCTTAAAGACATGAGGCTGAGTTTAGACCGACTCCTTTCCCCTATGCCTTCCTCTCCCCTTCTCTTCCCTTTCTAACTTGTTGCTTGGAGGTGTTTTTGTTTTGCAAGGATTTTGACCAACCTATGATCTGAGCATAGGTCAAGTTTGTTCTCTGGTTATACCTCTAGGAATCTCAAATAAGTAGGCTTTAAACCTGTGTATACAGGTTTATTAACTTCACGAGGCAGAAACAATGCTTAAGTATTGGGTAGAGTTAAAAAAAAAATAGACTATTAGCATCAGGTTCCCAGGGTTGGGAAATTTCATAATGAAATTCTGCCATTTGGGTGCTGAAATGATGATCACATTTCTCTTTGTCATTTTAATCCTTTAAAGTTTCGACGTTTAGTGTCAAAAGGCACAGGAAATATCTACAGAGAAATATGGCACCATTGACTAATTTGTCTAAATTTATGCTAAACTTTTTGGGGCACAGCAGTTCTATCTGGAGGCTTTCCTGGGTCATAAGAATTCGGAAAAGTGATTGTTGCTAAAAAGCAGAGAAACTTTTGCAAAGATAGCTGGAGTTTACACAGTTGTTTGGCCTAATTAGCAAATGCATTTTAACATATTCAGAAATAATTTATATTACTTTTTCACTCCTATCAATCCTCAAAGATAGGGATTCGATAATATATCACCTATATCAAAACACCACGTTAAGTGTTTACACATGTTTTTGGAAAATATTACCTTTTTTAAAAATGCCAAATTACTATGTTAATAAGTGGAGGAGAAGAAGAAGATATTGAACCCTGAAAAACTAAGTCCATTTTGGAATTGCATGCACAACTTTAATAAACTCTGATATAGTTTAAAACGCTAAACTACAGTTTCCTCACTTTAACTTCTAGATCCAGAAGTGGGGGGGGGGGGGAGAATAGAATTAAGTGCTGAGAACCTGCCCTTACCATTCTCATTTCTCACATTTCCTTAAACTGCCACTCACCCAGTACCTGCCATATTCCGAAGCCACAGGCAGGAAGTAATAATAGCTGACCAAGCCATAATCCCACCCAGCTTTGAAGCAAACTCCAAATTTTCTGCAGGGAATCCTGCGCTTCCCAGCACGTGCTCTGTTCAGTGGTAGGGCTTGGGGCATTTACCCCCACCTGAATGGGAGCTCCCCCCCTCCTCCCCCCACACACACCTCAGGTCTCTAAACCATTTCTGGGAACTACCACATGCCCCTTTGATCAAACAATAGGATTAGAAGAACCATCTAATGCAAATTAAAATATGTAGGGAGAAAAAAGCCTCAAACATTTTAGATTTAAGATTCTTTCTTTTTCTCTTCTTCCTTTTTTTTCTTTCTTTCTTTCTTTTTTTTTTTTTGGAAATGTTATCAATGATTAAGGCAAATAGTATTTAGCAACAGCAGATAAATCAACTCCACAGAGATTTCAAATTCTCACTCTTTCTACTGCATCTTTAGCTTTCAAAGCTTTTGTCTTGTTTGTTTATTGTTTTACATCCTTGGCTGTTTCAGGTCCTCTCCCTCCATCTCATCTTTTCCACCCTGCACTGAATTTGCATAAGCAAAACTCAAAGTACTGTAACTGATATTAGAAAATTCTCCCTGTGTTTTGTGAAGACGTATTGTGCTGAAATCAATAAGACTGTTTAAAATTCAAAGACCTGCAAATCGTTCTGTTTGTCCTTTGATAGGGCCTGTGCTGATTAAAATGCTACCAAGAAAGCTTAATTGCTGCACTAATTAAGAAGTCTTTAATTTCTTTCCTAGGATGTCGTTTGAAGCTGAGCTTGTACCAGTTCAGGGAAGGTATTTTCTTCCCTCCCTCTGCCCCCTCCTGGCCCCTCCCCTTTCCTCCCCGCTCCTCTCCTGCCCCGCGACGACATCCCAATGAATGGGAACTAATAGAGAGAGTGGTCTCAGGTCTCACCATCTATTACTTAACAAAAATCGACACAGGATACAGAGTTCAGTGCAGTATGAAATGCAGTTTTCAGAAGAGCTGTAAGGTTGCAGGAGACAGTAAGGAAATACAGAGTAGCTGGTGCAGCTAAAGTCCCGGTGAATACCTGGATGACAACAGGCACTTTAGCTCGATGATGAGGGCATCTTATTTGGTTTAAAGGGGGCAGTGACAAGGAAATGCTTCTACTGAAACAGAGAAAGATAAAAAAAAAAAATAGCCTTTCCAAACCTGTGGTTTAAAAAAGAAGAATAAATCTGTAGAAAGGAGGATTTATAGTTGGGATTTGGTAAGTATCATTTTATTTTATGAGTATAAAATCATGAATTCTATGGGGATTTATTTTTGACCCTTTTTATAACCCAGGGTAGCATAGCACTGTATTACATCCTTTGCATCCTTTTCTATTGACCTATTTTATTCACTGATTTCTCAAGTGGGGAAACTGACTAAATGATTTCACAAAGCATTCTCTGTAATCAATAGTCATTTTTTAGGTTTATTCATGCTGCATTATAATTCTGGTAAATGGCTGCAAAGCAGAAGATTGTAAGAAAGATACAAATATTGACAAAGCCAGGATAAGTCATGTCTTTAAATCTTCAGAGTTTCGATATAGCAATTGATATCGTTATTTGAAAGAAAAAGATTGAAAATGCATATGTCATGGGATATAAAAAACAAATGATTGGGTAACTTAAGGATAACACATACCTGCATATGTTTCTGGCATATCTCAAAATTTCCTGAAAGCTTTTAGTATCCTCTTCTCCCAGCATCACTGAGCGAAACAGAAACAATTTGGGCATGTGCACAAAGGAAACAAGAAAAGGTTCATTACAGTTTTATTCTTTCAAGTTTTCCCCAAGTTCTATCAGAAGCAGGCACAGAAAAATACAGATATACACTTCAGACATCCTGAATTCCTTTCAGTGACAGGACAAGGAGATAACACGCTTAATAGATTCAAAGGGAGATTTACCATTCCGAGCACGACGTCACTCTAATTATGTTTACTCTAATTGAAAGCAAGGTTTTTTGGAATCTGAAATTACTTTCAGAATTTTTTTTAAATAATGCAAGTGGATCAAATGTTGATCACAAGCATTTCAATCTTTCAAAATGTATTGGAAAATTAAATGAAAAGTGGAGTTTGGTACAAACAATGCCCCAGGGCAAAAAACAACTAACACTAGATTTTCCAGTCCAGCCATAACACAAATCAATTTGAGCACACTTCTATGGCCAGACTGCCAGATTGTTATGACTGCTAATTCACTCAATCAAAGAGTGCATTAGCACACCCGGCACAAATAGCTTTAACAATAGAGTGCACTTCTGAACAATTCTAAGATATATCACAACGGAGAAGTAAAGAGGAAGACCATTTTTACATCTGCATATTTACTAATGGACCTGTTTCCTTAGTGGGGGGTGGGGGGGGGAACGGAGATCACCTTCAGGCAGAGGTTTATTAAAGAGCTATCCAAGTTTGGCAAATCTAAGAAGGTATCAAGGTACCAGTAGTTCACTGACTTTGTTAAACGTTTCTCAGGAGAGAGTCCAAAATTGATGTTTGCACTTCAGTAGTAAATCATTGAAGATGGAGAAATTATGCCAAGTAACTCTCTCAAGCCTTTTTAACTTAGACACTCGGCCTCACCAATCAGCTCGGCAGATATACTTTGACTGCTTTAAGCACAGACCTCTCTGCTGCTATACTTTCTGCCTCCGCCTTCTCCACGTAGGGTTCCAACTTCTGGCTTGTAGTGACTCTCACTTCCTCAGTCTCCTCTTTTCCAATTCCCTGCCTCTCCTCAAGAGCACGGAATAAGACTTTTATCTCCTGGATACACTCTCTAATCAGGCGCAGAGAGCTAGGTGATAAATTACCCGAAGGACAGAAGGTGGGGAGCTGAAGGTGAACGCACTATAACTTGAAGCACTCAAACTTTACATTACAAACTTCCGTTCTTAATAAAGAAGTGGTTTAAATGGTTATAAATAACTTTGACCTGTTTTACAGCATGGAAATGCATGGACTGTACATATGCTTACTGAATGCACATAATAATCATCTATTCTTGTTTGCCTAGATCTCAGAGCCAAATGGCAGGGTTTGCACCACTGCACCTCTCTCCCTAAACTTCTATCCTCACCTCCTTCTCTCCTGGTTCAGGATGAAGGTGACATGTAGCCAAAAATACTTTGCTGGCTATGGAACATATTTTAAGAAATCTCTAAACCCATGCCAGGGGAGAGAGAGGGTAATGGCAAAGAGAAGGAAAAAAAAACCCCATCATAGGATTGTTTTCCTGACTCAAAACTACATCATTTCCATGACAGCCAGTCAACTCTCCCTGATAATTTAGTTATACTTGTCCATCACTCCTTACTTCCGGTGTAAGTGTCCTAATTCCATCTCTGGGTTGGTATTGAGTTGCACAGCCAAATATTCGATAAAAAAAAAAAAAAAAAGCACAGTGAGATCATTTTAGAGTTGGATTGTAAAAGGAAGCAGCAAAAGAATAATATAAATTGAGATTAATTCCCTTCATCTCTTAAATCAGGCCATTGTGAGGGGAAGAGCAGACTGGATTGAAGTAAGGTCAAAAAGTCAGGCAGACATTTAAATCCTTAGTTCTCTGATAAATATTCTACCTTCAATTGTACCTTTTAATATGAGGCATTTTATAATTGTCATACTTCCTTTTCTTTAAATAACCCCAACTCATTTTCCTCTAAAGAAGTCAGTATTAAGCCCTATGAACTGCTTAAGGGATACCTAACTGGGAATGAGGGTGGGAAGAAGGTTTCCTCAGTATAAATGCATGTTCCATATGAAACCATAAGTTGTTGCATAAATTTGTCATGTCAGGGAGATGCATTAAACTTGATTTTAAAAGTTGATGTGGACTGCTTTTTTGTTTTGTTTTAATTTATGATCTTCGTCCTTTTTTCTTCCTTGCTCTATTAAGTAAAAGAAGAGGTCATTGTCTAACAAATAGCCTGTAAAAACTGTTCTATTTGAAGTCAGAAATTTCAAGGATTGTTAGAAAAGAATAAACTGTTTATTTATTTATTGCCCTTCAGAACAAAGAGTTTTTTTAAAGTTGAAAGAATAACAATTGCCACCTTCCAGCCAGAGATCTTGTATGTCAAGTTTCAGCCCAGAGCAAATTTTTACAACAAGTTATAAACCCCCTGTAACAGAGGGTTTATTATAATGGAAGTGCTGACACAACCTTAACTATAGCGTTGTAAACGGCTATGCTATAATATCCATTAAGCAGAAAGAAAAATAAGCTGGCTGATCAATAATTTATACAAAGAGTACCAACTGCAGACATAATAACTGTAATGTTTGCAAAGCAATCTCTCTGCTCTCCAGGCTTAACAGTAAACGCAAACTAGCAACGCTGTTAATTTCCAGCTCCTACAGATAAGAATACAAACAAATTACTTAAAATTATATTTTGCTCAACATTTAGCATGCCTCGATGGGATAAAATAAAATTTAATTATGATGCAACTTGTGCCGGATGCAAAGCTGTTTTGTTTTCCAGCACATTTTATTATGAAAGGACATTCATTTGGAACATCAATTATAGGGAAATAGTATGTTTCAATGAGTTGACTTGGGTCAGGCAGGCTCTTCTAAGAGTTATTCAGACATGGAAACAGATTGACACTGTTTAACTTCAAAGAAAGTTACAGGGCTTTACAGAGCCACAACCTGAAATACAATACTGCAAGCTCTGATCCAAGTCAACTGTCAGTAAAAACACACCTTGTCATTAGAGTTCATGGGAAAAAAGACGCTGGCTTGGAAAATGTGGCCATCATTAGCATCCAGAGATTCTTGGAGTGCTCAATTAACGGTAAGCCTCATTTGCATGGAAGCAAGATGTATCGTTGCTACCTAATAAATGTGGATTATAAAATGTGAGCATTATTTTTCTTTTCTGGAAAATTTTTTAAAATAGATTTTCGTAGATGTCCATATTTTTCACCGCTCTGCTTTGTATAGTGCCCACATGTGTGGAGTGTGTCATCTCGATATTTTTGTTCTTGTAGATGGCTTTAAAAGCAGGAAAAGATTTGAGAGGTGTAAAAGAAGGGAATAGAAGACTTGAAGGATCCCAAAACGCCCACTGTGCACATACTCAAGGTTGAACCAGATTGTACATTTCTAAGACTCGCATCTCCATCCGTCTTTTTTGTCTGTTCATTTCCTGGGGGTGGGGGTGGGGGGTGGAACCCAGTAGAACGAAGAGACATTGCTATCAGAGTTGTAAAATGGTGTATTACCCTGTGAGCAATTGCACTTGGAAAGGAACCAGTAATTTATATGAGAAGTGTTTAAGATTGCCTGCTCACCCAGTGATCCATGCCAGGTCAGTTCCAGTAATGCCAGAAAACAAAAGGAGGTGCACATCACCGGGAAAAGAGACACCTCATGTGCCTTACCAGCTTGTGAAGGGGTGCACTAAAATGCTATTTTCTCAAATGAACTGGTCATTATCATTTAAAATCATGAGGGGCTGTGGGACTGGGGAGGAGAGAAAGAATTTTTCTTTTGATTTAACAGGGCTCTGAAGTATTAGTTTTAAGGGGGAGATGTTTTGTTGTGACTCTCAGCCCTATGCTTTAGGAAAGGTTAAATCCTGAAACAAAGGTGCGTTTTTTAATAATGGAATGGAAAAGGATGAACAATTCCTCGGAGAGTGTACTTGGCCCATTTTTAAACTTAGAAATGAACTGTTTTAAGGATTACAAGTACAAATAGTAATACAACCCTCCAATAGGAATGTCTATGGCAGATTCTAAGTTGTTCGATTTTTCCTTAAATAGATTTTCGTAGATCAACCCTTCACTCCACTGGTTTTCAGGAGAAGATTGTGGATACTGGCAGGATGTTATATACGAAACCACTTCCTAAGAATTCTTCCCAGGTCTCTTTATTCTTGTTTAACATAATCAAAGCACAGTCTCTGAGCAGTATGTTGGCAGTGGGGGACACATTGCAGCTCTGCCATCCTCAGACACATGCTTTCCCTGACTGTAGAGTTGTTTTAGGTTTTCAACCAGAGTTCAGTCCATTCACATGTCCAGCATCTCTTCACTTGTGTACTTAGGGAAGGAACTAAAGAGAAAGACCATTTCCTCTGTAAGTCAAAACGTATAATTTACTGATTGGCTGAAGTTTCAGCATACCCAGGAAATTTTGCAGATATATCCGTGCGTGTTGTAACTTTCATGTATTTTGATGGAGAAGGCAATTATCTTATGCTTTCACACTTGTTGATATGTTTCTCTTCAGGTGGTCTCCAGTCATTTCTATTCCTTTTGGAGAGCTAGGATAACACTTAGCTCTTGCTAGGTGTTCAGTAAAGGTCAGCTGGGTAATTAAAACTGCTTCTATACTATCCATTCATTTCCTATGTCCCCAAATTCTGTAGACTGCTCATTCCTTAAATCAGATACCATATGATTCATAACAGGATATTGAAGCCTAAAAAAATGTTTAGATATACTCATTTCTGTTCTAATACACGATTAATTTAGGACAAATTCTTGAGGCAAAGATCCAGAGATGCTAGATGAAATAGCTAGAAAAGAGAATCTTAGGCCTATAATTAAGGCTTGTATCTGGGACCTATAGAGAAAAAAATCTTTTCTTATCATCTGAGGAGTCATTGGGAGTCTTCACCAAGAACGGGGTATAAGTGGTAGTGTACTCTGATGGGCTGCTACAGACCATGAAGGAATGCAGGTTTGTATGTGAAATTATCTCAAACGTGAGTACGCAGAGGTGTATGCCATAATTTGTACACTCTACAAATTTTACTTTAATACTACTATCACCTTAATGTACATAATCTTTTCTGTTAACACAAAGCACACGTACTTTTGTGTATCGATGGTATGCTGGTTGCAGAAGATGTAAGGAAATCACAGATATTTATTCTGATTAGAGTTCATATATATTATCTCTATTCAGTCTTGTTCCCGTAACATTATTGAAATTTTGTAGGAGGGGAGCCTGGAAGATCATCTACTCCTAGAACTGCACGTCTTGTCCTTCCATTTTCCATTCCAATGACCAGGCTAGAAATCACAAATGATTCTCAGATCCCTCCCTGGGAGCTTAGAGGCACTCTGAGAAACCTCCCCAGTGTAGGATGGTAAGCGGCCTCTCACTACCCAATCCATTTGATTCATCCTTGTACATCTTTTCTGACCTTACAAAAAAGGAAACTGACATATTTTGTTAAAATATGAGAACTTACCTTTCTACTCACAGCTAGTTGAGCCTTAAGCCAGGAATTAGATTCAAGGCCTCCATGAGTTTTGCTACCCCAACTATTTTCGAAGGAAACTTTTTGAGGTAAGCAGAGGAAATACATTTTTATCACTTAAAAGGGGACTGAAAACATAATAGACTGGCATGGTTAGATCTGGCTTCATGGTTCTCTGCCTGTTTCTACCGCTGTTTAATGAATTTTCATATGCTCTAACAGAGCTACTGATGTGTTCTCACTTGCTGCATCGATGTATGCACTCACGTGCTACAAGGTTGAACAATGAAAATAGAGAATTGTGACCAAGAGTTGGAGAAATACTATTATTTCAAGGATAAGATTTTGAGATCATGAGACATACTTAACTAAGGTATGATGTTAACAAGGTAGGCAAACTGCAAAGACCCTCCTGAGGTTCCTTGACTTTGTGACTATCTCTGGTTTCCTTTGATTAGAAAATGGCAGCATCTACCCTGTAAAAGGCATTTGTTGAAGTGCTTTTCAAAATCAGGCATGAAACCAGTGGTTGATTGTGTAAACACATTACTTTTCTGTAGTCTCTTACCAGCCTTAGCTTGCTTTTCCACACAGGACTATCCAGCCTCTTTCTCCTATCCTTTTTCATCCTGATTTCAAGAAAGGCCACTCTCTACTTCTTTTCCAAGAGGTGATTCAGGGATCACTCACAGCTATTCCCAACAGAGCAATAGCACAGCCCTCCTGCTGCCCCATTTAAATTGTCTGAACTGCGTGGCTTTTTCATTTACTCTCCCTTTAGAGTGAGACTGCAAAGTAGAGAAGACTTGAATGGCCTTGTATCTTCAAAGAAGCGCCTTGAGCTCTGGAATGCAACAAAGTGGGAGAAACCACTGAACGCCAGGAAATGTCAACAATGAGGCGGGAATGCCTGGGCAGGTGGATTGGGGCCTTCCCCTGAGCATTCTGGAGGACAAGGCAACCCACTCAGCCAAACAAGAAAATGGGTCTTTTTCCCACAGAATCAAATTTGACTGATTTTGAGACAGACTGATAACAACAAGTGCATACATTTTAGCATATCCTTACCAGGCAGTACTTTGTTACATTTCTATGTAAGTGATTTGATTGACACATTGACGATAGTTATTAGTAAGGAAGAATAAAAATTTCTAATACTCTGAACATTTTGGTCCTAATAGGAAGCTTTAGGCCTTGACTGAATAAATCATTTAAGAAGACAGAAGATCAAACCCTGTTTAATAGCTAAACTGTATTTACACTTATTTGTAATCTATTTAAAGTAGAACTTAAAAGAAAGTAAAAATTTTCCCAAATGCAATTTGTCAGAAGTAGCATTTGGAAGCTTGACTACTTCTAAACACTGAATATGAATTAATAATCTATTATTGATAAGCTTCATTGTAAATATAATAAGTTTTAGATGGCACTTCCAGTAACTAAAAAAGTGGTATTTTATATTGCGAATGTAAAGAGATAAACTCATGTCTTCAATGTTGCTTTTTGTCTTAATATTCAGGAATTATCATTATCAGTTTCTTGGCCAAAATGTTGTAATAAAGCCAATTGCTTGTTGAATACCCAGAAAAAAAATCTTTTAATCAGGAACTGTCAAAAGTAAATATGCAAAGTGTTATTTATATATATTCGCTTTATGTACACTACTATTATTACCTATTGTGAGACATAAGACATTCAAAATTAATGTCAAAGTGTTGTGCATTTGAGGTCCTGCAGATGTTTACAGCACTTATTCTGAACATGTTTTAAAAGAATATTTTCTATGAAAATATATTTTTACAGTTTGATAATCTATTATTTTAATAATATTACAAAAATATCTTTTTATAGTTTAGCTACACAGAAATAGTTTCAAGGAATTGCGTTACACACACACACACACACACACCTATTTTCAGAATTTTCTAAGTAACAATTATTTTCTTTATATTTATACTCTATAATCCATAATATTTTTGGTATCCAAAAAATACTTACTTTTGGTTTCTACATAAGTAATTTTATTCTAAAATCACTCACTAATCATAACAACACAGCAGAAGTTTGTTTTGTAAACATTTTACTTTATTATCAGCCTTTGTTTTCTGATACAATGCTTTAAAAATATCCTCTGTTGTATAAAGGACATTGTTGCAAAAAGGCAGCTCAAAACTTGTCCTTCCCTTCCTTTCATTGATCTGTTGCCTCTTAGGTAATATGAACAGCTGTCTCCAGCTCACCCACAAGCGAGCTAAACATAATAATAAGGTAGTGTTACTGGCCTGCATCTATGAATGATTATGCAAAGGCTGCCAGTTCTTTTCTACTAAAGATAAGGTAACAAAGATACCGTAGAGAAGAAAACTGGTTAGCAAAAGCAAATGAGTGCTCCTGACTTTAAGGTTTAGTTATTTCTTTGCTAACCACTGAGTTTCTCTTTCCGTTGGGTTTCCAATAAGGTGAAGGTGCCCTCTGTAGGAGACTCCCAGTAAATGCCGCTTCTTTATATTTGGGTGACAACATACAAGTTTCCCCCCTTTCCAATTTACAGACAAACAAACAAACAAAAACGGAGTACTCTGTGCTATAACCAGTTTGAACTCTTTATAAATCTGAGAGGGAAATTGGTATGAAGTCCATAATCAGTCATATAAATCTAGTGTCTTTTCAAAGGAAAGAAATTCAACACTGAGAATGCTGTTACGGCACATTTGTGTTTGATATTTACTGACATTGTGGTATGTAATAGGATGAGTATTCTAAATTGAGAAATGTTGTTGAAAGCAGAAAGACAGAAGGTCTTGGCATAGTTCAATGAAAAGTAGATCTAAACAGAAGAATCCACATGCAGAGAGACACATTCACCACCTAATAAATATACCTCCCCAAAAGGTCTTCTTATCTTCCCTTCTTATAAAGGTTACCATAATGCAGATTCATTATCAGTCCCACTGGGTAGCATATAGCTTGGGAAGAAATTGCTTTTGTTAGCATGCTCATGGAAAGAGATTAGCTATTTCACCAGATCTCCTGGGGCTATTTGAAATTTTGGGAATTCTCTCTGTAATTTAAAATGGAAGTTAAAGCCAATGTGAATAGACTAGGGAAAATCTCACAAATTACACCTCTCCATCTGGAAGTTTCTTCATCACTCATTGCAAAAGTACAAGCTGAAATCACATTTCTTACAGGCAGGAGAGATTTCTTCCATGATGGTGCAATTATATTTAAATTAATGTTTTAAAAATTAAGCATTTTGGTTATATAGAAAAATCCAAAATCTAAATGCTTGACTGTGTTTGATTTTAAGCTTTGATCTTTATTGACTTTGAATATTACTTAGAGTTTATCACTGAAGCCATCTGTTTTCATTCTTTGGATTATGACTTTAACTTCTGTGGAATGTGTGTAGGAGTCTAGAATCACCTGTATTGCATGTTAGGGGATGAACAAACAGACATGGAAGCATAAGAGAAAGGAATAACTGCCTCCTTGTACCTATTCGTCTACTTTGGTCCTTCAATATCCGTTCAACTATCCCTTCTCTGTGAATCCATGTTCCCCAAACATGGGGTACATGCCTCAACTACAACAACATTTGCAGAGCAATCACCATACATCAGGCACTGTGTTAAAGGCCTTATAGAGATCATCTCATTTAATCCTCCTAACATATGAGAAAGACAGGCAATTATTATCCCAAAACATATATGAGGAAACTGAGGCTTGATAGTTTAAATTATAGTCTATCCCAGGGTCCACTTTCTTCTCCACTATGGTACACTCAGTTTGATCTCATTTATTTGACCAACTATCTTTCACGTGCTCAACTTACTTGTGTCTCTGTCTTCCTAACACAGCTGTCTAGTGAATTCCTAACCAGGACTAATGTAGCAATCTGCTCTCCCTCTGGATGACTGAGCATTGCTGAAGAATTTGCCATCGCTATGCAGATTGGTATCCTTAATTACTCATGACTCTTAGTTACAAGCTTTAAATTTAAGCCAGTTTATCTGGAAAGGGTGCCGAATAAGTTCAGATCATCACATTAATAGGAAGTCATGATTCTAGTTAGTCTTAGTGATGACTGCAACCAGGGTTTCAAACATCTCCTCACGTATGTCAGCTCTGATCTCTGAAGACACATTTTTCAGGATGGCTTCCTTCAGTTTCTTGGTCTAAATTCTTGGTGCCTAGGTGCCTAGCAGCAACCATGCTCTGTGCTTCTAACTGTACCATCAGAGATGGATTGAGATTAGCTTTCTTGATACCCAAGGTCTGAAATTCAAGAAAAGGTTCTGACTGGGTCACCTTGGGACATGTGTAGATTTCTGGGTGAAGAAATCTGTCAAGGGCAGGATTAGGTAGTGATTAAGAATGTGCAGGTTGGGGAGGGGGGGCCGATTTTAAAGCCTGGTCTGTGTGTGGCCAGGGACAACTTTACATCCCTGTGCCTTGATTTCTTTATCTGTAAGAAAGGAGATAATAATTGGATCTACTTCATTGCATTGTAATGGTGATTAAATAAGTCAATACGAAAAAATTTGAATGGTTCCTGCTTCTGAATATATTAGTTACCACTGATCATTCAGGCCTTCGGATTGTTTCAGGTTGAGATGGATATCCATTCACAAATCAAACGCAGTAGCCAATGAGGCAGAACCATTTAGCATTGAAGTTAATATTTCAGGGGTATGTTTAGTTGGGGGACTGAGACATTTCCTAGAAGAGGGTGAGTTTTCTAGATGAAAAGTTGAGGAGTGCTTGACAAATCATCAGATGCTTGCTATACAATCATGAAGAAAAATGTGCTCTTCTATACCAGCAGAGGACCATTCATCTATCTTATGTCCCCTTGATCAGTTTTATCTCCCCTCCCCTCAATGATAATTCTAAAACTTCCTCCAATGTTAGATATACCTAACTCCTCATGTACTAGATCTATATTCTGTAATGATAGTCTTATTGCAACAGGAAATTTAAGATAATCAAGTTTTCATCATTTCTTGCTGGGACCGTTTCTAAAGACTCCTAGCTGACTCTCCTTTCCAGTCTTGCCCTTCATCCATTCACATTATTTCCAGATCCACTTGGAAACATGAGTGTACTGTCTTCAATATAATTCTGGTCAAGTGGTGCATATACGTAACTCTTCAGTGACACCACTTCACCTTCAGAATGAAGTCCAAGGTAGAGCATGACCTAGAAGAGCCATTGTATCTCTCCTGTGTTATATTTTAATGCTCCTGGGTATAATTTTTATTTTAAAAAGTCTAAAATGCTAAATTTATAAATTAAATTATGCTACTCCTGTGATGAAAGTACTTCCATTTTTTTCTCATTAGATACTGGACCACATTCTGTTCTTATTCCTAACTTGTAATCTTACACTAGGTTGTTTACTTTTTTATTGTGTGACTACCTTTACTGGTATTAAGTTCCTTTAGACTTTTTCTCTTTTATTCCTTATTATATTCTCTGTCATGCATAGTGGTTGCAATATAGAAGGTATGCAATATTCATTGAGTGATAAATGGCCTACTTCTAGTAATATGTATATACCATGTCATTGCACATATCTGAGATTTTGCTTATGGCTACCTCTTCCAACATTTATTTTCTTAGCTAGCTCTATTTCACCTTTCAAAATTTCTTTCCGAGAAAGATTCTCTAAACCTACAAGAAAGCAAACTGTTTCATACCTATGCTCTAATATTATTCCCTGTATGTCTCTATTTTATTATTTATTATGTTTTATAGTATCCGTCTTCATTAATGACAGGGGGCAGATCTCAATCATCTTACCATCACTTAGCATGATGCTCAACATAAAACAATACTTGTGTGGAACTTTGCTTTCTTTAAGCTAAAGATTAAACCCTACCTGAATGACCAAACATGTTTTGAATGAATGAAATATTAAAGAAGAAGCTATTCAAATAATTATATTCTACCTCTTCTTTAATAACTTTCCTAATAATAACTTTTAATGAACCTAAATGTTTTGTCTTATTGTTTATTTTATCTACTATTTAGCTATTAGTCTGTTATATTAATAAATCTTTTTAAATTATTTCTCTGAACTGCTATTTTTACCTTGAGCACTTTATATTTTGAATGGGTTTATATCGCATTTTTTTTTCATCTCACCAGCTGGAGAATTGGTGTGTGTGGGGGGGTGGTTTGTCCTACATAATCCTAGAAAAAAACGCACATATGTATATATGTACTTGTTCACTTCATTCAGTTTGGAGTTTGTGTAAATTCAAGATATTTAGAATATCTTATGTACTATATTAGCCAGCTTTTTCTATTGTAATATAACGCAGAACCCTGTAGCTTAAAAAAAAATCACAATTTTCATTTAGTGCGCACTTTTGTGAGAGGACTGCCGTGGTATTTCTGGTCCAGGTCCCTCAGCTAGGTTGTGTGGTGTACAATGGTTTCGAGGCCCGGTGATTAGTATATCGCCATTGCAGTTGAAGCTGGTACCTTTCCAGGCAGTTGTGCTGCCTGTCTTGTACGTGTTAAGTTGTGGACATACACAAACATTTTGTAGGTGCTGCTCATGATCCCAAATTCACATGCTGAAGTCTTAACCACCAATGTGACTGCTTTTGGAGATAGAGTAGAGAATAATTAGGTTAGGAAGTTATAAACTTAAGAGTCCTGATCTGATAAGATTGGTAGCCTTATAAGAAGAGGAATCGAGACCTCTTTTTCTCTTTCTCTTTCCATGTGCATGCAGAGAAAAGGCCGGGTGAGAACACAGTGACAAGGTGGCTGACTTCAAGCCAGGAAAAAAGTCCTCACCAGAAACCTACTCAACCAGCATCTGGGTCTTCCCAGACTCTAGGACTATGAGAAACAATTTCCATTGCTCAAGGTACCTAGTCTATGATATTTTGTTATGGTTGCCTGGGAAGATTAAGACACGAGAGTAAATATCTAAGAGCAGACTTGCATGCTAATAGTAGATAGATTAAATTGTTTTCCAAATTATTATATTGCTTTGCATCTCAAAAGTTGTTTTATGCTCTTCCCAATGCCTGATGTTCTAAAACTTCATTCATTTTGCCAGCCAGGTAGGTATGAAATGGAAACTAATGGCATTTTTAGTTTATAAATTTTAATTCACTTATAATTTTAATTTATAGTTACTCATTACTAAGATTGTGAATGTTCTCATAGGCTTTTTGAACATTGGGATTTTCTTCTTGTTGTTTCTGTTTTTATCATTTTATCTTTTTTTACATCATGATAAGCATACTTTTTAAATTCCCATTTCTTATTTCCCTCATTCTCCCACCCGCCTCCTCTCTCCAGCAGGGGTTATCTCAACTCCCCAGAGGGATTATCTCTATAGTTGAGAGAGATATATAGATATAGATGATAGAGATAGAGATAGAGATAGATAGAGAGAGATAACTCTCTATAGTTGACAGTCTATTTCTTGGTTTGTCTCTGTCTTTATCTCTGTCTCTCTCTCTCTCTCTCTCTTTTCCCTTTGCTCATTTTTTTTTCTTTCTTAAATTCCACATATGAGTGAGATCTTGTGGTATTTGTCTCTCTCTGGCTTATTTCACTTGGCATTATATTCCCTATCTGAATCCATATTGTTGGAAATGGCAAGGTTCCAATATTTTTATGGCTGAATAAGTTTCCATTGTATATATACATCACCTCTTCGTTATCCATTCATCTATTTTATGGCCACTTGAGCTACTTCCATAGTTTAGCTATTGCAAATAATGCTGCAATAAACATAGGGGTGCTTGTATCCCTTTGAATTAGTGGGGTATTTTTTTTGTATGGGGGGGGTAAATACCCAGTAGTGCAATTATTGGATTGCAGGGTAATTCCATTTTTAATTTTCCAAGGAACCTCCATACTATTTTCCACCTGTGGCTGCACCAGTTTGCATTTGCACCAACAGTGCACGGGGGTTCCTTTTTCTCCACATCCTCGCCAACGCTTATTTCTTGTTAGGTAGTGACGTGTCAGTTCTTTATATATTTTGGATACTAACTATATATTAAATATGTCATTTGCAGATATCTTCTCCCATTTGGTAGTTTTGACATGCAGAAACTTTTTATTTTGATGTAGTCTCATGAGTTTATTTTTGCTTTTTTTCCCCTTGCCTCAAGAGACCCACCCAGAAAAATATTGCCATGGCCAACATCAGAAGGGTTACTGTCTATGCTTTCTTCAATGATTTTTATGGTTTCAGATCTCACATTTAGGTCTTTAATCCATTTTGAATTTAGTTTTTTGTATGGTGAAAGAAAGTAATCCAAGTTTATTATTTTGCATGTGGCTGTCCAGATTTCCCAATACCAGTTGTTGAAGAGCCTACCTTTTCCTCACTGTATACTCATTCCCTTTGTCAAACATTAATTAACCATAAAATTGTGGGCTACTTCTGAATTTTCTCTTCTAGTCCATTGAACTATGTGTCTATTTTTAGGCCAAAACCATACTGTTTTAATTACTACCACTTTGTATTATAACTTGGAATCTTAAATTGTGATACCTCCAATTTTGTTTTGTTTTTTCAAGATTGCTTTGGCTGTTTGAGGTCTTTTGTGGTTCTATACAAACTTTGTTTGTTTGTTTGGCATTTGAATTTTCTTTTTGTGTTAAGTATCTGTTCTTTTGCCTGTTAAAATTTATACCATTTATGTGTTTCTTTTTGATTTACAGAATTCATTTATTTATTCTGAATACTAATCTTTTGGCAGTTATGTGTTGAAAATATATTTCCCACAGACTGTTGCTTATTTTTTCCCTTTTTTTGTGACAGTTTTTGATGAGCATTCTTTTTTTAATTTTTTTGTTTGTTTATTTTTGAGGTAGAGGGAGAGAGAGAGAGAGTAGAAGGGGCAGAGAGAGAGAGAGGAAGAAGGAAGACAGATGATCCAAAGCACAGCACAGAGCCTAACACGGGGCTCAAACTCATGAACCATGAGAGCATGACCTGAGCTGATATCCAATGCTTAACAGGCTGTGCCATTCAGACACCCCTGTGAACAGATATTCCTAATTTTAATGTAGTCAATTCCCATTTTTTTCTTTATAGATTTCACATTTTGTGGGAAAGAAGTTTTCCCTAGTCCAAGAATACAGAATTATTCTTTAGTTTTTTTGCTGCAATTTATGTCTTTATACACTTAAGTTGTTAATACAATGGAAATTTATGAGTTTAGTGGGTCGAGAGAGGTGAGCAAAGATGTTGCTACTGGCATCTTAAGTAGAGGCCGGAAATGCTGTTAAGTATCCTACAATGCACAGGATGGTCCCTCACAACAAAGAATTATCTGGACGAAAATGTCAATATACTAAAGTTAAGGAATCCTTGGAGTCATAGTTTGCATAGCACAACTTTAGTCACTATTATTAAATACTTCATGGGTGCTTTATAAAAAGTATACTTGATGTGTCAAGGTGGCTCGGACAGTTAATTGTCTGACTCTTGGTTTCAGCTCAGGTCATGATCTTATGGTTGGTGAGTTTGAGCCCCTTGTTGGGCTCTGGGCTGACAGTGTGGAGCTTGCTTGGGATTCTCTTTCTCCCTCTCTTTCTCACCCTCCAGCATGCATGCTCGATCTCTCTCTCTCAAAATAAACGAATAAACTTAAGAACAGTTATACTATACAATTGTGAGTATAATCGGTTTCTGTAGTCTATGTGCTTCTTCAAGTTAATCTTGTTAATTTTGTGATTCAAGCTTTTTAATCTTACTGGATTTTTGACTACACGATTTATCATTATTGAGAGAACTATGCTAAATCTCCCAGCCTGCAGATTGATTTCATCCTTATAGTTCTTACCGTTACATCAACTTTGGCTTTAAATACTTTGAGGCATATCAAAGGGTCAGGAACCATCTGGAAGAGGCTCAGTTGACCAAATCTAGACCACTTCCAACATGAAAATAGAGAATAATACATTGAATACAATTATTTAACTAAATAAAGTAATAAATACATAATTTGGGAAGAAGAAAAAGCTTCTATTTATGATGGAATGACAACCTGTAAATGTAGAAGGAATAATGGAGAGCTATTTGGCTACCATCATTGTGTTGGTTGATTAAGATAAGTCAGGAATGGATATTAAAGACAAGAGAAGAGGGGCACTTGGGTGGCTCAGTCAGTTAAGTGTCTGACTTCTTTTTTTAAATGTTTATTTATTTATTTTGAGAAAGCACGAGCTGGGTAGGGGCAGAAAGAGAGAGATCAAATCCCAAGCAAGCACTATACTGTCAGCACAGAATCTGATGCAGGGCTTGATCTCACAAACCATGAGATCATGACCTGAGCCAAAATCAAGAGTTATCTGCTCAACCAACTGAGCCACTCAAGTGCCCCAAGCATCTGAATTTTGATCTCAGCTTGGGTCATGATCTCATAGTTCATGAGATAGAGCCCTGTGTCAGGCTCTGTGCTGATGGCACAGAGCCTGCTTGGGATCCTCTCTCTCTCTCTCCCTCTCTCTCTCTCTCTCCTCTTAAAATAAAATAAATAAACATTTTTTAAAAGTCCAGAGAACAAGATACAAAATTTAAAATGTGGTACAAATAAAACCACAAAATGAGATGATAGATATGAATTCAAAAATATTAGTGATTCTAATACATGTTAGAGACTATGGTCCTATCACACCTTCTCAGTCATCTATTTAGACACCCCCAGCCTCCCCACAACACGCTGGGCCTCACTGTGTTCCTGGTCCTTAGCCCCACAGGTCTCAAGCACACAAGGCCAAGCACACAACCACTTTTCTGATTCCCACACTTTTTCCATCCTTGTCTGCGTTCCCCAGGAAGTGAAGGGAAGGAAAGTAGGAAGAAGGCAGCTCAGACATCTTATTTTCTTATCCTATAACCACAGGAAAATAGATGAGAGTCGTTTTTTGTGTTCTGTAGGTCATCTTTTTTTCCCAAATATTATCCTTGTTTTCCAAGATCTCTAAATTAGGCAATTACAAGGTTGTATGGTCAAGCTTTCTACATAATAAAGTAACAATTGAATATTCCACCCGACATTACAATTATGTCGTACTTCCCAATATAATTTTTTATAATTTAAAAATGCTTCTGGATTTTAGTTACAGAATGTGAGAATGAGTCATACTGTGGTAGATCTGTCTGCATTCCTTCTTGCCCCTCTTCCTACTTACCAGAATTGCCCCAGTATAGTTACCCAGGTACTATGGGGTACCACATGACTTTAAGGGTGGAAAGAATCTTGACATTCTTCTTTGAAATGCTGAGGCAGAGAACAAGTCTCACGTTCTGTGTGGGTGGCAATGGGGGAATGTGGTCCATGTTGTTTCTGGCAGCCATTCAGCAACCCTGTTGGAAAGGTGGCTTGAGATTAAGCAGGTATCCCAGAAAACAGAGCAGAAAGGAAGAGTCACTACTAAATATGGGATGGAGCAAGGATAGAGTTTATCCTATCTCTGGACTTCCTAATCACTGAGGCTTATAAACCCACCATGTGGTTTGCTCTTTCTTCACGCATCACACACACACACACACACACACACACACACACACCAACTCACAGCAATATTAAAGAAAAAGCCAGAATGGAATAAAAGCAAGCCAGCAAAGGGCATATATCATGAGAAAAATTTGATCATAACTAAAGGTAAGAATTAGAGCAGGGACTTTGCAGAAGTTGGTCAAAGGATAACAAGTCCTTTGAAAACAGGCTTTATGATTTTTACATCAAAAATTGATAATGATTATAAATAGCTTATTAATGTTTCAGTAGTATGCATTAAAGGAGCAACAAAATAGCAGTTCCAAAGCTGTTTAGGCAAATTTACCATTTAGGAGTTCACGTTAGTAGCTTCGTATCAGTCATTAACACACATTGGTCACATCACTGATACTAAATTTAGAAGTCTGCGTTTTTTTCTCTGTTTAAAAATTTTTGATGTTTATTTATTTTTGAAAGAGAGAGACAGAGACAGAGACAGAGCATGAGCAGAGGAGGGTCAGAGAGAGAGGGAGACACAGAATCTGAAGCAGGCTCCAGGCTCTGAGCTGTCAGCACGGAGCCTGATGCAGGGCTCAAACTCACAAGTTGTGAGATCGTGACCAGAGCTGAAGTTGGATGCTCAACTAAGCCACCCAGGCGCCCCTGAGTTTTTCTTATTTACCTTAAGGCAGATCAGTTAGGACACAATTCTTTTTTGATTCTATATGGAAGGTGTCTGTAGGAAGATAAGGTACTCTAAAAGGATAAACCTAATGTGTGCCCAGATTTTATCCATACGGCCAGAAATATTAGTGCAGTTCTTTTACCTAAATAAATAAATATGGACATGAGAAAGGCAGTAGAAAGGACAAATACTGTGTGAATCCAATCATATGAGGTACCTCAAGTAGGCAAATTCATGGAGATAGAAAAAAGAGTGGAGGTGACCAGAGACTGAAGGGAAGGGAGAATCGGGGTCACTGTTTACTGGTTGCAGAGTTTCTGTTTGGGAAGATCAAAGAAGGTTCTGAAAACAGGCAGTGAAAATTGTTGCACATTATGAATGGACTGAAGTGTGCACTGAAAAATGGTGACATGGTAAACTTGATGGTATGTATATTTTACCAAAACAGCCATTGGCAGCACACAATTTGGTGTATAAATTCAATTATAAATGTTTCTGCTTCCCCTCCCCCAAAGTGAGAAGCTGTGTGAGGTATCCGGCTGGATGAACAGAAAGTGGATGGGGGTTTAAGAGGGGCCAAGGGTAGCAATGTGTGTATGGGCTGGACATGATTCTCTCTCATCTCCCCTCCCCCCTTTTTTCTCTCTCTCTTTTTTAAACTGTTTTACTGTGTTACTTAATGTACAAAAATTAATGTCCCTGTCTAACTGACGTAACTTCAGAAAACTTAATTTTTTTAAATGCTAGATATTAAGGGGCACCTGGGTGGCTCAGTTGTTTAAGTGTCTAGCTTCGGCTCAGGTCATGACCTCACAGCTATGAGTTTAAGCTTCATGTCCAGCTCTGTGCTGACAGCTCAGGGCCTAGAGCCTGCTTCAGATTCTGTGTCTTCCTCTCTCTGCCCCTCCCCCACTCGCACTCTGTCTCTCTCTTTCTCAAAAATAAATAAACATCAGAAAAAAATTTTTTAAATGCTAAATATCAATATCTAGACCTTAAAATAGAATGTTATACTTTGGCAGCAATGAATTCCCAAGTTGGGGAAAATATTAACTTCAACCTGGAGACAATCTATGTACTCATTTAAAGTGTGAATCGGGGTTAAAACACTACCCCATAACTCTTCAGCCCAGGCAGGGAAGACTTCTAAGATGAGGATTTTCCTGTTTCTGGAAGCTCCATCTTCTACCTGACATGGTGGTGACTACTGGAATATGCCCCTTAACCGGAGCCAAAGCCTCAGCCTTTATTCCATCAATACATCATATCCCGTTTTCATATGATAATACCTTACATTTATTGAATCCTTGCTGCACACAGGTACCACAGGTACTAAATATTTTGAGTGCATCACCTCATGCTACCCTCAGAACAAGTGTGGGAAGTAAGTTGCATTTTTACTCTTAAATGTTTTCATTTTTTAAATAATTGTTAGCTTTCATGTAAAAAAAAAAAAAAAAGCAGCTGAGTATATCTCTTCAAAGAGCGTCTGTGACCTGGCCATCTGCTTGCATTAAAGCCAGCTAGATCTCCACCTTCTGCTTCAACTTCTTCAAAATATCATGTAAAGTGTAATGTTTAAGGGTGCAAGTGTGAAGAAAATTCATAATCTTGATCATTTTTCCAAAACATAATGTAATGAACCTCACAAAGTTCACAGCACAGATTCTCCTGATGCAGTGGAAACTGAGCTCACTTTATTTATTTTTAATTTAAATGGACTATTGAGATCTCCTATTGTATTTCTTTTATAATAGGCACGTTATCTGTGACCACTGATCTCGGTTTTCCTCTTCGAGACTAACTTCTTAACTTTCTTGCCAGCAGTGGCTATTTTTTACTAGTTCAAATACGTGAGTTAATTGGGACTTAATGATATTATTCTTGTTATTTCTAAAATGCCTAGTTTCTTCATGTGGTTTATGGTGTACAGATGAGCACAATTAGATTAGAGGAAATGGCTTTCTATTTCCAATCAGACTAAGATTCACAAAACACAAAGGTTAAAAGCATTCAGATTTGTAAGTATTTTTCTGCATATATTTATTTTGCATTCCTCTGTATATACGATTACATAATATAGATTCGTGAGAAAGGAGCGCATATGATAAATGCAGACTTTAAGAAATTCCAGTGATTTCAAATGAGCATACTTCACTCAACCATTGAGAACACTCTATTTGAAATATTTTATGTTGGCTCTAGTTTCTCTGTATTTCTTTATTACTCAATCTCATTACTGGGTTTTTATTTTTATTTTATTTTTTTGTTTTTGTTTTTTGGAGAGAGAGCACATGATCAGGGGAGAGGGACAGAGGGAGAGAGAGAAAGAATCGTAATTAGGCTCCTCACTGAGCATGGAGCCTGATGCGAGCTCTATCTCAGGACCCTGGGATCACGACTCTGATCCAAATCAAGAGTTGGACACTCAACCGACTAAACCACTCAGGTGCCCCCTCATTACTGGGCTTTTTAATCTACACAAATATATAAATGAGTTTCTGACTCACTTTGATTAGTCTGTGCCACTTTATCTCTACTGTTGTTAAAGATCTTCCTTTGAAGTTCTCACTTACAGCTCCATTCCAACCCATAACCTCCCAGCACGCTGCTCTGTTAAATCTGCCTGCCTGGCTTTCTCCCCATAATGTCAAGCGGTCTTGTTACAAGTTGGATGCAGTGGGGAAAGCTTCCTGAGAATACAGGCCGCTAAGCCCTTCAAACCTCTTTCCTTAAAATTGTCCCACAAGCAACAAGGTTTGTTTCTTCCAGGAGCAGTTAGCTCAGAGTACACTCACTGTTCTAGTAGTATGTGGCCCTTAGCACTAAAGGTCTTCGTGACTTTTCAGGACAACAGACACTATTTAGTACTACCTTTTGTGCATTAAATAAAATATCACCATTGGAATTTAAGAACAAAGGCTAAATGTAAATGTCAAGGAATAGAAAGGCCGATAAAGATACCAGTCCTGCCCACCCACGTTTTATCATGTACCAAATTAAAACAATCATTAAAGCTATTTATTTTAAACCATGTGATATGCAATCTACAGTTGCCCACCCAGACTAAAATTTGCAGGGTGCTGGAATATTACACATTTAATATCTCAGTAATCAAAACTATTAAAATAATCATAATAACACTTTGCATTTACTGAGTACCTTTCATCCAAGAATCTCAAAGCCCTCTCTAAGCATTAATTAGTTCTCCTAACATTTCTACCAGATAGATAAATATCATCAGCCCTTTCCCCTGGTGAGGAAACCGATACCCGGTGGTTTTGAGCAGTCCCCAGGCTATTCCCTGAGGCTGTGACAGTTCTGGGGTGCTATCTCAGTTAACAAAATTCCCACCTAGTGCAAACTTCTTTCTTTGCTTTACATTCATTCTACGCAGGCTGAGTTCCCAGAGAGCTGTTTTAAAATTGTCAATGAGCTGTAAAATAATTTTAAGAATATATGTAAATCCCCAATGAAACTAATAAAAATAGGACCACAGGAATAGGCATCCATGTGAATGTGCATTTCTGACATGCATTTCTAAATCTTTGTTCCCCAACTGTCACAACAAATAAGACTGAAGTCTATAATCAATTTGTATCTGCCACGATTTTTCTCTAAGTTTTCATAATTAAGCCATATCACTGTTTTTACTTTCTATACTTGTTCAATTTCCTTGTGGTATTTCTCATAGAAAAGTTTAACTCTCTAGCTGATTCAATTTCTTTTTTAAATTGAACTCTTGTAGATAAAAAATGAAAATATCTGCATTAATTCCTTCTATGCTTATGATGCTGAAAACTTTAAATGCAGTCAAATTTACATGAAAAAAAAAAAACCCTTGGGCTTTTGAGATGAAGTTTTGGCTTTAATCTTTCTCTATTTCTCTTGGCATTCCGGTTACCACTTAATCTTATACCCTAATTAACCTTTTTACTTTATTTTATGTCCAAATTTTTACTTTTTCTACTTTATACTTATATGAAGCTAAGAAATTTTTCACTTTACTTGTGGATATTAATTATGAATAAATGCCCACTGCAAACATGCTCACTGTATTCAGTTACACAACACACAATTTTACACATACATTAATTAGAAGATAGAATTTTTAGGAGTCAGACAATTATGTCCCAGACAGAAATTTATAGTACCAGAACAGTGTACACAGTGTCATATATATTCAAATCCTATAAACCAATTCAGAACTAGTTATGTTAATGGTTTCCGAATGTTAATTATAGAGTCTGGGAGCTCTTAATGTTAAGTTAGAGTCCTTTAAATAGATAATATTAAGTTTGGTGCCAGACCATCTACTTATCCGTGTCTAGAAATTTGAGAGAGTTGGAGGATAAAAGTGACCTGTATATGTTACTCTTTTAATCATTTATTGATATCCTAAAGCTATTCAAGTAAATTCACTTTTATTTAAAGCATGTGAACTTTGTGTTATAAACTTTTATTACATTGTCCACCATCTTCATATTTGGGCTCTTTTGAAATATGTCTCGTCTTTTATCCACTTATCTATAATTTCCTTGCTTCTCTTATTTATCTTCTACCAACCCTTTTTCTATTGTTTCCTGAAGACCCATTACTATTTTCTTGAGAATATCCTCTACCACATAATGTGAGTCCAAAATATTTTTATCCCTCTGTAGTGTGTAGTGAGATTTATGTTGGTTTTTCTAAACCCCAGTGATGTTATATAATTAGATTGCTTGTCATAATCATTAACATAGCTCTTATGTTTAAGAAGTAACCCAGTTTTAGAATCCAGAGCTGCCATTTTGTTCTAATTGAGCATTCTTTCCATTTATGTATGGAGTTGTGATTTTTTAAATATTTGTCTTGATGCTTTCATTTCCTAGATTTCCTATTTTTAAACACTAAATAATTCCTATATAGTTATTATATATACACCCCATTTTGTATGACATAGAAACCTAAATCAACATGAATTCAAGTTTCTGATAGTCGCAATGTTGAAAAACAAGAAGCTGATAATGATTGTAGTAACTCTGACCCATTCAAGGCACAAAGTGATGTTTGGATACATGTTAGTCTGAGAAATATCCTTCTGTTCTTCAAACTATTGGAACACCTTTCATCTTCTATGACTTGCTAAAAAGGATGGGCAATATTTCACATGCTTCTGATGGATTCAGAAATACCTCTTTCCAACACTTCCCTTTAAATACAGTTTCACATCTGACATCTTCAGCTAACTAAATCCCTGAGTCACCAAGAGCAGAGTCAGTTCACCCCCTCCTTCACCCCCACACCCCAGGTTACTATCAGGGCCAGACTTGCAGACAGAGGAGCCCCAGGCAATCTTTTCAGCCTCCCACAAAATAATTATTGAGTAATCACTCAAAGCAAGGATTAAGTTGTTGCAGGTTAAGAGAAACAAGGAGAAGTGGGCAGAGAATAATTGGGTTCTGCTGATAGCTTACCTGAGATGCTAGTTTAAAATACTTCCCTTAGTGGAATATGTCATATTCCAGGAAGGAAAGGCTCAAGAACTAAATTATTCATATTTAAAAAGAAAATTGTGGCATAGTTGACTCTATATCACCTAATTTAAGGTTTGTGGGTATCAGCCATGAAAAGAGTTTTTTTTTTTTTTTTTTTAAATCAAGAGCTAAATAAAAGTAAATATTTAAAAAAATATTTAAGAGTTACATTGAAGTAAAAAAAATGAGAATTTTTTTCAAGGACAAAGCAATAGCAAGTGCATTTTACTCATTTAAATAATAGGAACACCAGAGGAATACAACTATATAAGTATTTTCAAACCAATGTAAACATACTTAGGTTCAGATATTGCAGATATTTGAGAAAAGACTAAGAATTACAAGACAGAGAAATAGACTTAGGCTCAGAAAAGGAGGGAACAGATATACAGAACTAGAGATAAGAAGAAATTAGAAACACCCCCAAGAAAAAAGGCCCCTTCTTCATTTCCTCTGAGCCTGATTACCTGGTCCCCAGCATCTCCTTGATCTAGTTCCCCTCAGCCAGTTCCTACCTCTGAATGGATCAAAGAGTGATAGCCTGTGCTAGCCCCCTTTCCCTAACGGGCTGGGCAGCCAACCATCCCTATCAGTCTTAGCCTGCTACCCTCTCCCCTTTTACCATCTCCTTCGGGAGACTCATTTCCCCTCCGTCTGATTCTGATGGGTCTCTGATAATGAAATTTGTCCTACTCTTTCATATCTGTATATATAATCCATGTGAGACAAATAATAAGGAAAGACCTCAAATCTCCTTTCTGAAAAATTCTAAGAAGACTCTTGACACACATTTTCCATTGATTGAGTTACATTTGACACAATGGTTTATTTTCAACACAGATCACTTTCGTAGCATATAAAATAACATGGTAGATTTATTTATTTGTTTACGCATTTAGCACCTCCAATTGATCTTGAGTTCCTCCATGAAAAGGGTGCATATTACCCTTACCTGTGTTTTGAGAGTCTAGCATAAAACCTGGCACAAACCAGGTATCATATATAAGTTTTAAACTAATGATTAAGTAGCAATTTTTACTCAGAGGTAACATTCATTTATTCAACAAATATTTGTTCAGTTCTTACTGTCCATTAGATGCTAATGACATTGGGGATACATCAAAATATGACACAGACAAATTCTGTCCTCTGGATCCTACATTGTAGGTTCAGTTATAAAACTGTAGTTTTTGTGAAAAACAAGTTAGAAGTCCACAGATTGAGAAGAAACCAAGGCATCAAACTAGTTACTGTCATGAAATTAGGTCAGCTTTTGGAAAGAGTATATATAAAGGGACAAGAAGGCCAAAGGCATACTAGGGTGCGTGGTTAGTGACAACTGTTGCTTTTTCTCATAACATTTTTACAGACACCTGAATAAAGGTAGTTACTCTGATAATAATTGCCAATAAGTAATAGATATACTTCAAGAATATTTATAATTCAGTCTGAAAAAACTAAACATTTGTTCCAAGGTACTTTAAGTATCATGATAATTAATTATTAAGTTTTTTTTAAATAAAACAACTAAATTAAACTAATTTAAAATAAAATTCAGTATCTCATTTTCAAAAGCACAATTTAAGCTAAAAATATGAATTATACCTCAATTAAACTGTTAAAGTACACTGTAGCTATGTAAAAGATTTGTTTTTAAAAGTTGTTGAGCTAACTTTATAATTGAAAGAGTATATTTATTTATGTGTCATATTATCACCATTTATTAAGCAAATGATTTTCAGGGTAAAAGTGAATAAAAGTACCTGAAAATTAACAATTCATTTCTTGTAGCTAGAATTTGATACTTTCTTTTGAGACTGCTAATTTAAAAATACTGAAAAATATATATCCTTGTTAATAAAGAGAACTAAAAAAAGCTTCAAAGTGGTCATATATTGAATTATAAAAGAACGTTGAAAATCCAAATCAATGTCTGTGAGATGTTCTTTGAATAACTCAAAACAATATATGATATCTATGACATTAGACTAAATTATTATAATTTCCCATTTTGTAGTCAAAGTGTCTGTATTTAAATCCTGGCTTTATTCTCCATGGGATAAGTTAATTAACACTGGACTAATTGTTTATTGTCTTTATACCTCAACTATCTCATCTCTAAAGTAGGGATAATGGTAAAATTGTCTGGATTATTATATGAGATAATCCGTGGAAAGCACATATATCCATACATGTATCATGATTTTTAAATTGCATATGGGATCATATAATATATCTTACCCTAAGCATTCTCTATCTTTTTTTAAGTTCATTTATTTATTTTGAGAGAAGGAGAGAGTGTGAGTGCAAGTGCAAGCAGGGGAGGGACATAGAGAGAGAATCCCAAGCAGGCTTCACACTGGTAGCTCAGAGCCTGACATGGGGCTCAATCCCTCAGACTGTGAGATCATGAGATAGCTGAAATCAAGAATCAGACACTTAACCAACTGAGCTACCCAAGTGCCCCTAAGCCTTCTCCATTAATAATGCATTGCATAGAGTAGAACTCAATAAATATTTGTTAGATGAATAAATTGAATAAATGATTCTTGCACACTTTTTGACTTTTTGATACCATTATTTTTTGATAGCATAAATGTAATTTTTCATCAGACAGACATACTATGATTGATCCAATAACTTCACTTTCGTGTTTTTTTGTTTTGAAAGAGAGAGAGCATACGCAGGGAAGAGGGGTAGAGGGAGAGAGAGAGCGAGTGAGAGAGAGAGAGAGAGAGAGAGAGAGAATCTTAAGCAGGCTCCCCATCCAGCATGGAGCTTTACTCAGGAATAAATCCCACGACCCTGTGATCTTGACCTGAGTTGAAATCAAGAGTCAGATGCTCAACCAACTGAGCCACCCAGGCACCTAGTAACTTCTCTTTTGATGGACATTTAATCTTTTATACTTTTTAGTTTTTATCATTATTAATATTATCAATATAGTTAATTTTTTACTCCATTCTGGAGGCCCGAGACTTTCTTTTCACTCACTTTCTGTAACGGAAAGACAAAACCTGTACTACCCAGATTCTCTTGCTGCAAGCATTCGGATGTCAATTAGGTTCCCTTAAAGGGATGTACTCATGGGAATTTTTGGAAAGCATGAATGAGGTGGAGCCTGCCTACTTTCCCAATTTAGCCATTTTCCCAGAAAACATAGTTGATATGACCCTCTAGGTATAATGAATTTTGTCCATTACTGTTATGTTAATGTCTTCACTTGATACAATTCATGGTCTGCCTCCCTCTGTCCCTGACCTTGACTCGATGAGATCCTTGACCACCTTGATTCCACCTCAGTGGCCACTGCTGCTACCTCAAATGGGCATATGATAGGAACCTCAGCAGTTCCCTTGCAATCCCGTATTAGAGGACCACGTACACCTCAGCAATGTTTCTTCCCAGCCCCCTCCACCATTAGTTTATTTCTGATGATGTATATCCCTGTTGGGTGTACTTGATAGTGCTCAGACCCCATTCATGCTCCATATGATCCAAGGGTAGGTTTGGAGAGTTAAAGACAGTCTTCCCTTTTCCAACTGTGATGTAACACTGGACTTGCTCTGATGTCCATCCTTCAAAGCTCATGTTGGACAGATTAGCAAGTGTTCGGCATTAGGAATATCAAACGGGGAAAACCCCACCCCACAAGCCTCTCTGCTATTGGAATTCTACTCATGCTTTTTCCTGGATGTTAGAAAACCACCCTTCCTGGGGTGCCTGGGTGGCTTAGTCAGTTAAGCGCCCGACTTTCGCTTAGGTCATGATCTCGCGGTTCGTGGGTTCGAGCCCCGCGTCGGGCTCTGTGCCGACTGCCAGTTCAGAGCCTGGAGCCTGTTTCAGTCTGTGACTCCCTCTCTCTCTGACCCTCCCCTGCTCACGCTGTCTCTCTCTCTCCTAGAAATAAATAACACATTAAAAAAAAAGAAAAGAAAAGAAAACCACTCTTCCTGTAGAATGTTGTTCCTAGGGGAGACAGAGGAAAAGATGACATTATCATCCATTTTTATTTACTGTGCTTTTCTCTCCTTTCTTCTTACAATCCTTTTTGAGGCAATGATTTTCAGGCTTCTTCCACCCTATCAGTGTTGCTCAAACTTTAGGTCAAAACACCTTAGCAAATTGTGGTATCAAGCCTACTTTTTAAAAAAATGAAAGAGAATAGACAAGAAATATCAGGACATATTAACTTCTACCTATTATTTCATTAAATTTTAATTTCCATTTTAAAACATATATTTAGCTATGGTTAAATATTCATTTTATATCTCATTTTGTATATTGAGTCAGAGGGACAATGCATTTCTTCCTGAGGATTTTGGTCAAAATATTGAAATTCACTGTCCTATATCTTCATCACGTTCTCTGTCAGACAAGTCTCTGCATTTAGATTACAGAAAGAAGAGGTGTACTCCCTGCACTTTGGAAGAAACTTTATGATATGATTCCTTTTGGTTTCAGCCTAATATCTTCATGAGTGTTAAAGAATTTAGAAAATTTGTTTACTCTAATCTAAGTTTGACTCTCCAAGTTATTGTGTTGCTGCAAGATCCTTTGATGAATATCAAAAACTGAATACTAACTCTTTATTTTAGCCTTCTTTCTATAACAATTTAAACCTGTTCTCCTCCCAACTCTCATTCCTACTCCCATGCTGTGCATAAACAGAGGCCCCTGGGCAAATTACATGGAGGTCAGCACAAGGAAATTCAACCAGGAAAGCAGATTGCATTTCAAAAACATAATCTACACCACACATTATTACATAAGACCCTCCAAAATGATTCAATGAAAGGATAATTTTTTTGGGGGGGTGGGGGGAAGGGTTTGTTTTATGAACTGGCATATTGATAATTTGTGATTTATCTTCTCACAGAGAGTAAGCCTCACAATAGTCTGGACTGGGTTTTTTTCTAAACCTGGGTTAGATATTTAGCCTATGGCAAAGATACTTAGGGTATGCATTTATGGTCATGGAGAATTACTCTTTGTGTGATAGTAAGTAACTGTTATCAACCAGCAGAAGGAAGTAAGGGCACCTGGGTGGCTCAGTCAGTTAAGTATCTGACTTCACAGTTCGTGAACTGATTTCACAGTTGGTGGGTTCGAGCCCCATGTTGGACTATGTGCTGACAGCTCAGAGCCTGGAGCCTGCTTCCGATTCTGTGTCTCCCTCTCTTTCTGCCCCTCTCCCATTCACTCTCTGTCTTTGTCTCCCTCTCTCTCCCTCTTTCCCTCTCCCTCTTTCAAAAATAAAAATTAAAAAATTTTACAAAAAAAAAGAAGAAAGAAGAGAGTAAAGAGTAAAGAAATCCCAGCTGAGACAGAAAACCTTTACCAATGATTTTCTTTTCATTTCCATCTTTAAATGTATCACATCAAGTAATTACAAGATCTGTTCTCTGGAAATTTAAAAACGTGTATAATGAGTATTATTGAAATGATTGACATTTAACTTTCAAATATCCTGGGCATGTAAATATAGTTTGCTTTTGTTTCCCATCTCAGTCTAAAGACCTCCACTGCCTTCTCTGAAACACTACTCTGCCATTTCCACTCTAGACAAGTTTTCAACCTCTCTAAATCTGTTTCCTTCACTACGAAAACCAAATAATACCATCTCCAAACACTGCTGGGTAGATTTAAAATACATGGGTATGGGGGCACCTGAGTGCGTCAGTCAGTTGAGCATCCTACTTTGGCTCACTTGTGATCTCATACTCGAGAGTTCGAGCCCCATGTGGGGCTCTACACTGACAGCTGGGACCCTGGAGCCTGCTTTGGATACCGTCTCCCTCCCTCTGCCCCTCTCTCACTCACACTCTGTCTCAAAATAAAATAAACATAATAAAAAAATCTAAAACTAAAATAAAACACATGGGTATGCCTGGGTTTGATACCTATCAGGTATTTAGAATTGTTAGTGGCATTTCTTTTTTTTCTTTCTTTCTCCTTCCCTACCCTTTCTCCTTTCCCACTTACTTTTTCTTCTTGGAACACACCAGCCCAACTTGGCAACCTACCCTCAAATGATAAAACTAACTATATGGAAAAACAGGTATGTTCAGAATTCCTTACAATTGAATTTCAAATAAATTGTGAAACACCACCCATTTTGCCCATGAGTGAACTCGAAGACGTCAAAAATGCTGTTGCATTTATCAGTCATAGGTAAATTGATAGAAAAAACAATTGGGAAGGAGATGAGGTCTGTGATGAGTATTAGGCATGCAGAAGGAAAAGGATTTCCCCATAACTGAGCTGTAAGCAGCTATTTTTAGGACCAATTTTTCCCTCCAGCATTTAAAAAATTAATAGGCATTATTTTTAGTATAGTTTTAGGTTTATAGAAAAACTGACCAGGAAGCACAAAGAGCTCCTACATACTCTTCCCAGCCCAGTTTCTTCTATTATTAACACCTTGCATTACTGTATAGTATATTTGTTACAATCGAAGATCGAATATTAATACATTGTCATTTACTGAACTCTGTAGTTTACATTAGGGTTCACTCTGTTGTGTAGTTCTATGGGTTTGGACAAATGTTTCGTGTTATGTGTCTATCATTGTACTATCATACAGTATAATGTCAGTGGCCTAAAAATTGTCTAGTATTTTAATTGTTCAGACAACTGTTCAGATCTCTCTCTCTCTCTCTCACTTATTTGAAGACTCTGGTTGGGAAATATATGGCAGAGTAAGATGGGAGAAAGAATTAGGAATCTATTTATTCAATAAACATTTATGGAGAATCGATTATGTACCAGAACATTTGCTAAGTGCTGGAGATAAAGCAATGACAAAATACACAAAGAAGAAGAAGAAGCCTGGGTGACTCGGTTGGTTGAACCACCAAATCTTGATTTCAGCTCAGACCATGATCTCACAGTGGTGAGCTCAAGCCCAGCTGTCAGCACAGAGCCTGCTTGGAATTTTTCTCTCTTCTCTTCTCTTTCCACCCCTTCCCTACTTGCACACCTATGTGTGCACACTCTTGCTCTCTCTCTCTCAAAATAAATAAATAAACATTTTAAAAAATAGACAAAGAGACACGTCTACTGAGTATGAAAAATTATTAGTAGAAAGTGGGAAATGACCTACATATCTGAATAAACCCAACCTAAACTATCACGATGTGGTGAGATTAAATACACTAAAGAGGTTGTGATAGATCTGTATATGTTAAGGTGAGAAGATCTCCAGGATATTGTGTTCATTGGAAAAAAGAATATCTCAGAATAGATGTAATATTGCCTTATTTATTTAACAAAACTAGAAAACAAAATGGAGCACCTGGGTGGCTTAGTCAGTTAAGTGGCTGACTCTTGATCGAGCCCCATGCCCTGATGGCACAGAACCTGCTTGAGATTCTCTCTCTCTTTGTTCCTCCTCAAGTTTGTGCAACCACGTTCTCAAAATAAATAGAAAAAATCAAACTATGTGTATATGTATACATAAGGATGAATATAGAAAAGGATTAAACAATGACTATTTCTGGAGAGATGAATGGGAGTATGATTTCACATTTGCTCTGTATCCTTTGGTCGTATCTAAATTGCTCTTACAGTAAACTTGCATTTTTATGTTTCGTATGTTACTTAAAAATCTAGAGTATGCTGCCCCAAAAAAGAATTACTTTGGCAGATAATATTCTTAATTTTAGGTTAAATGGAGCATCTAAGTCATAAATCTACTAGTTCAGTGATGAGAGCCTAGATTTTCTGAAAAGCTTTTGGTACCTCCAATATTTAGAAGATGTATTACCTCAGTGATACTTGCTATATTGATCTAGTATTCTGGAAATTTGACTTTTCCTTTTCCTTTTTAAGTTTATTTATTTATTTATTTATTTTGCGAGACTATGTGTGCACAGGGGAGGGGCAGAGGGAGATGGAGAGAGAAAATCCCAAGCTGGCTCCATCTTGTCAGTGTGGAGCCTGATGTGGGGTTCAAACTCACAAACCGTGAGATCAAAATCAAGAGGCAGATGCTTAACCCACTAAGCTACCCATGTGCCCTTGGAAATTTAAATTTTCCTGCACCTCCTTTTCCTATCCTTTTATTTGGACACTAGGTTTAAAAATGAAAACATTTACCAAACTCCCTTACTACTAAGGATTTGAATATGGATTAAGCTCTTCAAATTGGAAGCACTCATGTGACATCTGAGAGAAAAAGTTAACGGCATTTTTCCACGGCAATGAAGTGCGGCTGTGGGAGTAGGGTAAGTGTGACTGAGAGATGTGAGTCTTGGCAGTGGCTGGACAGTCCACTGACACAGACCCAGCTTCATGGTTGGCTGGCAGCAGTGGTTTCATACTTTGGATCTCAGCAATAGTGTTGTGACTTTTAAGCCAATACTCCAGCAGCCTGACTTCTGCTCCTTCAGCTACTCTTTCCCCTCAATGATTTTACAAGCATCGAGCTTCCTATATTAAATCCCTTTCTGCTTGACATGCTTAGGCTAATTTCCTTTTCAGGCACTGAAATCTGATTAATACACCCACTTTCTCCATATGGCCTTGTGTTGTCAGATAACTGTGACTGGGAGCTACAAGAAAATTCAGTCACCTAGAAATCCCATCACACCTTTTGTTAGATGTCCTCTTCCCCCGATGTTTGCACCACCTAGGAGGAGCAATTGTCCAATGGCAAAAATTAAATATTGCAGGTTATATTTTATGCTGTTGTCTCTCATCATCAAAGTCACCTATCTCTATTAAACCATTGCCTTCAGTATAAACACTTTATCTAGTTCTCTAATCTTAAGCACACACACACACACACACACACACACACACACACACACACACAGAGAGAGAGAGACAAATACACCTCCTCGCTTCAACATATCTGTTATTTACTGTCCCAGGTCTCTATTGTCCTGTGTTGAAAACTTTCTTGAAATATTTGCCTGTTCTTACTTGTTTCCACTTTGTTACCTTCCTTGGACTCTACAATCCACTTCAGTTAATGGTACTACTCGGTACCCAGTTTCAGTCCCTGACTCCAAAAGTCATGCTTACTCTTGTCTTCCCCTTATCTGTCACATCTACCTTTTCAGCAGCATGTCATAGCTCTGTTCATTTCTCTCCATCTCCATGGTCACTCCCTCAGTCCAAGTTGGCCATGAACGTTCCGCTAGACAACCACAATATCGCTTACCAATTCTTCCACATTTCATTCTTTGCTCCTTCTGCAACCCATTTTCAATAAAATAATCAGAACAGTCTTTGAACCTGTGCATTAAGCCATTTATTGCCATAATTACAACATTTCTATAGCTACTTTTAACATGAGGGTCTGAATTCTCTAACCTTGTTTCCACAGCACAACATAGTATGATGCTGCCGTCTCCACCCTCATGTAATCCTCACACCGATTCACTGCATGCTATGCACACTGGCTTTCTTTCTGTTTCTTTAACACCAAGCTTCTCCTAGTCACGTCATTCTCTGTGCTTGGAATACTATTCATTATATTCTCCACGTGGCTCATTCCTTGTCATCTATCAGGTTTCTGGTCTAATAGCGCCTTTCTCCTAGGTCATTCTATCTAAATTAGAAACCCGATGAACAAATCTGTTTATTTCCACTTTAGCACTAAACTAAAATTGAGACTAAACTCAAAAAATATGTAACTTTAATTTTATTGTTGTCCTCTCACAATGAACTAAATGAAAATGGGGCTCTTACCTGTCTTTTTTTCCCTCCTTTATCCTCAAAACCTTGCAGAGTATCTGGGACATAGGGTATGTTCAACAATACTTGTTGAAAAATAAAAATCACATCTTCTGATATCCAGAGCAAACAATTTTTTCCTTTCACCGAGACAAACAATAGATGAACCTGAATAACTCACTTGTAATTCATGAATTTTAATTACTTTCCTCCTTCCCTTGTGTCTCCATTGTGTATTGGTTTTCTTCAGTAATGGGTATTCTGTTTTCAATATTAAATTTGAAGTATCCCTTGTATTAATTTAAAAAAGAAATGCTACTTCATCTTCCTCATAGCTATTGTTAATCTGTTTATGTTGCTATTACTGGTAATGTTTTCTTAGATCCCTTATCTGGTACAGTATCCTAATTTCAGAATTATTGTCTTGTTTGTGAAATATTCTCTAGTGAAAAAACACACAAGTCGGGAGACTTGATTTTAAATTCTAACTGGGTGATTTGGGGATAAATAATATAAGCTTTGGGCTCAATTTCTTCATGTATTGAATTCAAGGTTGAATTGGAAGATCCCCAAGGTCCCTTTCAGTTGAATTGTTCTAGAATGTTAAGAGAGAGTGGAGAATGAGATTGCTGCATGACAAATAGGAGCTGAAACTGAGCAGACATCAAAAAAGATGATGAAATATAAATAACCAGCAAGACATTTTAGTAATAACCCAACGTCTTCTAAGTCATCTAATAATATCTTGTATTTTATAATCCTGGATTACATTGTGGTTTAGAATATTGCAATACTCAAATGCTAAGGTAGGTCATCACCATCAGCCCCAACAGGAGTAATAGCATTACATAGTGCCTTTCATCTCAGGCTCTCAAGTGACTTGGTAAACATCAATTAAATTTCAAAACTTCCCTATGCTAGTATTACTGTACCCATTTAACAGATGGAAAAGTGAGCCATATTCTTGTTCAAACCACAAACCAAAGCTTTCTCATTTTAAATCAGTAGACTTCCTTAAGTTAATAATTAATATGCTAGCAGAGATCTGGGGTTGAATTTAATGACTGAGAATTTCTATATGTGGTATCATCATGCCTGTAGGTTTATGGAACTATGTGTGGTGTCTGTGAATGTGTGTGGGTGTATATATGCAGCATGAGTGGTTATGATTATAAGTGTATGTAGTCTGTGGGAAAAACTAGTGCATGTGAGTGTGTGCCTGCATAAATATCAAGTTGGGTGCTCTGTAGACACTCAAGCTTTTGACTTCTAATTAAAAAAAAATCTCTGCTGCATTTAATACTTCTGGCATTCTCTCCACCATCATCCATGCTCTTTTTACTGATATTTATTTCATTTCTCCACAATTTGTTCTTGCTCTGCCAATCTAAGCTCAAAGTTCTTTTTTTTTTTTTAATGTTTTATTTATTTCTAGGAGAGAGAGAGAGAGAGACAGTGTGAGCAGGGGAGAGTCAGAGAGAGAGGGAGTCACAGACTCTGAAACAGGCTCCGGGCTCTGAGCTGGCAGTCAGCACAGAGCCCGACGCGGGGCTTGAACCCACGAACTGCGAGATCATGACCTAAGCAAAAGTCGGACGCTTAACCGAGTAAGTCACCCAGGCGCCCCTCTAGGCTCAAAGTTCTGCCCTCTAATTTTTTTCACCACACCGCAACCTCTGGTGCTCTTACCATGGTTTCTTTGATTCTCTATATGCTGTCGTTACTCAGATCTATTCCCATGGTTTGACTTTCTTCCCCAGGTGTCTTCACTGACCAGAGACATCTCTCTACTTAGATGTCCTACCATTATATTAAACCCAAGGTATCTGAGAATTCACTCATCAATTCACTCTCCCTCTCTCCCCTGCAACTAAACTTCTTCTTACTCATCTTAGAGCTAACCAAATATCCAGACACCCAACACCAAAATCCAGAATTCATGCTTTATTTCTCCATTCCCCTCACTTTTTACACTCAACCAATTAGCAAGTCCTGCTTGCTAAATGACATTCTATTTGCAGCTTCTTCACTCCCTTAATACCCCTTCAATATCCTTTGAATAGGCCACCATTATCTGCTACCTAAATGATGACACAGGTCTTCAAATAAATTCTCTAGTCTGATGTCAGAGTGACTTTCATAAGACAATAATCTGATCATGTCTCTCCTGAATAAAGCCCTTAAACACCTTCTTCCCTTATTATTAGAATCAAGTCTAGTTCTTCACACAATTTTCAGGGTCCTGCATACTCTGCCCCTTGCAGACCACATCATGATCACCATTTGCTCTTTGTCTTTTTAAATTCTATCAATCATAATGATATCTTTCCCTTTCTCTCCTGTATGCATGCATGCATGTATAGATTATACTTGAATATATATTACATACGAATATATATATTAACATTCAATTTCTTGAATGTGCGTTTTTCCTTTACCTTGGTTTTTCTACATCTCCTCTTGTCTGTGGTTGCCTGATCCTTACTTCTCCTTTAAGTGTCAGCTCAAAAATCACTTTCCCTAGAAAGTTTGCCTTGTTTTTCAAGGCCACTATGTGTTCTCAGAGCTCACTGTGTATTATTCATCATGCAGCATCTTTATTACCTTTGTTTGTGTGATTTTTTCCCCTAGATTTTGAATTTGGGGAAGCAGAATAGGGGCCAGATACATATTGATCTAAATAAACTATATTACTATAAATAATCCAGGAGCAGTAGGTCCCTCAGTGTAAATAGTGTATTTTAGTAGAAAAATATTTATTATCTCCTTAAAAGTGTCTACTACCTGCCAGATATGAACGTAATGAGACTGATTTCATGTGTGGTTTATGAAAATAATCTTGGATTCTTTTCAGATACAAGCCTAGAAATCACTATCCAAACAAATACTTATTCCTCGGATCCATTTTTTTGAGGACTAAAACTGGCCACCTATAGGTCTGAAAGGTTATCAGCCAGCAAATATTTAAGGGAAGTGAGGATTGAGTGCTGATGTGAGGGTGGGGCTTCCAAATTCATGCCAAGGTAACCCCTGGTGCTGGCCACGGTGAGGAGAGAAAGGGGAGGCAACCGGGGAGAGGTGCCAGAGATGAGAGTAAGCTGCGGATATCCAAGGGGCTTTTGAGTTCTAGGAAATTTGTATCTGGCAATCCAGGTTGGTATGAAGTATATTTGTCAAGGTGGGAAGCCATATTCTACTTAATAGTTGGTCAATTTGACTTACAGCCTTTAACTATTTAAACATATGTCATGTGTCTACTTAAACTTTTGTATAAATCCACAATTGTTAGGAACTAGCCTGGCCCCTATTTTAAAAAAAGTTATTTTCTAGAAGATTTTTGAGTTTTGTAGCAGAGTGTGAAACTAATTATTAAAGTATCCCTAATTTCTTGATAACTGTCAGTAATATTTTACACCAATAGTAAAATACATTTCAGTTATACCTCAACTGAAATCATGGTTTTCATCATAACACAGAAAACCTATAAATAGGTTTTACTTGTCCTTTTGACTTAATGGCAATGAAAGTGCTTCAGCAGAGTCTCTCATGCTAATGTTCATGAAAGGGAAGAGTCTGACTAATTAAATCATGTCTGGTTTGTGTATATCTGCTTGGTTTTCTGCTTTTTGGTGGGTTTTTTTTCATACCTCTTTTCTTAATTACTTTTTATTTTATTTTATTTTTAAATTTTATTTCTTTGGGGTTTTTTTGTTTGTTTGTTTGTTTGTTTTTTAGAGAGAGAAGAGAGAGCATGCGTGTGAGTGGGGAGGGGCAGAGGGAGAGAGAGAATCTTAAGCAAGCTCCCCGCTCAGCATGGAAGCAGACATGGACCTTGATCCCATGATTCTGGGATCATAACATGAGCTGAAATCAAGAATTGGATGCTCAGCTGACTGAGCCACCCAGGTGTCCCAGTACCTCTCCTTTTACAGAACTGCCATGTTTCAGCAGCTTCTCATTATTTCAAAACTCTCCCTTCTTGGTGAAAGGAAGCCAGTGTTACTATTAGTACATATTTCTTTTGGTATAAGAATGTTTACATGTTAGACAATGTACATTTTTAGAATTTAGTGGATACTGAGTAAGAACTTTGCAAATATTAACTAATTTGACCTTACAACACTTTGAGATAGGTATCATTACTATCCCCATCCTACAGAAGAGAAAACGTAGGCAAAAAGAGGTTGAGCAACTTGCTCAAAGTAACTACCACATATCTAACAAGTATCTACTACATATCTAACAAATACCCCATATCTAACAAATAGGGCCCAAAAGCAGACAGTCTAGTCGAGTGACTCTCAAACACTACTCCAATGCTGCTCACAAGAGTGTTTCCTTTTATTTTTTCTTTCAGTTTTATTGAGTGTTTACTTCTTAAGGGCATGGATCGTGGGTTTGTTTTTTTTTTTAACTAAAAGCACAAAATTTTAACAATTAACTGTCATTAAAGGGGCAATTACTGAGTCTGACTTGACAGTTTATTGGAGCTTAAATTTGAAATTATATAATTTAGATTTTTGAAAACTTTTATTATACTACATGCAACGTTGCATGAATGTTAGGCTTTATATCTAAGACACAATATATTTTCATTAAGAAAGAGAACATGCCACCATATTGTTTTATTTTTGGAGGGGGGGAACCAGCTGTGTTACAGATGAAATAACTCATAATAATAATACATCCATACTTATAGGTTTCTTTTCTTACTTAGCCATTATCAGGGGGACATGATGTTTTTAGATATTTACAGATAGAAGCAGCCACAGCCTGGACAACTGAAGCTTATATCTCCAATATAAATAAATGAATTAATATCAATGCTGTTAATAAAACAAATCTATTCAGCTGAAAGAAACAAATCTGAATGGAAGAAGTAATATTGACACTCTTATTTCATAATATTTGTGCACATTTCTGTTAGAAATTGGGGCAGTCCAAGTTTATACTTAATAAGACAACTACATGTGCTGTGAAGTGAATTGCAGAATTTCTATTTTAGCCATCTACATAACAATAATTACTGCATATTCCTATAAAGACTTAAAATACATGTTACACAACTCTTGAAAATAATTGATTCTCAAGGAATAATCTGTAAGGATATGTAACAGTCATTCACCTACTTGATTATGTAAAAAAATCCATTTCACATTATCTGACCTTATTTTGCAAGCCAATAGCTAAAGAAAATATGTTATGAATTTCCAATACAATATAAATAGAATGTCATAATCTATAGAGTAGGAACTGTTCTTGAATGTTAAAAAGGTGTCCATATTTTTTCTCAATATAAACACAGAAGAATATTATTTGGCCTAGATCAGTTCCTTTTATATAAATTAGACTGGAAAATTGCATCAGCTTTATTTAGAAATATCCACAAGAGAGATATTCTGATTATTGAGGTCATTGCTGTGACACAGTAGTGACTTAAAAATCAGTCTGACAGTTAGGAGGTTTATTATGGAAAGTAATTAAACTTAGCCAAATTTAGGAGAAATTATAGATAAAGGCTAAAAAACGTTTGTTTCTGAAATCAGTACCTAAAACATAAAAGCAAAGTACAGTTTTATTACAAAGGTCTTTCATCAGTATAAATATTAAAGTGGCATTACTTTTCTCATGAAATAGGAAGATTAATTTTTCCAGCATTTTGAGAAAGCTTATGCTTACCTCACCTCTGCTTGACAGAATTGACATAGTTAATTTAAATACAAGCTGCATTGGTTTTATACACACACACACACACACAAACACACACACACGCATACACACACACCCCTTCACATACATATACATATATATATTTATATACATATACATATATATGAGATTCCTCAAGGTTACCCTTCTATTTTTAGTTTTAATTAGGATGCTAAGAGATGATTTTTAAAAGGTACATTTAGAAAAATTGTTCCCAGATGCTTGAATTTCAGTAAACTATTATCCCACCTCCAAAATATATATATATGTTCATATAATATATATAATCTGTGGACAGACATAGAGTTACCATCTTCTAATTTTGCCAACTAATTAAACCATTCAAAACAAACACAAACACAAAACACAAACAGTAAATATTCTATTACACTATCACCATCATTTTATTGCTGGTCATGGGACATGGAACATTAGTAAGAAGGACATAATCGAAGAATATTGGATAGTTCTTATCAAAAAAGGAACACTCATGACTTTTTCCATTTTCTACCCCAAAACACAAATATTTCTGTGTCCTTCTCTGGTTTCATGAATTGAAAACTAGTATTTAACTCCCTCATTTAAGCAAAATACCTTTACTATTTTTCCTATTCCTTCTTCTCCCCCTCCTCCTTTTTCCCCTTCTTCCCCTCCTTCTCTTCCTACTTTATTCATTTATTATTTCATTCAATTTACAAATAAAACATCTCTATGTGTCAGGTGGTTTTGCAGGTACCAGGGTTTCACAGTCAATGAGAAAGAAATTCCTGTCTTCATAGACCTTACCTTGGTGAGATCTATTAGAAAAGCATGCTGATTCTACCACCATATTCAACCATATTCCCAATATGTCTCCTATTCTATTTCTGCTGTCGTTATCATTACCTCCTGCATGGTTCCTAACTTGTCTTCAGGATTCTATTATACAGCCACACTTTGTTCAAAGTGTCATTTCAATGTAGTCAGAGAGATCTGTTAAAAACCGGAATCAGTCTCTCCCATACTTAACCACCACTCCCCCTCCCCAGTCAATGGATCTTCATACCATGTAGCCTTTCCACCCTATCGCAGCATTAAAGGCAGTCTGGTCCCTCCTATCTCTTCTAACATTTATTCTCTAAAATTCAACCACACTGACTCCCTTTCTGCTTTTCTTACCTTCCACACTGACTCTTATTTTAGGGCTTTATGTTAGCTCTGCTCTTGCCTTTCTCCCAGCTCTGTAAGAAACAAAATATTCCTACTAAAGTGTTATAGGAAAATAATGATCTCACATAAAAAGAGGTGGTCTGGGGCTGCTTATTCCAATGTCTCATTAAGGGTATTCTTTGGAACTTACATTCTGGTGGAGAAGGAAAGAAGTGAAAGATAATAAATGAGTAAAATATATAGTGTACAAAATGGTAATAGTCTTGTGGAGAGAAATGAATCAAGACTGGGGGATAGAATAGAGGTGTGTGTTCAATTCTAAAATGGTGGCGTAGGAATTGCTCAATAAATATTAGCGTTGTCATTACTGTGTTTTTCTATTATCGTTGCTGAATAGAAAAATGGAAAGATGTCACAGATTTGTATTTCTCCTCTCTTAAGCAGTAATGTCACTTTCCTAAGTATTGTAATAGATAGTTGTGATGAAGTTGAGAATGAAAAGATACATAATATATTGTGGGGATGGGTCTCCCATGCATTCCTCCACCATTTTATGTCAACAATGTCAAGAAGTTGCCGGAGGTCATGAGCATTTCATTTCACTTTTGGAGAGCCACACTTCCTATTCTTCTACTTTATTTCCTGCTCACTTATCATTGCCATCATTGAGCAGTATTCAAAAGTAAAGAAAATGATGAAAATGTAGGGCAATAAAAAAAACCAAATCTGAGTTAACCCTAAAGGAATTTTCTTTTTGATACACAAGAACTCATTATCAAAAAATGCATCTTATTGTGAACTAGTTTACAAATTATAGAATAAATATTAAAATGAGATAAATAATTTTATGGAGGAATTGTACAGGGATTTCTTTTAAGATGCTTTCTCTCCTAGCATGACAAAGAGTTTTCATATAAAAATTGTGTTTGCCCATAAGTTCTCAAGAATATAATCAGTTGCATAAACTATAATCTTGGGTAAACTTTTAAAGATTATTTGATAGAATTGCTGTTGACTGTTAAATTCCTTTGTGTCTACAAACAAAAAGTCAGTGCACATACCATTTTGTTTGTATTTGATATTACACAATATGTATCAAGGGTGAATGTTTTTCGCATTTCTGAAGTAGCACCACTAGTTTGGGGAGTTATTCAGGATTTTAATTTTCCAAAAATCTTCCTCCTCTAGCCTCCCCATACCCTGACTCAAATCCACAAACAAACATTTTCAATAATTTTCTCACTCTTGCTTGACATATCTGTCCTGATATCCACCCAATTTCCTAAATAAACATTAATTTAAAATAACACTATTTTGCTATACATTTTCAGTGTTTTATATTTGCGTGTATTTTTCAACTTTATTTTAAGCCTTGGAACTATTCAATGGCAAAGAAATTTGCTTCTGTGTTTTTAAAAAAAAAAGCTTGTCTGGAAATAGTTTTTAAAATTTACCATGATGTGCTTACTTATTTATTTTTATTTTTATGACTTATTTTTATGTAATCTCTACACCCAGCACTCCAACTTACAGCCCTGATCCAGTCACATGCTCCAGTCACTGAGCAGGCAGCCACCTCTGTGATGTGATCATTTAAAAGTATGAATAAAAATATGAGATTTCTCTTGTTCATGAACATGAACATGTCCTTTTCCTTACCTTTCCTACTCTTACTATTTTATGTTAATGCAAATTTAAAAATGTGTGTCTCTGTTAAAAATACCACTGAAGAAGGTTTTAAAGCCATTGGAATCAATGAGAATAATACAAAAAGCCCATTCACTTAGTCTTGGACATATGTCCTAATTTGTACACTGCTTGCTATTTTCCTTCAGATGATGCATTTTCTTCCTGTCCTTCCTTTCTAAAGATTTGCATTCAATGAAACCTTTAGTTATTTAAGTAGCTGCCTTTTTTTATTTCTTTTGTTCTCTCAGATTGCTGTTGCTTTCACTACCAGTTTCTCCAACTTCCCTTTTTGATGCCACATTTTAAAGTTCCATTTGGCTTGCTTACCTGCAGTAATACGAAAGAGGGATGTTTTCGATTAGGGTTTGCATTGTGAGGGTATCCCTGGATCACTGCACATTGGATTTAATATGAAAATTGTATTTGGATTTGCAGAAATAACAAGCCTAAATGCTTCACTTTCTAATGGTAATTAGTTTTCAACCCAGACAGTCTGGATAACTATATATTTACTACCTTGTAAAGGACTATCATAACAAGCCCTTAAGCATTATTTGAAAATTAATAAACCAAAGTAGGAGGAAACCCTTTACTTTCCCATAGCAACATGAACTGAGTTATATTATTTTATTGCGAAATTTCACTTTTCAATTATAGGTTTACTAAATTAAGAGGCTTGAAAAGCATAAAAAACAATTATTAGTTTCTTAACACTGCAGATGACTAATGCAATGAGTCCACTTTACTGCATGGAAACAGGTTTTTGGTGTTTTCTTAAAAGAAATTTTTTTCCCTGAATCACCCGAGAATAAACCTTGATTTACAAACAAATCCTGTTTCTATCATACTAATAGAATATATTACGTAAGTAGAGTTTTCTAAATTGGTAAAAATAACTCTTACACAAGAATCATACTCTTTACTTGTTTTCAAGTTTATATTTTTATTTTTCAATTGAAATTTTCAAGTAAAGTAATTTAGTTGTTAAAAATCTGCAAAGATACAAGAGATTCAGTAGTCTGGAATTGAGCTAAATAACAATTGCCATTAATGATTATGTTAGATTTAAGAGATAGGATTGTGTATAAATTGGGTTAATTATGTAGAAGAGAATGTGGAGAACAAAAATTACTTAACCTAATTCTCACCATCAGAATGAAGATAGAGAGCCAGTGTTAATCAGCGCTGACAGAGAGGAGTCATGTAATCCCTTTACTACCAGACCCTGTGCTAAGGCTCTGGGTCATCTGGAATGTAAATTCTTCCCAGTGTGATGTCTGACTTCGTGTAAATGGTGTATGTGTGCGTGTGCGTGTATGTGTGTCTGTCTGTCTGTCTATCTGTTGGAACTTGAAGAAAGACCAAGGATTAAATTCTACATAAAAAAAAAAAGCATAAAGAGCAGAGGAGGTTATTTTTTCTTCCATTCTTGATCTCCCACTCCAACTTTAAATCTATACATTTATTCTGTTGGTTTTTATGGCAAAATGGTGAAGAACAAATGCTTTGCCACAAACAGCCAGGATTCTGATTCTGGCTTCTGGCTGCATGATAATGATCAGGTCCCTTAAGCTATGTGTGACTCAGTCTTATCATCTTTCAAATGAAAATGATCTCTTAAGGATTACATGAGTTACTAGGCATGAGTTTCTTACAGCAGAACCTCATGTACACAAATCAGGATAGCAGGGTCTATGGAAATGACATTGATTCTAAAGACAAAATTCTCATTCTGCCAGATTTTGTTTGTATTCTTTAAAGGACTTTTTTTTTTTTTAAGTAGGCTTCACACCCAGTGTTGAGCCCACTACGGGGGCTTGAATTCATGAGCCTGAGATAAAGACCTGAGCTGAGATCAAGACTTGGATGCTGAACTGACTGAGCTGCCCAGTCATCCCTCTTTAAAGGATTTTTAAAATATTTAATTTCTAAGTCCTTAAGTCATTTAGTTGTAATGAAGTGGAGAGGACATAAATTTAAAAACACCTGGGTGGCTCAGTCAGTTAAGGACCCAACTCTTGATTTCAGCTCAGGTCATGATCTCATGGTTCAGAAGTTTAAGCCCCTCATCAGGCTCTGCACTGACAACACAGAGCCTGCTTGGGATTCTCTCTCTACCCTTCTCTCTTCTTCTTCATCTCTCTCTCTCTCTCTCAAAATAAATAAATAAGTATTAATAAAAATAAATAAATTTTTAAAAACTAGCTAAGGATAAAAAAAAAGAGATGGAAAATATAAACTCTTGAATAGAAAGTGTCTAAGCCATGAAATTTAATATTTTACATTTTCATAGTGCTGTTCCTGGGTTCAAGAATTCCATGTGCTCCTGTATAATTCTAGTTATCCACCACACCATCAATATAACAGATGTCTGTTAAATGAATGTAATGAGCAAATGAATGAATGATTATGCCCATGACAATCACAACCTGGAAGAGTGGTAAAAGCAAGCAAACAAACAACAACAACAAAAAACCCTATTGGCCATATGTTTTTTTTTAAATTAGCATTTTCCTTTTCTTCGGGAAAATACCAAGCAGTGGATTTACTGGATTGTATGGTATTTCTATTTTTAATTATTTGAGAAACCTCTATTCTGTTTTCCACAGTGACTGCACCTAGTTACATTCCCACGAATAGTGCACAAAGTTTCCCTTCCTCCACATCCTCACCAACACATGTTATGTCTTACCTTTTTGATACTAGCCATTATGACTTGTGTGAGATGATATCTCATCACAGTTTTAAGTTGCATTTCCCTGATGATTAGTGATGTTGAACATCTTTCCATGTGCCTGTTGGCTATCTATGGCCATCATTTTTGGAAAAATGTCTGTTTACTTCTTCTGCCCATTTTTTAAGCCAGATCACTTGTTGTTTTGGTGTTGAGCTGTATGAGTTCCCCCATGTTATTGCAGCATCATTTACTATGATCAGAGTATGAAAACAACCTGAGTGTCCATTGATAGATAAATGGATAAAGAAGATGTGGTATATGTAGGTGATAGAGTATTACTCAGCCATTAAAAAGAATAAAAATTTGTCATTTGCAACAGGCTGAATGGACCTAGAAGGTATTATACTAAGTGGAATAGGCCAGACAAAGAAAGACAAATACCATGTGATTTCCCTTATATGTGGAATCTGAAAAATAAAGCAAATGAATGAACAAATAAGCAAATGAACAAAACAGAAACAGACTCACAGGTACAGAGAACAAATTGGTGGTTGACAGAGAGGGGCAAGTAGGGATAGGTGAAATAAGTTAAGGGGATTAAGAGGTACAAACTTCCAGTTATTAAATAAATTAATAATGAGGATGAAAAGTACTGCATAGGAAATAGAGTCAATAATATCATAATAACTTTGTATGCTGACAAATAGTAACTACACTTACCGTATGACCATTGCATAGTGTATAAAATTGTTGAAGCAGTTTGTTGTATACCTGAAACTAATACAGCATTATATGTCAACTATACTTCAATAAAAAACAAACTGATAGAAGACTAAACCTGATCCCCAAATGTATTTTGTTTGGCCTTCCTAGTCTGTTAAAAATAAAATTAGCAATATTTAAAATTTAGGGGACTTCATGTAAAAAATAATCTAGGTTTTTAAGGCTTCTCTAGAAATTAACATCTGTGTTAATAGGGCTTTGTTCCTGCTTGACTATACATTCCTGGAGCCAGGCAGTGGTGGCTTCCTAACATGGGCAGAACGTGGTACATATGACTGTGATTGCTAAGCTCATTGATTTCACCTGCTAGGTGCCTTTTAGACTCCATTTGCAAATCTCTGATCTCCAATGGCAGACCTTTTTGTCACACTTTGGTTCCCTTACAAGGTTTTTCTCATAGCTTACAATATAGTGAATGGACTCCTAAAACCATCCAGGGTTTTGTCTTTCTTTAGTGAAAGAATGAAGACCCTTGAATTAGTAATAGAGTTTTTCATCCCAGGCACTACTGGCACTTTGGGCCTGAAGATGTTTGTTGTGGCAGTGGACCCGGGCACTGTAGTATATAAAGGAGCATCACTGGCCTCTACCCATTAGATACTCTCCCACACGGTTTGACAACTAAAATCATCTCCAGGCATGCCAAATGTGACCCAGGGATGGGGAAGAGGGCGGAGAACCAATGAGTTAGATATGAAATTAGAGGAGGACAGACACATAAACTCAAAGGTGATGCCAGATTAATATTAGAGTGATATTGGTTAACTTCAGGTGAGAGATTGACCTCAACCTTAGCTCTATATGCAGGTTCCAGATTTAGTTGCTGGAGACAGACCACTGACTTACCTATTTTTGTTCAAACGTAACAAAATTCAAATTGATCAGCATGAAAATGCTATGGTTTTCTACAGCAGCCATTTCTGATGGAGTCTCGAAGGACAAGGGAGTATGGTTAACAGAGTGATGTGATAGAATGCAACATTCTGCACATAGTAAAATCTGGATAACATTCATATGCTGCCACTTCATCCTGTTTCCCACTCACATGTGTTCCTGATAAATTATTTTTAAAGTATGACTAAATTATTCATTACACAGGATAACCATTATTTATGCAACTGAGGTTTACCACTAACATTCCAATATAGATTTTTTTTTATTGAAGACTATGGGACCTCAATAAAGCTTCTAAGAATAGAAATATATGCGTAGAATTAAGTAATTCCCATAGGGCACACCTTAATGGTGGGGGACTAGTACAGAGTAATTAAACCTTTAAATCTTAAGGGAACCTTTAATAACTGTAAATTTGATAAAACATTATTTATAATATTTACATATATAGTCGAGCCTTATGTCCATGTCTCAGTTAGAAGATCTCAAAATATTGAAGCAGATTAAGCTGCTAGGCCACAACAAATTTCTCTCCCAAGTTATCTGCCTCATATATTTCATTTAACTAAAAATTAGGTAATACTAGGTAACAATAAAAGTTCAAAAGCATAAAGTTATATATCATTTAAATTTTATTTTTGCAGAATCAGAATAATAAATACCATGTAATACACCTAATCTGTCTTTCTTTTTCTTACACCTCCCCTCCATCTCTTCTCTTTGCTGATGAAGGTATATTCTCTATTGCTTGTCCTCTGATGCTTTGTCCAATGTCAATTTAAATGAACCAGGTGATGACTTCAAGTACAGTACAATACTTCCTTTGGGAAGCTACTCCTTTGACTAATATTAAGTGAGTTACTATTGGTATGTTAATTAGGTACTTCACTTCGCATGGACTATTTATGTACAAGTTACCCTTCAACCATGAATTGACATGTGAGAAACAGTCCAAGATGAATGCAGGAGTTTTTCCACATACTGGGTTCTACTGATGATATTAAAATGTATGCTTTTCTTTTTTCCAGCTGTATTTTTGTTTTAACATTGAAAGTTGACCATAACTCAGGGTGCCTGGGTGGTCCAGCTGATTGACCATCTGACTTTGGCTCAGGTCATGATCTCGCAGTGTGTGAGTTCAAGCCCCGTTTTGGGCTCTGTGCTGACAGCTCAGATCCTGGAGCCTACTTTGGATTCTGTGTCTCCCTCTCTGCCCCTCCTCTTTTCTCCTCTCTCTCTCTCTCTCTCCTTCTTTCAAATAAATAAAAATTTAAAATATTAAAAAAAGTAAAAACAACCAAAATAAACTAACTTCCTTCTGAATATATGTTTTAACAGTGGGACCAGTTTTCTCTTTGGAGGCCTAATGGCACACAAATGAAGAGAAGCATTATCATAGATTTCTCTATTTTTTCAAAAAAAATGTTGATTTAAACACTTATTTATTTATGAAAGACAGAGCGTGAGCAGGGGAGGGGCATAAAGAGAAGGAGACACAGAATCCAAAGCAGGCTCCAGACTTTGGCCTGTCAGCACAGAGCCTGATGCAGGGCTCAAACCCACAAACTGTGAGATCATGACCTGAGCCGAAGTCAGACATTTAATTGACTGAACCACCCAGGTGTCCCACATTATCATAGATTTAAAAGAGTTAGAATATGGAGTAGTAGACACAAAAGCCACAGAAGAAACAATAAAAGCTTGGTAAGAAATTATACAGTCTGTTCTCCCAAGTAATTGTCGCTTCTACTCAAGTGTATCAGTGTGTAGACTTCAAGCCTAGGGCAGGTCTTCACTTTGAGGGCCAGCAGAACAGGTATTTAATAGTGAGAGCTGAAATCAGTTCTGATCAATAACTTCAACACATCCTCAGACCTTCATATCTTTCAAGTCAACTCTTACAGTAGTTTGCATACACATGAGTCTTTCTTATCTCACTTTAGGAAAAAACTTTCTTTTAGACTTTCTCTTAGAAAGTCTTATCCTACTGGAAACCAACTCCAAATCTTGGAAAGCACTGCTATGACAATGAATGAAGGAGCCACCGACACTCAAGAGTCTTTGTCTACAAATATTAAATATTTAGACCATGCAGTGTATACAGTGCATGGTCATGAATATTTTCATATTTAATTATAAACATTATATTTATTGATACAATATCTTTCTGATGTAATATGGCTTTAAACAAAACAAAACGAAGCACTGAAGAGAGAATTGACTGCATATGACTAATAAAAATTACTGTTGGAAAAAGCCAACTAAGGTATCTTTCCAAATCTTATTTCAATATCAAATTTTGAATGCCATATACATGTATATGATATATATACAGTACCATAACATCTCTAAAATTGTTGAGCCAATCTGTGCACTAAACTAGAGAAGAGCTGAGCCACATGATAAAAGCAGCAACTGCTTATAGCCTTCAATATTAAGGGGAAAGTACGAAGGATGCTATGTCTGAGAACAGACACCAACCAGAAAGCACTCCCCCCAAAGATGCAAAGACATGGGCCTTCAGACCACACATTGAATAGCAATGGGCTCAATCTGGACCAGACAGAGAAGAAGGAGCTGCTGAGTAATCCCCTGCCCACTGGAGCTGAGAACGTGATGGTTATTTTTAAATTGGTCTCAGTAACTAATTTCAAATTAAATAAGGGAAGACGAACTTTGAACAGTCAGCATCGCATCTCAGCTCCAACAGCTTCAAACTTAACTTTGACTCAGATAAATTTAAGTAGACTTTAGATATTAGAGAAGAAGCCCAATACACATGCAATTCCTGAAAGAAAAGCCAGAGATCTGTCAGTCCACTTTATTTTGAACCAAGCCTGAGAAGGAAAATGGCGTGTGAGCAAATGAACTCACAAATAATTACACTAGACATTTTAATGCTGCCACCAGGCCCTTTTTAAGGCTTTATAAACTGATCTTAATTTTTGTTATACTGACCCCCAAAGGCACTTCCTATTGTAAAATAGTCTATTAAGAATTGGTCTATATTTTGAAAGGCAGTAATATTAAGTTCATTATGGCTTTTTGCAGTCCAGGCACTAATTCAGCTTGTGTAATCCTCTTAAGGTTTTAATGGGTAAAAGTTATTTTAAGAATTTTTGCAAGCAAACTATATAGATATGCTTAGAAAGGTACTTCTCTTTCAGACCCTTTAAACTATATAAGATATTTATGCTAAATTGATTCATGTTAAAAATGTAACACATCCAGGCAGAAAGCCTTAATAACACAGACTTCTGTATCAGGTAGTATTATTGCTCAGTTTCTGCTGAAGAATCTTGACTTTAAAAGCCAAGATAGTTCTATCTGTTATAACATATAACAATATATTGTTAATATGAATTATAATATTATCATTATCTCTAAATCAAGTTATTTTCATTGTGGAAAATGAAGTAAAAACAGATCAGTAACAGAAAAAGGTTAAATCTCATTATTTTTATAATGAAATCCAACAAATTGCTTGTTTTTGAACACACTTATTTTTTCAATATCACAATATATGCTGTCAACAAATATAATAAAATACCTTTTAAAAGCTAACTACTGTTCCACAGTACGGAGAAGTCATAATCGATTTAACCCATCTGCTATTGTTGAGTATGTCTATAACTTCCTCTTTTTGCTTTCTTTTGTTATCACCAACCACGTTTTAAAGAGCATTCTTGCATGAGGCAAATTAGGATCGTGGACGTTTCAAAATGTCGGTACTCGTGACAAACCTCAAGCCATAAGCTCCAGGGACCTCACTCTCCAGTTCTGTGTCCGTGGTCACATGAACGTTTTTTAACTTTTTTTTTCATTAAACTTTTTTAAATTTCAATTTTCTCACCTGTATATGAGCAATAATGCCTTGTGGGTTTTGTTAGTCCTAAATAAGGTGATTCACATAAAATTCTTAGCTTCATGCTTGGATAATTTATTCATTCAATTGATATAAGCAAGGGCTAGTACTATTATTATGACTTTTAAAGACCATCTTCAAAATCCTTACGTCAAATTCTTGGTCTAAGAGTTTATGAGTCAAAGTATACACACATACACTTATTTTTAAGTTTTTCAACATATTGTCAAATTTTCTTTCATAAAGCACTTAGAATAAAATGCTTTTTTCAATAGAATAAAAACCTTACAAATGTTATAGTTTTTACTATAAGTAAGGTTTTTACTCTACTGATAAAAGCATCTTATTCTAAGTGCTTTATATATATATAACATTATATATATCCTTATATATAAAGATATATATAATGTTATATTATATAATATATATATAATATTATATATATATATCAAGATTTTGTTCATTCAAAAGTGAAAATTTGTATCTCATTATTTTCTTGTTTTTTATTTTTTTAAGTTTATTTCTTTATTTTGAGAGTGACAGAGAGCAGCAGGGTGGACTGGAGAAGGGGCAGAGAGAGAGAGAAACAGAGAGAGAGAGAATCCCAAACAGGTTCCACCCTGTCAGCGCAGAGCCCAATGCAGGGTTCAATCCCAGGAACCATGAGATCATGACCACAGCCGAAACCAAGAATCAGATGCTTAACCGACTGAGCCCCTCAGGCATCCTTGTATCTCATTTTTAAAAATTTGTATGTAATACTAAGGAATTTACTTTTTTCCCCATATGCTTGCTGTTTATGTTCTATTAATAACTCGTTTAATCCTAAGGTCATGTTTTATTAGTTCATCTTTTTCTTACTCATTTGTTTTTATATTAAAGATATTAAGTCATCCCTCTTCTTACTGATCTGTTATATATTGAAGAATATATAAAGAATACCTACTTATACATATAGAGATATATACAATGATAAATTTAAGCTCAATGAAGGTAAGGATTGTTGTCTTTTTTGTACATTTTTATGTCCAGTACCAAAATGGTGCCTGATATATATTAGGTGTTATTGAAAATCTGAAAGTTGCTATTAAATAAGCTAATAAATCTGAAAGCAAAAAATTCCATTAGCAAAATAATAATAAAAACTTTTGTAGATTATGATAGTTGAAAATGAAGATTTTCTAATATTAACTATTGCATTCACTGCTCCATATCCGTGTTTATGTCCTGCTCATCATCAGTCAGTATACCACAAGCTTTTGGTGTTACAACAGCTCATTTGAGCCGGTTTATTGGAGCTAATGGAACGTTTTAGGGTGGAAGGCTTAACACAGACAACCAGTATGGTAATGAAAACTAAATTCTTAGAAAGCAAAAGTAAAGGGGGCACAAATTTTAGTCATTATCTAAAACTGACTAAATGCAGAAAGAACATTTTATTTAGGAAAGGGTTTAACTAATGAATTAAAAATTAGTATTTCCTGCTTCAAGTGACTAAAAACCTGAGTAGGTATAACAAAATATTTACATTTGTAAAAATGAAAGGTTTATAGAAAAATTCACTCAATATAATATGTGCATACCATGAATATCAAAAGGTTTCCTGTATTAGTCAGAAGCCACCCTGGAAAACAGAAAGGACTCCACAGCTTCCTAGCAAAAGGAAATAATCACAGGGAATAGGATTCCAAAGAAGGAGAGCATTTGAGAAAATAAGCCATGAGACAATTCAGAGGTCAACTGCAGGAAGATGGAGGGACCAGAGGCCAGGACCAGAGTAGGAACGGGAACCACAGAGGGAGATTCATTCCTATGAAGCTGAGTCCACAGTAGAGACGAGACCTTACTGCTGCAAGACATGCTATAGTGAGGAAGAAGATGGGGAGAAGTATCCTGTCTTCTCCCTCCAACTAACCTTCGAACCTTACACTAGTGTCTCCCATTGGTTTAACCTAAAAACCAGAGGTCAAGAGAATCTGGCAAATATCCCCTGAAGTGTGGAGCAAAGCAGACAGTGGAAGGGAAGGCATCTGAGAGCAAATTGACAACTGATGGACAATCCTAATTGTCAAACGAGCAGAGTTCAGAGGAGATCTGGAAAAGAGGCTTCCTCAGGGCATTAGCAGGAAAGAGATCTTCACAGGTAAATAGGTCCCATGGTTGGGGAGGCAGGGGTAGTGGGGGGAGCAAGCAAGTGGAGTGTAGGGACTGAAAGTAAAATAGCTTTGTGGGAATAGAAATGTCATGCAATTGGGGCGCCTGGGTGGCTTAGTCGGTTAAGCGTCCGACTTTCGCTTAGGTCATGATCTCGCGGTTCGTGGGTTCGAGCCCCGCGTCAGGCTCTGTGCTGACTGCCAGCTCGGAGCCTGGAGCCGGTTTCAGTCTGTGACTCCCTCTCTCTCTGACCCTCCCCTGCTCACGCTGTCTCTCTCTCTCTCTCCTGGAAATAAATTAAAAAAAAAACATTAAAAAAAAAAAAAGAAAGAAATGTCATGCAATGGAGAATGAAGAGTAGTGTAATGAGAAACAGAAGAGTGATGACAAAGATGAGACACAATTATTGTCATTTTTGCCAATTTGTTCTGCTATTTACTTCCTATCATCTAATAACTCTTAGTGCAAAACACAAAGTAAAAATTCATTCAGAAGATATATTCTCCAACCTAAATGAGATAAAATGGATATCTTTTAACTTTATCAGTATCTCAGCACATATCATAGAATATATTATCTTAATCTAATAAATATGGGTATCCAAATGCAGAATACTTTAATCTTCAAAACAGAAGGCAGGGATCCCCACTAAAGAAAACTTACACATTAAACGTGACACTCTAAGGGGACATACTGATAACATTGGTGACACTGACCAACTGCAGTCTCATTTTTGCTGAGTCTTAGAACCAATGAGAATAGAGTCTGATGATTAAACAATTTCTCCACTAGCTCATGGGACTGGAAACAATTGACTTTCCTGAGACTCGTGTGTCTGGGTTTGAGGGTGGTTTCCTTGTGATTGGTGAATGGTGGTCAAAACTCTCTGATCTTAGATGCTTAGACTAGAACATCTAAGATGATTGCCCTGACTCCTGGTTTCATTCCCGTTTTTCCTGAGTGCTGAGTATGATATATTGATATGAAATTCAACACTCTCTTCTCCTTGTCTCATGTCCCATTACTTTTTCTCTCAAAGTTTTTTTTTCCAGTAATGTTATACTCATTGAAGCTCTCCACATGTACTGCACCTCTGTGCTTTGACCTTCTTGTTCTTTTTAAATAAAATTTTTTTTTATTTGAGAGAGAGACAGACAGTCAGAGTGCAAGCTGGGGAAGGTCAGAGAGAGAGAGAGAGACAAAGAATCCAAAGCAAGCTCTAGTCTCTGAGCTGTCAGCACAGAGCCCAACATGGGGCTCAAATTCATGAACTGCAAGATCATGACCTGAGCCGAAGTCAGAAGCCCACTAGACTGAGGCACCCAGGTGCCCCTTTAACAAAGGGTGCCCCTTTGTTGTTCTACTCATCTCAACTCTTTCTTGCCTGGCAAGCATCTGCCAGTCACTCTTGATTCAAATCACATGCCATTTTATTCCTGAAATGCATGATTTATCTTCAATTCTCTGTGCCACAAGGGTAACCTCTGTTAGTCTTTGTTGCCTGTGTTATAACCCACTTCCAACAGTGTAATAATGGTTTTATGGTCTATCCCTATCTGTCTTTAGAGTTCCCCAAAGCCTGGGACTATACCTCCTTATCTTTATGCTTGATCATCTAGGGCAAAACTCTCAATAAATGTTTGCTGGATCGATCTGAGTCTGGCCTTAAGTTCTAGTGTGGGAATTTTATTCAACCATCTCTCAGGCATCATGCTATAACATTTTCTCAAGACTCCTCCTGCTCCTAGAGTCATACCTAGGTTTCAGAGACCTGCTTGATTTGTTCACAAGCTCTTTGGCTTTGAAAAAAAAGTGGTTTACAATTTTCCAGGAGATAAAAGAAAGTAATAAGAAATGGGGGCTGCCTAAACATTAAATTAATGTTTTGTACCTTTGGCACATATCAGATCTAGCTTATTCTCAATTTTGCTACTGTTTCATAAAAAAATAATCATGATTTACAATAAAACCATATTATATATTACTATAGTCCAAATTACTAAAATAGTACATGAAATGCATGAGTTGACTATCATAGATATGTAGACCCTCAGAGTTTGAAGGAAGATCAATGGCCCACAAGATGTCTGGTTCTAAAACCTGATGTGCAATAATGAAGTGGTTATTTTGTGGTTATTTTGTGGATGTACCGATAATTTTTATTGAGTTCTTATCATGGCCAAGCCTGTTCTAAGTGCTTTATATGGATGGATGCATGTAATCTTCCTACAATGTTATAAAATAAGACTAGAATTATCTCTAATTTGTAGAAATGGAGCTCACAAAACACAGAGCTAGTAAGTGCTAACCCTATGATTTATATCAAGAGCCTGGTTTTAGGACCAGAGATCCTGGTAACTAACTATGGGTCTCCTAGTACATTCCATTAATATTGTTTGCTTCTTTCAGTGACTCTTAGAGTTGGTATTTGCTTACTCAACATGTATTTATTGCATGTCATGTATATATCTATGTACCTATTCTAGGCTCTGAGGCTCCAGCCTACAACTGGATATAGTGTCTCCTCTTACAGAACTCACAGGTGGATGAGAAAAAAGGGCTAATTTTAATCTAAACCACAATACTTGGTACTCAATAAATACTTGGTGAATGAATTAATAGCTGCCAAGATAGGGGGTATACAAAAGGAGATATGGAAGCAAAGGAAGGATGTCTCAATAAGGTTTAAGGTAGTCAACGGTCAGGAATGACTTCCTAGAAATTACCTGGAAGAACATAATAAGGAATGTGTATTTTATGAAGAGGTAATAATAGGTGAGAAGGTGCAGAGAAATGAGACAACCTCACACTACAGGAAAAAGAAACCCAGCTTGTGAGCAAGTCTTGAAAACAATCCTGAGCCAGGGTCTAAGATGAGATCAAAATAAACCTGCACCTTAGTGTAAAAGGTGTTGGATGTTAAGCCAGGAACTGTGAACTGTAGCATGGCAGTCTTGAGAACCACTTAAGGGTTGAAAGTCAGCTAGTGACATGATCAAAATGACATTTTAGAAAGGTCACACTGACAACAGTGAGAAGAATAGATCAAAGGGTCCAGACTGTACAGAAGGAGAGGCTACCGCAGCAATAGAGAAGGAAAATAGGAGTGGCTGTGGAAAAAGAGAGGACAAGAACAAGCTTGGAGGTATTAGGCAGGTCTACTCAATTGGACTCTTTGAACCTGCATAACACATTAGCATTTTCATAGCATTGCATTTACATTATTGTCTAATTTTCTTTCCACTTGTCTTTTTGTCTGTCATAGTACATAACAAGTGTTTAATAAATATTTTTGGATAAATGAAAGAATAGGAGATATGGGGGAAAGAAAGAGATAAAAGTACAAAATGGTTGTCAACATTTCTGGCCAGGACAACGTAGTGCTATATATACTCCGAGATGAGCAGCAAAGGAAGAGAAGGATGTTTCGGTGCAAAGATAAAAAGCTGAGTTTAGGCAGTAGTATGAATTTTAGACAGTTAGAGATACTCATAAGGCAATTTGATATAAAGACGTGGTGTTCTGATTCTGACATTTCTTGTCTGAAAACTAAGAATTAACCATACATGTGTGGTGTGTTGAATTTCTGAGTTTGATTAAGATCCCTTAGAGAGAGTGTATAATATGTTAAATCTAGGTTGGAAAAAAAAGAGTACAGGAAGATGATAGAATAGAAGAAACATAAAGAGAGGAGGGATTCCTTGAGAGAAGGATCACAAAAGCTCAGAGGATAATGGATTTCAAGAAGGAATGAGTGTCATAGAGTAATTGCCCTAGAGACATGAAGTGGGATAAATACAGGAAATGTCTCAATGGATCTGGCAATATTGAGGGCAATGTAGATATTAGTGAAAGTCGATTCAGTGAAGTAGTGAAATCAGAAACCAGATTCATTGGGATGATGAAAGGATGGAACATAAAGAAGTGGAAACAGCGTCTGTAGAGTCTGTTTTCTAAACATTTCAAGACTTTTACCCATAGAAGGAGAAAACAAACGGTACCTACAGAAGAATGTGTTTTAATTTTCCATTATTTTAAGATGGCAAGGGCTTGAGCATCTCTAAAAACTGAATTGTTCCAGAATAAGGTGAAACAAACAAGAGAAAAATAAAAAGAATGAAAGCTTCTAAGCCACTGAGAAGATGGGCCATGGAGTCTAAACTATAGAGGGAAAGAGGTAAAGTTCACATGAGAGATGGAAACTGTCCAATATGAGACAGTTTAAGAGGATGGATAAGAGAAAAGTTTGTAAAGAGTAAGAGAAAGGATAGGAGATTTGAATTGGAAAAATATGAGATGTTAAAAATTCCAACAGCAAATTTGGGTAATATATATATATATAATATATTTGTATTAACCAAATATATATTTTTTATTTTTTTAATGTTTTATGTATTTCTGAGAGAGAGACAGAGACAGCATGAGCAGGGGAGGGTCAGAGAGAGAGGGACACAGACTCTGAAACAGGATCTAGGGTCTGAACTAGCTGTCAGCACAGAGCCCAACGCGGGGCTTGAACCCACCAACCGTGAGATCATGACCTGAGCCGAAGTCGGATGCTTAACTGACTGAGCCACCCAGGCGCAGAGGAGAAGACAGCTGGAAACATGAAGGGCAAGGGCTGAGCAGTTGGATTGTTCCCCAGTGTAGATATTAAAATCTTTCTGGGCACTCATGAGAAAAATACCAAAATTCTCAAAAAAAAATGTGGAGGAAATTCTATAAGACAATGAGGAGGATGGACAGAGTGCTGTATAGCTAGATGAAAGGAACCTCAAAGGAAAACTCTATGGGGAATTAAGGAGCAAGTGTTTCAAATGGCCCTGGTGATCAAGCAGGTAAACCCACGTCTTGGCCCTGTGGTACAAGAATGTGAGAAAATCGGCCACTGACATAGGAAGATAAAACAGGGGAAAAGTTTAATTCCAAAGAGCATCAGATTTTTGAGAAGACTTGAGGCAAATAGAGCAGTGAGTGAAGAGGATGTTGCCACCAGGAGCTTTGTTAATCATGAGTCAGGGTTTCTAGAGATCAGGATGGACAGTGTTGACATAAGATGTAGCAGTGGGGAGAGATTGGGGGGGGGAATAGAACAGCAAAACTGTGGGGGCCACTTAGGTGGCTCAGTCACTAAAGCATCTGACTTAGGCTTAGGTCATCATTATCTCATGCTTCATGGGTTCAAGACCCACGTTAGGCTCTGTGCTGATAGTGTAGAGCCTGCTGGAATTTTCTCTCCCTCTCTCTCTCTCTCTCTCTCTCTCTGCTCCTCCCCCACTTGCTTGCTCTTTCTCTCAAAATAACTAAGTAAAGTTTAAAAAAACATGAAAACTGTGGAGATGAGAGGATGACAAATCATACCCAAAACAAGTGCATGAGGGGTTTCACATTTGGGGTTGAGGTAGAGCTGGACAAAGGATGGTGACAAAGGATGGTACGCCCTTTCATCTTGAAAACAGGTGTCATGTGCCATCAGGGTACTTTTTTCCTAAGACTGAACATGTCTAACACTTCACTGTTGCTACTTATGGTACATTTTAATATCCTACTCATTCTTCAAATGGTTCAACTCACTTTAGTTGACAATACATTCTTAATACATAGGTAGCAATGAATCTAGTATCCCAAGTATGTTCTAACAAGCACACTATATAATCAAATTACATGAGGATGAAATTACCAGTTGCTAAACACCTATTAAGTGTGTGACCCAATGTCAGTTGTGAACATGCGTAATCTCACTCAAATCTCAGTGGTTAAAGCACAGGCTCTCATGTCTGAGACCAGGTGTTGGAATTCATGTTCTGTTACATATTAGCTGTGTGATGTTGGAAAAAATTAATTTGCCATCCTGGGACTCATTATTTTTCTCTGTAAAATGAGGATAATAATGCTATTCATTTAACAGGGTTACTGTGAAGGTTAAATGGAATAAGACATATAAAGAAAGCACGTATTATCTGGCACATAGTAAACATAGTAAGTGATGGTTAATCATTATCTCCATCTTACAGATAAAGAAATCTGGCCATTAGTTAAGGTCAGACAATCAAAATTCAAATCCGGATCATGAAATTCCAAAACCCATTATATCATATTGTCCTAAACTCTATATTTCAGTGCTTATCTTTCTAACACTGCAACCCACATGAATGGTTATTGATTAACATTAAGCATATTGTCAATCAGTACTCTTTGGCTTTTTCATGCATGTTACTGCTGTTAAGCATGATCTCCTTCTGCCCTTGTGAGAATTTGTTTTCGGACCTAATGGAAGCCATTGTGATATCTAGGTTTAGTGATGTGAACAACAGGAAAGGTGATGATTTTGGAAATTTAAAAAAATGAAGAATACAATAAATGTTATAAAAATAACAATATATATGGGGCGCCTGGGTGGCTTAGTCGGTTAAGCGTCCAACTGTCGCTTAGGTCATGATCTCGCGGTTCGTGGGTTCGAGCCCCGCGTCGGGCTCTGTGCTGACTGCCAGCTCAGAGCCTGGAGCCTGTTTCAGTCTGTGACTCCCTCTCTCTCTGACCCTCCCCTGCTCACACTGTCTCTCTCTCTCCTAGAAATAAAAATTAAAAAAAAAAAAATAACAATATATATGAATAAATTGAAACTGTATCAAGAAAGACAGCAAGCAAGAAGACAAAATGAGTATCAGCTGATAATTATTTAAAGCTATAATACCATTGATAAACACGGAGACATATAGGAAACACTGTTTGCTTAGGAGACAAAATTAACTTCTATTGGGAGATTTGTTGAAACGATACCTGGACTGACACTTAATCACATTACATATGTCAAAAATCATCTTCTTTTCCTAGATGAGATGCTGGATGAATGAAGCTCATAGCTGAAGCTTCAATTTTCTTTAAGAACTAAAACTGGGTACATCTGACTTTATATGGCAAGACCGAAGATTTGCTAACTCCTTGGAAAACTAGTCAGAATTCTAATAACATGAATCTGAGTCTAGAGGGGAGTGATACATGGAAGTGGTTTGGGCTTAATCGTCCTGTCATTTTGCATGAATTGGAGAAAAAGTACTATGTGTGCATCCAAAGAGCTCATACTGGGTAATTAAGCAATGCCTGTTCTGCAGCATTCTACAGTGAATGATCGACGTATTAAGGCTTAGTGACTGACCTAATGGGTTAATTTAGGCTTCTCTGTAAAATAAAAGTCTTATCTGAAAGAGAATTCCATTTTATTGGAATCTCAGGAAGAACCTGTGGGAATGATTATCAGTGTTTTATAAGGAATGATCATCCAGTAAAGTGAAAAGTGCGGTCAACTCTTTCTCCATGTCTACTGTTAATCTACTTACAACTTAATTCTTTTAAAATTTAACTTCTTCAAAATACTTAAGGCTGTCATTTTTATCACTGCTCATCAGAGTCTATCAATCACTGTCAAAAATTATCAATCACAGTCAAATGAGGGCATTTTCAGAACTAATAGATAAAAACTTTTTGACCTCATATTTTTCCATTTTAACCTTAAAATTCACATGCAAAAGGATATAATAACTCAGACTCTATTCTTCACCATTTCTATTACCAGCTTTAAGTAATATTCAAAATAAATTTTGGGTACCTAACACTAGACTTATTTGATGGTTTATATTTTAAGAAATCAGAAGCATATATACTAATAATGTTATAGAAACAAGAGACATGAGATCTTTACTTGTCTATTCTTGACTTCATTGTCACACATGACTGAGGAAAATTCCTTTACTTCCTCTGAAAGCTCTGATGTCTATTCTGCAAAGCAGGTAAATGACATCCTGGTGAGGGGACTCAGAATATAATCTCATGTTTCCACTCAGAGACACATTGCTGTAAATCTTTTATATGAATGAAATGCACAAAAATAAACTAAAAACAAAGCAAAAGAGACTCAAACTATTTCTTTAGGCAATTTCCTCTATAAAGCAAACCTCTAGCTTCTGTGTTTTGTTTTAGGATATTTTTAATCTCCTAATCCAAGTCCTTTTAGTTTTTAGGAGAGTTGGATAATAAAGGTCAGAGACACTCCTCAGAATTTCTTGTTGAGTTTAACCAGGTGAACTATGGCAATTGCGATCCACAGGGGCACCTTCAATGGTGATCCCCCCCATCTGGCTGCATCCTGCGTAAAAATCCCAGATTACCAAATTATGAGGAAGCCATCAGAAAATCTGCTTCTACTCTTTGTCAGCTACCACGTAGGCCTGGATTGTAGCTTGTTGCCATGTTTGCAAACACCGTGAATGCTGTCCTGCAAAGAATATCCCTCAAAAATTGAGATTCACTTGTTTAGTTGTTCAATAGGTAAGTTAAAACTTACCTGTTGTTTTATATCTTTCTACCTTTTCAAACTATAATGTAATTCTCAGGGGTGCCCGGGTGGCTCAGTTGATTAAGCGTCCAACTTCGGCCCAGGTCATGATCTCACAGGTTGTGGGTTCGAGCCCCACATAGGGCTCTGTGCTGACAGCTAGCTCAGAGCCTGGAGCCTGCTTCGGATTCTGCATCTCTCTCTCTCTCTGACCCTTCCCTGCTTACACTGTCTCTCTCTCTCAGAAATAAATAAAAAACATTAAAAAATTATTTTCAAATTATGTTTTTCCACTTTTTTAAAATGTTTATTTAATTTTGAGAGAGACACAGAGCTGGAGGGAGGAAGGGGAAGAGGCAGAGAGTGAGAGAGAGGTTGAGAGAGAGAGAGAGAGAGAGAGAATCCAAAGCAGGCTCCAAGTGCTGAGCTATCAGCACAGAGCCTGACATGGGGCTTGAACCCAGGAACCATGAGATCATGACCTGAGCTGAAGTCTGACACTCTACCAACTGAGCCACCCAAGCAGCCCATGTTTTTCCACTTTTAAATATCTACTTTTTCTAGCTTTCCTTTAAAAAAAAAGATTATTATTTTTTAAATAATCTCTACACCCAACATGAGGCTTGAACTCACCATCTCGGGGTCAAGAGTTTCATGTTCTACTAAGTGAGCCAGCCAGGCATACCTCTTTATATTATTATAATTTCTATTTATAAAATTTTATTCATTAGGGTGAAATTTCTACCAGTTTATTTAAATTCTGAATTAAGAAAACAGCCATTCTTTCTGCATTCAAGAAAATCCAAGAGTAAGCTATACATTTTTCATAGGAAATTCATGGACGATTCAAGCTTCTGCCAACATTAAAAGTTTATTCTACAAAGAAAACTTAAAATATTTATTTAATTGTTATTTGTGTGGTTGGTATGTTATTTGTGTCAGGTAGTTGAATAGTTATGGCCCTAAGTTTCATATTATCAATAGAACAAAATTTTTCCTTAATATCCCAGTCTACATTACAATAAATATTTATTGACTCTTCTTCCTTTTTTACTGAATAAATAAACAAATAAAATGAGGGTGGTGGTTTTAAGGTTGACTTAGCTCTGATAAACAAATGGAAATAAGTGAGCAAAGTTTCTAGAAGTGTTATACAAAATGGAGGTCATCTCTCTTTCTTCTCCCCAAGTACTCTAAGACATTCAACAGTACATGTCACTCCACACATCATTGGACAAATGTCTTATATCGCCCTAGGGAGAGTTTGACCTCTTTAGATAAAAGTCAAAGAGACAAGAATTAGGGTAGAAAATGAGACTTTTTTAGGAAGTAAGTTGGCTTTATGAACTACAGCTAAATTTTTTTTAAAAGTCATTTGCACAGTTAGAGTGTATCTTGCCATTTGAAACAATATGGTTGGAAGGCAGCTATGCTCACCACTATACCACCGACGCTACAACAATATGGTTGGAACTAGAGAACATAATGTTAAGCAAAATAAACCCCAGTCAGAGAAAGACAAAAAACATATGATCTCATTCATATGTGAACTTTAGGAAACAAAACAAATAAAAAGAGAGATAAACCAAGAGATAGACTCTTATCTATAGAGAACAAACTGATAGTTACCAGAAGAGAGGGGAGTGTGGGGAGATGAATGAAATAGGCGAATGGAAATTAAGGAATGCACTTGTGGTGAACACTGGGTGTTGTATATGAGTGTTGAATCACTAAATTTTACACCTGAAACTAATATTACACTGTATGCTAACTATACAGGAATTAAATTAAAATTTTTAATTCAAAAAATGTAGAAAATAATCAGTGTTGGGGTGGATTATACATTGTTGATAGGAATGTAAAATAGTAGAGCCACTGTGAAAAACAATATGGTGGTTCTCAAAAAAAAAATTAAACACAGAAATACCATAAAAATGTGTAAATATATGTGTGTTAAACAAAACTATTCCTGATAAATTTGGAGGAAAAGAAGAACAATATCAAAGCAGTACACTATTTTATTTTACCCAACTTATTTCTATTAATGCATATAATATACAAGGGTAAAATAAATTTATTATTACCTCCTTGCTTTCTAGAAAATTATATGTATGACACATAAATCTAATTTGAGACTATAATTTTTATTATTATAATTAATACTATTACAGAGATAATTTTTGATCTCTTCTTCAAATATTATAGGCCAGCTAATGTTAAGATATGTATATTTTATCTGTTATTTGTGTTATTTGTGACAAAAAAGGTATATACCAAGTTGTACCGTTATAAGTATTTTTGAAAATAATTCAACCATACAATGACCCTCTGGTGAATTCACACAGCACTTTTACCACTCCAACTGACAAAAACAATGCAACATAAATGAAAGCAAGAATATGATAAAACCTATGGCATTTTGTTTGTTTAGTTTTATTCCTAGCCTTAATATCTTGTCACCTTTTGTATTCTCAAAATATAATATATACAGTTACATAGTTTTTTTACTTCATTCCAAAACACTATAGTTTTTTAATCATTTGATTCTTCCATGTCCTCTGTAAGAAGGAAGGTGAAGCAGATTGACATGATTGAATCATAAAAGATATTTAATTTCCATACGATTTTTTTGGTAAGAGACAAAATGTATCAGTGAGTGTTCATTTCAGATTCCAGAAACCACACCAGGATTTCAACAAGAAAAAATTTAATGCAAAAAATGGTTATCCAGGCAATGAAGAATTGAGAAGACAAAGAATATGTGCAGTAAGTTATCACTGAGGTAGTGACTGTAAGCCCCAGTTTCCACTCTAATGGGGAGATAAAAGAAAGAGGTTGGTATTATTGATACTTGAGTCTTGGAGAAGGACCCCCCCACCAAAGCCATAACTCAGTTTTTTGAGGAGGATGTGCTTCTTCAATGGTGGGGAGGGGTCCCTGAGCTAAGAGGAAGGACTGTATGAGGTTGGTACCCAACATGAGGAGGGGTATCAGTCAACTGCTACTGACGTCTCTGGGGTGCCTGGTGAGATTATTTCTGAGAATGTTAGAACAATTACAGACAGGAATCAGTTACTGCTACTGGGTCCATCTGTTGTCAGAATGAAAAAGCTTTGTGGGGTATCACTGAGAGGAATTGAAAGCAAACAGGAGAGAATGATTCCCAACTCTCCTTTTCTCCTATAGGTTCCCTCTAGCACCCATGATTAACAGCCTAACAGAGAGATAGTAGGTAAAAGAGGAATACGATTTTCAGAGTCCATCCCCAGAAACAAAGTATAGAGGATGAGTGGTCAGAAGTTTGAAAGACAATAGCTTACAAACCAGCACATAAGACATCTAATATTTATGGTGTGTACCATGAAAATCTCCAACAAAAAATGACTAGAGCCTGTGGTTTATTGTTGATTCTTTCTCTCCCCTTCGATTGTAACCCATATTCAGATATATGTGTGTACGGAGGGGCTCTGTGGCATGAACAACAATTAGAGATCTCTCAAAGTTCACTTGGCTTATTCTTGCTGGCTATAATAAAATGAGATAAGAAAAATGTAGATGAAAAAGGAATTGATCATATTCCAAACAAAATTTAGAAAATATGTAAAGGACCCTAGACTTAAGCTGAGTTAAAAAATAAGATTGTTTCTCATACCCAACTACGTGTGGTTCTCAAATACAGAAAGAGTTACAGAATGAAGATCAAATTAAGGATCACACTTGAAGTTCACTTGTTAAGACCTCAGAAAGATTTATGGCAATGTGTCAATGAACTTTTTAGTCAGACAAAAGTTCCTCTAAGATTCTTAGGAATCTTATTATACTCATTAAATAGCAAGTGAACAGCTCAGAATTTTAAGGGCTATGTCCATCAACATTCTTACAGAAAGTCTAAGATGGAAAAAGGCTTATCTCAATGAGATTTGTAGTTGTGCCTTTTGTATAATGGATTAAACTCCAGTAGCAACCATAGGAAATCCACAAAGCTTTAAGGAGAACTTCACTAGTAGAAAAACTGCTGGCTTGAACTTAAAAAAAACACAGATGACATGAAGACACCTTTGAATCTCCATACTACTAAAGGCCAGAAGGAAGTCCAGTAAACTACTTAGTGGAAAACCTCAGCCATTTTTTTATGGGCAATTAAGGATTTCCTAGAAAGACTAACAAAGAGCCCAAAGAACAGAGTCAAGAGCTGTAATGGGTCACCTCCAGGCAGTAACAGTGAGCCTTGATCTGGAAACTAGCAATATGACATCCAGCTTGACTTCAGAATTTCCGTGGATTAGTGGCTGTAGCCCTCCCATATCTACTTTTGAGGAGAAAGTGTATATAGTAGTTATCAACATCTGTCTCACCATTATATGCCAGGAGTAGGGGAGAGGAGAAATTTCTTTAGTTCTCCTGTTTTTAGATTGAGAGCTATACTCAAAGGACAATACTTGAAGATGTGTGCCTGAAAGCCTTCATATGTATGTACATTTGTCTTACAGGAAGCAATGCTGGTACTTGAGAATGAGACTGATACTGAAATAGGACTTTAGAGGGTTCTTAGAGGAGGGTGACAGTATTTATTGCATATGGTTTTGTGAACTCTTTCTTGTAGGCAAACTGTGGAAGATTGTACTTTCCAAAAATGGTCAGTTTTACTTCTGTCCCAACCTGCTCTTTCAGAACATTGCTAATACTCCATCAAGAGGTAAATCTATTTACTCCTCCATTAAAATTGGGGAGGGCTTCTTGGCTGTCTCTATTAATAGAAAACAGTGGAAGTGATGCTATATGATTTTGGAGGCAAGGTCATTCAAGCGAAGGTTTCTATTTGGATTCGTCTCTTTTGGGATGCTTCCTTTGGAATCCAGACATCATGTTGTAAGGAAACCCAGACCACATGGAAAGGTGTTCTGACTGAAAGTTTCAGCGAAATTCCTAACTGATGGTCCACATCAACCTCCCAACAAGTAAGTGAGCAAGCTTTCAGATGATTCCAGCTTCTAATCTTTGAACCATCACAGCTGATACTGAGAGGCTCATAGGTGAATTAACCATGCTGATCCCTGTTCAAATTTTCACACTAATAAGCAAAACACAAATCTTCATGGATTTTAAGCCACTATGTTTTGGAGTGGTTTGATTCATAGCCATAGTATAGGATTTCATAACAGAAGTTTTATTTAGACATGAATTTAGTATTTGCAGAAGTAGCTAGAGTAGAGAAGTGAGTAAAGATAAAAGAAGGGAAAAGTTGAAACTTCAAAGGACAATGTGAGATGAAAAGCAAAGGTGGGATGATTAATCAAAAAAGATCTGGGATATTTCTCTCTCTGAGAAAGGAGAGAAACAGGGTTGGGACTATAGAGATAGTGGAAAAATAAGTAAAATATTTTCAAAAGAAATTTATTTTGAGGTATAATCTTTACAAAACACTGAAACCTTTAACTTCTTAGAAATTATGTGTTAAATCTATTTCACATACTTTATTCACGGTGATAAATACTACTTACCTTTTCAATTTTACAGTGTTCCTGGTCTACTGCATATTTTAATTCAAATTTTAATGTTTTTTTAAAAGGCTAAGTAAGATAAGCATAGTTTGCTTTAAAAGGCAAAAAACTTCTTAGCAGTCCACCCAAAATTAATCATCATGCACCCTTTTCTCATATTTCTTTCCTTAATGGTTTAGAGATGAGCAGGCACATTACCATTATGTATGAATACTACTAAGCATAAATAAGTGGGACAGGTTGCCCTGCAAACAAATTTCATTAAAATACCTAGATTAACACATTTTAAAGGTCTCTTTAATGAATCTTTGTCCTTGTGATACAACATAAGCAAGAATAGGGCAAACTAAGTTGTAGAATTTTATGTCTCCATCTCTAGCTTCAAACAATTAAGGGAGTTATAAATAAGCTCTACTATCTTTATCCCGCTCAAAAATAATGAATGAGCCATCCTCATGAATCACAAGACTATCGCATCAAACCATCACAATCCCAAGATCATGAAAGCAAGACTTTAAACCAGCATTATATTTTGGAATAAATCACAGACTTGGTAACTATTTCAGAATTGTAAATGTTATGATTTTTAGAGTTATAGCATAATTCATATATCAAACCGTGGCATCTATGAACCCCATCATAGAATCACTAGCGCTTTTCCAATTTTCAGAACGAAACTCTGTGACTTCAGATATTTAAAAAATTACTGCAGTGAGAAAAGTGACCAAACAGGAACACTTGAAAGGATTAAAAGAAGAATTTTGTAATGAAAATGATATCAATCAACAAGTATAAATAGGAATACAATTCTTTAAAAATTATATGTATATAGGACCCAGAAATTATTAGGAAATTACTATGAAAATGAAGGATTGCTTTCATTTTTGTTGACAAAAGACATCAAAGGATTAAAAAAGGTTATTCGAAGGAAGAGTTTCCAACCTGACCGAGTTTTTGTTTTGTTTTGTTTTATTGTTGCTGTTTTTGAAGGGAGGAGAGACAGATACAGCCATGCAGTCAGATTAGTAAATATTAAATTATCTATCCTCTGATAATTTAATATCCATTGTATATTAATGAAGAATCCCTTATTATAAACTGCATATCATGATTTCAGTGACATACTGATATTAATCAAGTCTACCTACAAAAGCATTATTATAGGATATGATTACTAAATTCTAAAATGTAGAATGATTAAAGGGAAAAATAATCTATGATTCTGATTTGAACTTGCTGCTATGAGGCTGGCTAAAATCTTTCAATGTCTTCATACCTACGATATGACATCAGGAAAAATGCAGATTATGCTATCCTTCAAAGCTTTTATTTAAGTGAGATTTAAAAAAAAGTGTTAAGCACATGGCCCATGCATAGATGCTCTTCCAACTGACTTGATGTCTCAAGTAAAATGATAGAGCAAGAGTCCACATGTTATGATGAGAATGTGGAGCTCACATCGTTCTTTGTTTACAATGCATTTTATTAGCAGTGGAGAGTTGGTCTCTCTTTGGTTTTATACTTGGTTTCTCAATACAGAACTTTAGGGTACACAATTCTTTTAGACATATAAAACCACTTTAGTCACATAAGAAGCCTAGATCTTAATGCAGTATAACATTTTTCTGGATTGATTCATTCTCTGAAAGAACCAAAAATCATTCCCTGTAGAATGAATCATGTTTAAATCCAGGGATATTAATAGAAAATTTCAGGGCAGTATCTTAGAGTGGAGAGTGAATTTTTCCACACAGAAAGATACAGTGGAACTAGACAACTTATCGATGTGTTCATAAAAATATGTTTTGCCTTCCTTCTAAGAGAGTGTAACAAGGAAAATTCAAACACAAAATAGAAAACCAGACCTAAATTTAGCATTTAATATAATTTATGAGAAAGCCTATTTAAAGGAGGATTCTATAAACTCAAACTATTTCAACTTTTTCTTTCCATTTCTAGTACTTTGGAACTACTCCTGCCTAAAGTCCAATTTGTGATTACTCACTGCCTTTATTTATTTATGTTACCAATCCTTTGTCTCTTTCTGAAAAATTAAAATAAGGACATGATCATTCTTACTTCTACCATCAAAACAAGTGTGTGTGCCCACACACACACACACACACTCACACACACACACACCACTCATCCATCAGACCCACAGCATCCCCAAACTATTCATTATCTATTTTCTTCTTACCAACCAGTAATTTAAATTTCACAAAACACAGGTATGCCATAATTTTCTCAATTCCAAACAAACTCATAGTGCATTTTCTGCAGGACTGACATATTCTAGTGTAACTGTTAGTATAATGGAGAGAGAAGAATTTTCTTACAAGAATTCTACTATTTATAGAATGACTCAAATAGAAATAATTTATGGCCAAACTCCCATATCTAACAAAACAAAACGGCAAGTAGAATCACAGATACAATTCTGAGGAGTTCAGTCCCATGGACAAAAGGTAACACAAACAATCAAAGGAAACAAACATACATTCTTTCAAAACTCTGGGTTTACAACATTTCTCCCTTATTTGCTTACAAGTTGGATGACTAGTTTGATTATAGAAAACAAACAAAAGTACCTAAGAATAACAGTGTTTAAATGGCTATAGGCAACAAAACTCCCAACAGTTTATGGCAAAAAAAAAAAAAATTTCAGGGGTGCCTTGGTTGCTCAGTGGTTAAGCAACTGACTTAGGCTCAGGTCGTGATCTCACAGTTTGTGGGTTCAAGCCCCACATCAGGCTCTGTGCTGACAGCTAGCTTAGAGCCTGGAGCTTACTTCAGATTCTGTATTTCCCTCTTTTTCTCTCATCCTCCCTTGCTCACACTATCTCTCTTTCTCTCCCTCTCTTTCTCTTCTCTGTCTCTCTCAGAAATAAATAAAACATTAAAATATTTTTTAAGTTTCAACTGAAATTCATTCCTGGAATATTAGTTACATTTTCTTTTCTTGTCATTCACTGCCACTTAGAGTTTTTAAAAAATCCTTAGAGATTTAGTTTAGTTGAGCAAATTTATCCCAAACACCACTTATGTGCCAAATGCCAAACTAGGAGAATACAGACATGACTAGACTATAACTCTTGCCTTCTTTCTTGCAACATTTGTTTCTCCTACACGACCTGGGTAACTAAGCCTGGAATGCTTGGAGATAATTGGATTATATCAATGTTTACATCCACCCTCCTGTTAACAACAGAAAAAGAAATCTGCCCTTGTGAAACTTGCTTAGTAATAATAGGAGGCATAAAAGAGACACAACTAAATAATGTAATATGTTGGAATTCTAGAAAGGGCTAAGTGAAATGGAAAATAAGAAGCAATGGTGGGCCAAATCAAAAATGAGGAGATAGAGGTGAGTGCAGTAAGTGGATTGTAAATTTAAATAGGTTGGTGAAGGTAGAATCCATCAAGACGTTAGCATTCAGGCACACACTTGAAACAGGCAAGAAAGAAAAGGTTTTTGGTTCTTGGAGGAAGACTGTTGCAGGCAGAGGGAACGGTAAACGCAAATTCCCTAAGGTGGGAATATTATTGGTATGAGCTATAAACTGAAGGTGTCCCCCTAAAATACATATGTGAAAACTTAAACCCCCGTATGATGGGACTAGTAGATGATGCCTCTGGGAAGTAATCAGGTCACGAGGACAGAGTTCCCATGAATGGTATTAGTGCTTTTATCAAAGAGACCTAAGTGAACTCCCTTGCTGCCCTCTGCTATGTGAGGACAGAGTAAGAAGGTCCCATTTATGAACCAGGACATGATTCTCATCAGATACCAGATCTACTGGTGCATTGGTCTTGGGCTTCCCAGCCTCCAGAACTGTGAGAAATGAATACCGTATTTAAGCCACCTAGTCTATATATTTTTTTATTATAGCTGCCCTAATGGACTAAGATCATGTGCTTGGTGAGCAGCAAGTAGCCCCGTGTGGCCAGAGAAGAGTAAGCAAGAGAAGTTAGTAATCAGAAAGCTAATGAGAGCTGAGGAGGGCAGTTCCCATAGGCCTGTTAAGAAATCAGCTTGTATTCTGTGTTGGTTAGAAAGCCATTGAAGGGTTTGGAGCCTCAGAGTGACATAACTTTTAACATTTCAAAAGAATCATTTCAGCTACTGTGTTGAGAATGCATTAAAGGAGTCAAGGGTAAAGGCAGACATTCCTGATGAAAGAATATCATGGGGAGAAACAATGGTGGTTTAGACTGAGGTAGTATTAGTTCTTGATGTAAGGACATCTGAGTTCTTTACTGCTCCATTGGATTTTTAATATTTATTAAAGTTTATATATTTTGAGAGAGAGAGAGAATGTGTGCGCATGAGCTGGGGAGGGGCAGAGAGAGAGGGAGAGAAAGAATCCCAAGTAGGCTCAGTGCTGTCAGCACAGAGCCCTATGTGGGGCTTGAACTCACAAACCATGAGATCATGACCTGAGTGGAAATCAAAAGTCAGCTGCTTAACTGACTGAGGCACCAAGGAGCCCCATGATTCATTGGATTTTAAGTCAGCATGTTGGGAAACCAACCAGGTCCATGCTTATTGATGCTAATACATTAAATTATATTCTGCCTTTGTGAACATGTTGGTATGTGTGAAGCTCTATGCTTATACCTTTTTTTAGTAAATGAAAGCCCTTTACCTGTTTTGGTCAAGTTTTTTATTGATTACTCAGTTAATACTGGTTTTGGGCGTATTACTCTCACCTCTTTCCTTCTATTTGACTCCCAGTTTCCCCTCCTTGCGAAGCTTCTCTTATTCTACTCTATGTCCTGATTCTCTTAGAAGTTATATACCTAACTTGTGCTGTGTCCTTTTGAGCTAGTTGATTTGCTGTTGTAATAGCTGCTTCATTTGTTTTTCCAATTTGAATCTCCATACAGTGCAAGAAATTGGAAAATGCTTCTACACACAGTGTTCTCTTTACCATCTAGAATAATTGGGATTTTATTGGCGGTAAAAACTGATAGCATCCAAGTGATCAACTTTTAAAGGACAACTAAAATGATAAATCATTTTCTAATTCTCAGTAACACGTTTAACCAATGACACGGTAGTCTTCATGCTAAGTGGTTCTCGGAAACTCATGCTAGATGGGGAAAGAAAATATTCTGAACCGTGAGTTTGGAAAATAAAGGGATGTGTACATTTATTTATCTTTTCATATGTGAAAAGACAGAATCGGGGATTGAAAGAGGGAAAGTTGCATAGCAGTGAATCTTTCAAAGATTATCCTTCTATCTAACGGAGACATTTCCTCTCTCTCAGACAATAAACATAAGAATGATTTAGTTTCTGTTTGTTTTATGGCTTCAGCATTCTGACAAAGAAGTTCTAAGGGCAAGTTAACTTATTAAAATGCTTTGAGCCCTTTGAAGAAAAGATATTTTTATTAGATATATGTTCAAGGCATTCTTTCTGTCTTTTCAGTTTTCTCTCTCATAAAAGATATTCTCTTTCAAATAGACCTAAACTATTGAATGTGTTTTCACTTATGATTACTTCATCTCCTTGTATATGTTAGAGCCCATCTGAAGTAATGACCTCTTTGTTAAAAACTTTATCTCTTCAAAAAAATAATAAAACCAAGAAATTTTAACAAGTCAAATGTGAGAGAGACTGTAATATATGAATTGACCTCATTATTGATTCATCATGTCCTGAGCCATTCATCTCTTGTCCTTCACCCTATCTCAATACACTCTGGATACGATCGCCTTCTCAGAAAGTATGTCTATGCGTGCTGTAACCAAAGACTGAAATTGTGACAATTAGCTGGTCCACTCCTCTGCCAAGGTTTGAAATAAATCTTTATTCCAGATACTGGGAAGACAGCAACACCCCTTTGTCCTGGACATGTGACTTCCTTAAATGGTACCCCAGTGGGCTGAAAGACTCAATGAACTTCTTTAAGCCTAATTTATTCCCAGAATATGACCTAGGTGCTGGGGAGGATAGAACACATTATCTGATGCTCAGATTGCTCAACTGTACTCTGGAGAATCAAAACATTAAGAAGCATATGGTATGAATATTGTCCTGGTGAAAGCACATTGTTCCATTTTGGAATTTAAAACAAGCAATGCAGCAATTGTTATTAACTAACTGCAACCCTTACTTCCAAATCAAAAGACTTCGTAAAATTTCAGGAAGCGGTACGGTAGATTACGTACTCCAAAGGTTTTCTGTCTTCCACATCGGGGTCAGTAATCCTACAAAGACAAAATTTTCTTAATAACTGCCCAAGAAGAACATTTAAAAAAGAAAACCACACAAAAAAGCCCCCAAACGTCCAGCCCTGTCTTTCCCTCACCCTAACAGTGGCAATGACAGTGTTCAGTAACAAAGGCTTTGAGCTGCTGGCTGGTGCTGAAGTTAAACGCTTGTGACAGAACACCAGCACTGATGGATGGCTCCGGGCCCACTGTGCTGACAAAAGACTGGGTTGTTTGCAATGGTTGGTTATCAGTGAAAATGGGCATTACCCGATTTGGCATTTGAACACTTTGCATAACCTGAAGTGATGGCCAGCACTGAACCCTGAAGACACAATGCTAGCAGGGTTAATATTTGGTAGAATCTGTCTATCCACTGTGGTGACATACTATTTACTGATTCCCAGAAATAGACCTTTTGATAAAAACCTCAACTGGGGACACTGGCAACTACATGGATTCTTACTGATTCCTGGTAATTTTTATGAGACTTTGTAATCTGAAGAGCCTCTCAAAATGCCCTCATTTATTTTTCTGCCAAACCACTGTAAGTTTGTATTTACAAATCCGTTTGCTGTCACAGGCATTATTATTTTTCTCTGTGTGTCTGAAAACATAATGGTGATTTTGCAGGCTTGTTTCATCTGGTATGTTAAAAAAATTTTTTTAAGTTTCTTTATTTTGAGAAGGAGACAGAGAGAGTGAGTGGGGGAGGGGCAGAGAGACGGGGAGAGAATTTCAAACAGGCTCCGCACTGTCTGCACAGAGCTGGATGCGAGGCTCTAACTCACAAACTGTGAGATCATGACCTGAGCCAAAACCAAGAGCCAGACACTCAAACATCTGAGCCACCCAGGCATTCCTCATCTGGTATATTTTATGTATTTTTAATATTAAACCTATTTAAAGAAATATAAACTGGATGTATGGTTTTAAAAAACACACACCAGGGATCCTAACATAGGGATTAAAATCAAGCATCAAAGCAAGAAAACAAAAAGATATTTCAAAAATCATGCTGAAGGTATTGCAATTAAAAGCAAACATAACTCTAGGGTTCCAAGTGGTTCAAGAAAAAAGGAAAATATTACAGACAATAGATTCCTTTTTATCTTGAAGCAAACATATTGATTCATCAGAAGAAACCAGCTTTCTCTTGTTCCAGTTCTGAAAGTCAAATTTCCAAGTTTTTTTTTCCTTTTAAAATTAGGAACATTGAATAAAATATTATCCAATGCTCACAATGGATATTTTTACAGAAAGTGCAATAATACTCCTCACGCAACTATTTCTTTTGTTTGATTTCAGCAGGAACACAATAATAAACTAGAATTCTCTGTAAGACACGGAAAAATTAGTTATGATGTAGTTATATAACATTTAGGCAAGCTGACTTAAAATGAGGCACAGAATCCACTATAATTCTAAGAAACAAAACAAACTAAAGGCCCACTGAAAGATCATACACAATTATATTGCAAATATAAGCAATCTATATATAAATCACTTTTGGTACCTTCAGTACTTTTTCAGGTAAGTTATTGAATAAATATTAAATAGTAAAATAATAAAATAAAGAAATAAATAATGCATGTAAAGGATATATTAGATAGAGTCCCTATTGATGTATAGAAGAAAAATGTGTACATTTTCAAAACTCTGGTTAAGTTTGTTTGTAGCAGACTGACTACAAAATGATGGAGACTAGAAACTGTGAGCTAGTTGCTACTCGGCTGTGTCAATGTGTCACAGTCGATCAGAATGACATTGTTTTAGGTATGTAATTTCTAAAGTATATGCATAGTTAACTTCTTACTCAAAAGTAGTACCGATATTCAGGCTCTCCTTTATTTTTATAATACATAATGAAGAAATCAAATAAAAAACAAATGGGAGTTGAATAGAATGGTTGGAATGTCTTTGAATAATTGTGGATTCTAATATACTGAAAAGTAAAAATTCCCATTTTCAGGCAGATCAAAATAAATTGAATCTTAGCAATTTCACATGATTCTGTCTATGATAGATTTCATTTCCTTAGCTACATTATGTTGTGAAAAATAAAAATATAAAGTTATAATTTCTCATACTCCTAAAACTATTATATATAGTTATAGGAAAAGTGAGTCATAATTTTATTGAGAGAGTAGTTTTTAGAAGCATTGTTACAATAAAGATTTCTCATTTGTTCACATAATTTAATACACTTTGTCCCTGTATAATTGATATTTTTTCTGTAAGAAAAAAGTAGACAAAAAGGAGATTGCAATAAATAGACATGATTACACTTACTAAAACCTTAGTGGTAGAGATAAAAAACTAAATCAAATAAATTTGTCTTAAAATATATTTTTACCATTTTAAACTTTTTTTTGGATTCAGTTTTAAGGTTGGGATCCTATTTAAAAAGCAAGCTAATATTGTGCAAACAGCATGCCACAAAATAGCATTTTTCAAGCTCATGGTATGGGTAAGAAGAAGCAGGTTACAAGAAATTGTTTCCTGCTTAAGTATGAGAAAACGCAGGTTAAAGAAAGTTAATCAGATTGCTTTACTGAATAATTTTTTTTCTTTATGTCTTTCATATGATAACGTACTTTGTAACAATTTTAGGAAAGGTCATACCGTGCAGAATTTGCCACACATATATTTGATTAAGGAATACTTTCTTAATTGAATACATGTGTTTCTTACTTAGGTTATAGTTAGGGAACCTCCATCTTAAGGATTCAAGCAAAGAAACCCAAATTTCCAATGAAGAAAGTATCATTGAGAGAACGCTTATAATACTCACTTTTCACCAAGGGCATTACATAGCCTATAAATAAAATGAAACTTTGTGTTCGGAGTTTATGTACGGGTCACAGATATCTGATAATCCTCAGTATTCAATTGAAAACCAGAAGTTTAAGCAAGTTAAAGTCAAAGTTATTGACAGAATATCCTTTAGTTGTGATATCTGAAACATACAAATAACTTTAATCTTTAAGAACAACCTAACTTTCAGATAAACTCTCATATACTGAGAGAATAAATTCCTAAAATATATTTTTTAACTTCTCTATGAAATAATAATGAAGTACCCAAAAACATATTGAAACTTCATTAATACACTGTAATTCAGTTCATTAAGTTGATGTGATAGAATGAGTGATCTTAGCCAACTTATATGAAGCGGAAGCACTAGTCAAGTGAGCCCTGCTAACCTACAGAGGTGTGAATAACAAATCCTCGTTGACTTGGTGAGGTAGTTTGATATGCAGGAGTAAATAATGGGTACAGGCCTCAAATCCCACTGTTTTCTCCTCCCCTCTATTTATAAAGAAAATGTAATTCCTTTTCCTAAGATTGGATTTTCATCTTTGCCCATTCTCTTGCCTTTTCAAAGGACTTTTCTTATGTCGATTATCAAAGCTTATTTCTTCCCTAAACAAACATAAGCACACATCAAAATTCTATTCATACTCGGGTTCTTTTGATTCTTAGGATTCTTCTTATTCTTAGCAGATATTTTGAAGTAAAAGGCAGTGAAGAGTCACGAGTCTCATAGAGAGAAAAGATATTGTTTTATTTCTGTGTTGTTTTTTTGGTCAGTTCAAGACATGGGGGGTGAAAAATCTGGAGAAACGAACACTCAGGCAGATGAGCTTGACATAACCCGTCCCACCCTGGACGGGGAAAAGGTCACCTATCCAAGGTGCTCAGATGGGTCCTAGCGGTTCAGGCCATCTCTCCGGGCTGTGTGCCCTGATGCCCAGCACCGCTTCGCATCTGAATGTTCCAGCTTCCATCCTGAGAGTGTGTACGATGATGCCTCACAGCAGAACCGTTAGCCTCCTGGGTGCTTGTTTTTCAGTTCCGAGTGGCCCAGGAATCGGTTTCCTCAATTTTCCCTCAGTGCGTCAGGCACCGGATCCAATCCCAGCTGCCACGCCAGACTTTTAAAACTCCAACCTGGGCCCCGAGATGGGCTTTTGTGCAGGCACGAAGGATAATAGGTATGTTTTTATGGTTCGTGGTAATTACATTAACCTTACTTATTGTGATATTAGGAATATATGCTGAAATTTTGTAGGTAAAACAAGAAAAATAAAAATAAATGAATTTACTTTATGATTCCTCTTTAAAAATAATGACCAATAAAATGTAGGTAGAAGTGGCTTTAGTAGTAGCTATAAGAAGAAACATTTTAAAATAATGAGGTTCTTTATTCCTTTGGACAAATATATTATTCAGATACCAACTCTATTTTAACACAGTATTTTCCACTTAAAATAACTAACCATTAATAAAATAAATGAATGAAGCATTGGCTCCTTGTTTCCCAAACATTAATATAATATTTAAAATAATGATTGCAATTTTTATTTGGTATAAACATTCTTTAAAATGATTCTAAAGACTAAAACAGAAGTGGCTTTCTCTTTTCCCTTTCTTCTACTGCAAGATAACTAAAGAGAATGAAAGTTCTGGACTTCATGGTTCAGTGCACTGTTACAAAATGTTGGAAGTTTGGCCTTGAGTTTAATTTCATATCTCATTTAAATATCATGCATGCAAACATGTTGATGTCTATATAACTGCTTCCTTTCCAAACATTTCAACTCTAACAATCTGGTGATAAGCATCTCAGATTTCATAGGAGAACAAGGCCTGCTTCATATAAGTGTGTTTCAGCTAATAAACGAAACCAGAAAATATTTATTTATAAGAAATGAAGTTATGTACATTCTTTCAATACAGATCACAATTCATTAGAATTTAAATTGCTGTTAAATATTGCTTAAATTCAAAACATGCAAGTATTCACAAACAAGGGAAACTATTTTGCAATAAGCAGTCTCAAGAATTTTTCCAGAACCTTTAAAATCCTAGATAAATTATCTGGTAAGAATATATAAGGATAAAGGAAACACAAACATCAGTTTTCCTATTATTACAGAAATTTTCAATTAAAATATATAAGCTCCATGTTTTCTGTCTGGACTTTACAGGTCTGAAAGGAACCTTATGCCTGTGCTGATGTTCCTGACTCAGCATGGAATGTCCTCTTTTTCTCTGCCCACCAAATTACTACATCTCTTTCAAGGCCCTTTTCAAAAGCTCTTTGCCATGGAGCTTTCCCCACAGTACAAGTCAGAATTAATTACTTCTTCCTATGGGCTCTCAAAGCACTTTGAACCTCTAAATGGCAATTACTTTATTCTGCCTTGCACTATTTACATGTTTAAATATGTCTGCCTCACAAGACTTTAGGCTCCTTGAAGACATCTTAATCAACTCTTTTTTCCCCCTCACCTCCCTGGATTCTTTCCATCCCTGGGTATTTATTTATAATTTGGAAAATGGTTCTCAGTTACAGAATGGGTGCCCAACAACTTTGGGTTTAGAAGAACTAAATTGAAAATTATTGTCTTCTTATGGTCTCTTTCAGCCAAGTTCTGACTATAATGATGGTTTTCCAAGTTGTTCATTTTATACCTATGAAAAGAAGTCAGCAACATTAAAACTGTCTATGTGTGATATTTTTTCAATATTCCGTGGACTCCTAAATGCACCCTTTAATATATCATACCTGTAGAATGTCAAAAAATGTCACTTGGATAACTATCTTTTCCCTGTGCTTCACCAAGATTAACCTTTGAGTTATATAAATCAAAAATTCAAGGAAAGAAGAAAAGCTGAAATGGATGTCAACCTTGTCCCTTTACTTTGTGAAATTTTCAACTTTAGCACAGTGTTATTGGTGATGTTTTAAACGTTCAGCTATATTTCTATGGTGTTTCTCTCCACAGAAGTAAAAGCAAACATTATTCACTCTCAGACAACCTTTAATTTGATGACAGGCATTTTTTACTGTATTAGAAAAATGTGGATATAGAGCTTTAAAAATCCCCCAATGGTGTATACATAGTGAGTACCAGTATTGAAAGTGGACTTGAATTTTGCACTTCCAATCAGTGTCTCAATCACTAGACCATGTTACTATACAAATGAGGCTTTAAGCATATATATAAAATATCTAAATTAAGCCTCATTGGAAGGCAAGGTAAATGCACTGATAATTGTTTTCTAGCCTAGCCTGTTATGTTTTCACTGATAATTAGCTTTATATTATGGTAACATTTCTTCTTCCATCTATTTTAATACTGTACTATATTTATCTTTTCATAGTTTTTATTTAGCTTTTAATCATCTGATTTTCTGTGATAACCAGATAAGATAGGCATCTATTCTCAAAGTATAGACAAAAGAAATTAAGGCTCAGAAGCTTTATGTTAGGAAGGAAGGAAGGAAGGAAGGAAGGAAGGAAGGAAGGAAGGAAGGAAGGAAAGAAGGAAGGAAGGAAAGAAGGAAGGAAGGAAAGGAAGGAAGGAAGGAAGGAAGGAAGGAAGGAAGGAAGGAAGGAAGGAAGAAGGAAGGAAGGAAGGAAGGAAGGAAGGAAGGAAGGAAGGAAGGAAGGAAGGAAGGAAGATTGATTGATTTTGGTTTTCTCTATTCCAGAGATCTTTCTTTCTTGTCAAACTCAGTAACGGGAAAAGAAATGTCAGAGACATGAGTGGGTGAAACTTAGAAGCACTTTAGGATAATTTGACTTCAAATTGTCTGATTGCTATTTGATTATTTATAGATTACTTTGGCATGCACTGATACTCATTTTTAAATACTATTTCTTATTTATGAAGAACTACATGAAACAAACAATTCACTGCAATGCTTAGTTTGTAAAATATTTTTATCTCACAATAACTATTTACATAGTTTTTGTCTTCATACATTTATGACCATGTATTGGAGTTTAAATAAAACAACAGCATATTTTAAACATCAACAACAATGTTATGGTACTTTATTTTATTTTTAATACTCTTAAAAATCAGTGTGCACACATTGACACATAATCTAAATGTTATTGTGACATAGCACCAGAAGTTACCAATGGAAGGATTTGTAAAATATAAATATATATAACCAGAGTGGAAGTTGTGTTATATACAAGGGTCACAAAGCAATATTGTAGCTGTACAAGTTCAGGTCTAGGACTTCAATTTCCAAAATCTTAGTTGTTGGAATGCATGACAACTGAGGCATAATATAACTAAGCAATGGTAAACCAGTAAATATATATATAATAGATATAAGCTGCTGTTTACCTTAAAATTCTGCTTCATCATTCACATTTATGAGGAAATGAAAATTTAGAAAAAATAGAAAGATTAATATAGTTTAAAGACATATACAGATATATGGCCACTTAAAGCCTAAATGAGACAACTTCTTCATAGTCAAAATTATACTGGTGTCTAAATAATTAAAACCGTATGAATGAGGAATGAAGTTGGGTTTCAGTTTACTCTAGAACAGCAATATTACACACATTTGCAGTTTACAAAGCAACTCTACACACATTGTATGATCTTAAGGAGTGTTAGTATAGGTTCACCAGTGAAATCAAATGTAAGGACCCTTTAACAAATCAATATGGACAGATGCTCTAAGAACTTGTGCAAATGATTAGAGTGAGTTCCCTCTTGGCATATACAGGAAACATATGCTTTTGTGCAGTTTCATTTTAGATTAAAAGGAAAGAAACCTAGAGAAACTTATTTTTTTTTGTTGTTGTGTTCATTTGATTTCTAGGGTCTTTAACTCCCCCTTCCCTACCTCACTTGAAACAGTAGAACTAACTACACTATAAAATCAGCCACCAGAATATAAATGCCATGGAAAAAATTCCAAAGAAGAAGGAGTGTGAATGGTGTTCCACTTTGTCACCACTGTTTTTAAGAAAAGAATAAAATGTGTTTATATAGGGGTGTCTGGGTGGCTCCAGTTGGTTAAGCATCCAGCTCTTGATCTCATCTCAGGTCATGATCTCACAGTTTGTGGGTTTGTGGAGAAGAGCCCTGTGTTAGGCTTTGTGCTGACAGCACAAGGCTTGCTTGTGATTCTCTGTCTCTCTCTCTCTCACTGCCCGTCCTCCACTTTCTCTCTCTCTCTCAAAATAAATAAATAAGTAAACAAACTTTGAAAAATGTGTTTATATAAAGTTGAGTGAAATTTTATTTCCACATAAGGCTTACTGAATCAGACTTAACTTATTAATTGTAACAAAAATGGAAAAGTTCAAAAATGGAGCGTTAGGGTTGTGATATTATGTAAATGATTCAAAAAGTATAAACATTATATAGATTCAGTTCATGGTACTTATAAACTATGTATCAGCATATGCCTTAGGATAAAACCATATTTTTATTATTACTAAGAATACATTTTAATTAAGCATCTACAATGTATAAGGTACCATGATAGGTACCCAGTAAGATTCAGAGATGGTTCAGATCTGAAAATCTTCTTATAGCCTCTTCTTATAAGTTCTTACAAGCAACAGAATTATACCTTAGCTGTAATAAATTCCACAATCCATAGCAAAAGTAAATCTTATAAATACAAATAAAAGACCAGATAAAAGCTTTATATTCACACAACAGATTCTTATTAGTGATCAACATAAAGATTCAAAACTCTGTGAACTAATATAAAACAGTACCAGTAACTAAGAGATAGGTGAGTGTAAGATATCTGTTAAAAAATAACCTCACTATATTTCAAAATGGTAAGTTATATTATATTTTTTCCTTTTGTTTTGTTTTCTTTTCATTTTTTTCCTTTTTCTTTTCTTTTCTTTCTTTTTTTTTTTTTTTTAAGTAGTCTTCACACTCAGCATGAAGCCTAATGTGGAGCTTGAACTCATGGCCTGGAGATCAAGACCTGAGCTGAGATCACAAGTCATTTAACTGAATCCCCAGGGACCCCTAAAAATGCTGTTATATTCTGATTAAAGTGTCAAGAAAAGAATCTAGAATTTACCATGGCTATAAAAGTATCCAAAAGTTGAGTCCTTTCTTTTGAAATCTTTTCCACAATAAGGGTTTAAATGAAATATGAGAATAAAGAAATACATAGCACCCTACATAAAAATATTGTATACCCTGACCAACTTTTGTATCCTGACAAGCTTTAATTATACTATAAAATTCAATGAAAATCATGCTGACAAGCTATTCAGACATGAAGTAAAGGCAAGTAGCTTTACCTCTAAATCCACAAGTTTAAATTAAATTTTATCATCTTCTGTAAGTTTTAACTAAAATTTTAGCTAATTTTATAAAGATAAATAAGTTGGATAATTAAGTGTATTTGAAAGATTTATTCGATTTCCTTTAAGAGGTGTGTGTTTTGTATACATATATGTATACCAACATATAGAGTCAATTACCTAAAATATAATCAATACATTGTTGAATTGAAAAACTGCAGAAAATTTACATCATTTGTGTCATTTTGGAATTTCTGATACTAATGTCCACTTTTTAAAAATTAGAAAAAAGATCTTATTCACCTGAACATTGGGAAATCTAACCAACTTCGTAAACAGTTCCTTTGTGAGAAGATTTTTGTTTTCCAAAGAAAAGAAAAACATCATGATATTTAACAGATTTATAAAATCTGTTTGAGAAAAATTGCTCCTATGCCATTACATTTTATCCTGAAGTCTCAATGACCATCTATTTTCTTTGAAAAATGACTAACGTTAGCAATTGTGTATTTTTTTATTGTTGAACCCAGGTTAGTCTCTGCCTGGGGTTCAAGTTCTCAAAGATGGGCAGATTTAATATATTTGTCACCACGTTGATATTCCTTAACTTCAGATAAAAGTGATGGTTGGTAAGTCTGTGAATTGAGGACAAACCCTGCATTATTATACTGAAACAATATTTAAGAACTGCAAGTCTTTATTTTTGTTCTAAATTGGACTACATCTTGCTAGGTTTATATCAGTTATTTAAGAAAATTACCTCTCTATCTCCAGTTTATCAAGCTATTATTTAAGTCACTGTCCTGGTATGTTATTTCTCTTATCATTATTATTTTTTAAATAAGCAGAATGTGACCATTTCTCTATAAGCCTTTTATTTCTTTTGGATGGCTTAGTCAGACATATATCTAGAATTTATTTTAGGTAAAAGGGTCCACTACTTTCTTTAAATAAAAGAATTTTAAAAGTTGTGATCTCCCATAAATGGATCATTTTTGAAGATCAAATAAGCAAGGGTCAATTTCGTGCATATCAAGTGAGATGTCCAGGGTTTGCATTTAGAAATGAATTTGCGATGGTCTTTGGTCTCTATTTCCTAATTCATTTTTAGGGCTTTAAAGATCTGTTGTAACAGGACTCTTGTTACATTTAATAAGTGCCATGTTGATTGGCGTTCTCTAAGTAGGCTTTTCAGTTTGCCTGTGGGGAAATTTAATATAAAAACATTCAACATTCTTTTATTAGTGTTTTTTACTATTCCCAGTCCCATCAGACCTTTGGTGCAAGCAGTGTATTATTGAAAAGCTTATCTGTAAGAAGTGAGCCAAGGGGAAATTCAGCCTTTATTAATATTGACATCATGTTCCCACACAATGGCTGTCTAAAGAAACTTTTCAATTGGATTTCAACTGCTTTGATGCAATATAAATGGAAACAACTGAATGCATGGTTTAACACAGAATAGTGAATGATGCTGTATCCTGCACACCCAAACATAAAGTTGGAGTTCAGAGGTATTTCAGGGCCATAACTTCGTTTTCTCCATTTATAATGGTTAGCGGAATGTTGCTATGTTAATTTGGTGGGTTCTTGAATACATATAAAATTTTCTCTGAGTTTTCTTCCCTTTCTCATTGGCAGTTTAAAGAAAAAGGACAACTAATATAGTTCCAATGTGAAAGTGATCTTTAAGGACCAGGATAAGATGTAAATAGGTTAATAATTTACATTTAAGGATATATTATACTAGGATTATAATTTCCTTATTTATTACTAAACAGCATCAACATCAGAAAAGATTGGGGCGTTTAGAGACTGTTAAGGACAACATGTTGAAAATACTTCATCCTGGTCATTCTGCTTTATTTTACTTTCACAGGTAAAGGGCCAATAAGAGAAAATGCTTTTTGCAGAAGTTCAGGGTCCAGATCTAAATCATACAGATGGAAAGTTTATTTTAAGAGAAATGTTTGTCATTTCACCACAGAACTGGACTGTGGGTAAGTGTGTAACTATGAGCTTAACCAGTAAACAAACGCTCAAGGAAAAGGCAACAAGATCTTCAAAATTTGAAAAAATAGTTAACATTTTCTCAGAACCCTAAATATAATTTACTGTAAAATAAATTCTCAACTCACTGAGCGCTATCACTTCTCTGGTTAAACAGTCCAAATTTGACATCTAGAACACTTCTTTAAAGTCACCATTTTCCTGGAAACACTCTAATTTTGAAGAGTCTGGAGCTATATTTAGCATTTGAAGAGTAGTCTTTTAAAAATATGGTTATAAAACAGATTGATTTAGAGGAGCATTATAATTAGCTGCTGAATATGTTAGAAGGATAGATTATTCTACATGAATCACGGAGCTCACTTTAAGTGTCATCCCCCATTCTAAACTGCCAACTTAATTTCTCCTCATTTTTCACTGCAAGAGCCTTTTTTTTCTATTATGCCAATAAGAAAGGTGTAGTTGTCATGAAATAGGCATACCTTTGTGAAATAATGAATTATAAACTGTTTTGTTTCACTTTTTAAAGTAACTGAGTCATGATTACTTGATTTGACAATAACCAGCAAACCCACCTGCAGAATAATCTCCTTTTAAACATATATATCCAGATTTAGTGGCCTTATGAGACTCTGGCAAACATTTTTAAGTTAATGGAAAAAAATTGTAACACAGAATAGCATAAATGATAATAGGTATCATTGTTCAAATAATATCTACAGGGATATCAGAAAATTATTACATAAAGAAACAGCTGTAACAATACTCATAGCCAATATTTAAACATCTAAACATAAGAAAAAATATAAGATGATATAAATAAATTAAGATATCCTTAATCTAAGAGATGATTAAATATATTATTAAAATAGTTCTAGAAATTAATGATTTGATAATAAATATAAAAATGTTGCCAGTTTTTGAAATTCATCCAAATTTGTCAAAGTAACAGTATCACACTGGGTGAATTTTAGAAAATAATCCACATTATTACACAATCTTGGAACTTTCATTGTGGATATTGTGTAAGACTGGCAGCACTGTATAATCTCAGTGTCCATCACAAGAGTAAAATATGTAAGATAATAACTATCAAATATATACTGAAAATGTTATATTACTCTTGACATACGCCATTGTGCTAGTTGCATATGGGATATTTAGTAAGTACTTAATAAATGGAGTACTAAAATATAAACAACAGATAAGTAATGTTTTTGTTTTTAGGAATTGTTCTTTATGAATATATATTTTCTTCTTTTTTTTTTGTAATTAAAAAAAAAAAGTTACCCGGGGCTAGTCAGTTAAGCGTCTGACTCCTGGCTTGGCTCCAGTCATAATCGCAGGGTTGGGGTGGGATTGGAGCCTGACTGGGGTTCTTTCTCCCACTCTCTCTGCCTTTCTCCCATTTCTTTCTCTCTCACACACACACATTCTGAAAATAAACAAACTTTAAAATAAAAAAGTACTAGGGCACCTGGGTGGCTCAGTAGTTAAGCATCTGACTCTTAGTTTTGGCTCAGGTCATAATCTCACAGTTTGTGAGTTCGAGCCCTGCTTTGGGCTCTGCACTGACAGTGTAGAGACCACTTGGAATTCTCCCTCTCTCCCTCTCTCTCTGTACCTCCCCTGTTCACCCTCAATCTCCTTCTCAAAATAAATAAAACTTAAAAAAAGTTTTTCGTCCTTTAAAAATAATGTAAGTTTCCTAAGTTAAGTATACTGGAACAAATAATAGCAAAGAAGGGACTTGTTACTAAAATGACAAGGTTCTAGAACTCAGGCAATTACTACAGAAGCCTCACAGCTGTGCTGCAATCACATTAGGCAAGGGTTTGGTGTTGCTGTCAACAAATTGGTAAATTCCAGAAAGAGAAGAGAGGAGGGGGAGAGTACAGAACAGATTCTGTGTAGAGGGACACAGAAAGGTAGGCTCCTGCCGTGTTGTTGAAATGCAGGTGCACAGTGCGGGAGAAACAACCTTCACGCTCTCCTAAGAGATCTCTGAAGACTTAGAAGAAAAGATTGTCGCATCCCTTTATAGAGTTTCTAAATTGGCGGGTCTGGGATGCATCTAAGAATTTTCCTTTCTAGCAAGCTCTTCAGTCTTGCTGATGCTGCTGGTTGAAAAACCAGTTTGGGAACTACTGAAATTAAAGAATGAGTTTGGTGTCTAGGATAATACATTCACACCTAATCACACAGGAAACTCCTTTGTCAGTGGCTGAAACAATTATGTTACTATAACATTAATGTTTTCCTGTGCTCAACACTATATATTCACATTTAAAGAAGACAATCATTTGATATAACACCACATGCAGAACTTCTCAGGATAATTATACCTATAAATGGCAAACCTATAGTTACACAAAACTGAAATAGACCTAATACGACAGTTCTTACATTAAAAGTTATACAGACCATGCTGGTATACAAATATAGACATATTTTTAGTTCATCCCTGGATGTATCCTTATCACTACAGTTAATATGAAAATTTTGTGTAGGATCTTATGCCATCAATTTAAATCCTATTAATTAAACATTGAACATATAAACATTTAAACAACTCCTTAGATTAAATGGCAATCACTGTTTTCATGCTACAATGAAGGTTCTCATGTCACATGCACAGGTGTTGCTCACAACTGTAGGCCAATAGCTAGGTCTTCCAACCTAGAGATTGGATTTTATAGACATCATCTGTACCTATCTGTATCTGTACCTGTATCTGTATCGTTATCTGTATCTGTATCTCTATCTCTATCTCTCTTTTAAAATAACTCCAACAGGGGTCAACTCTTGGCTTGAGGGTAAAGGCAGCTTTTATTTCCTCTCTTGGAGAAGAAGGGGAGGGAAGTTTTCCCATGTAACAAACCTAAGGAAGGGGTGGATGTGCCCCCAGAGGATGAGGCTGGGAGAGCCGGACAAGCACTCAGAAGGACTCCTCCGTGTCCAGTTCTGGTCCTGGGCTACAGGCTGTGCTCCTAAGAGTCGCTATAGGTCCACGGTGTCTGAATCCGAGTTATCATGAACTGCCCTGAAGACTCACTATGTTCAGAATGCACTTCCCATTAGGTGGAAATAAAATGCATATGTTTTTAACACCAATATTCTAAGGGAAGCCTATTCTAACACAATGAATGACAGCAATATAGTGTCACAGGCACTAAGATGCCAATCTGGATGGTGTATTTTGGAGAGCAAAGAAAAAGGTCAAACTGCCTTCGTGTGATTTCTGACTTGTAGTGAAGCAAATGAAAGAAAGAGTAAGCTTTACAGAGTGATGGGCAGAATGGTGGACTAAAAGAAAGAATATGTCCTGGAAACCTAGACCTTTGGTACCATCCTGCCTTACCTGCAAAAGCTAGAAGTTGATCTGCAGGATGGAAAAAAAGATGACCAATTCTTTTCCAAAGCCATCTCAAGTCAGCATTGATTAAATTGAGAAAAATAGTTTGTGTTTCTAAACTTTTTCTGCTAGATTTCTTTCATATCCCATACCTTTCAGGTTCTACCATATGTGCATTACTTTACATATTGACATATACACATATCTAATCAATCAACAATATATTAATATATAGTATAGTATATAACCGCACATTATATATTTATACATTTGAGTATGTATAAACATTTTTATTATTAATATTTATAGGAAATGTAGCATCGTATTAGAATATTCATCTAGGCATCCATAGACTTGGGTTCTCTTTCATTTTCCATCACTAATTCACCTAGTGACATGACAAGGCAGGCATTTCATATCTTTGGGCTCAAATTTGTAACTCAATAAAACACCAGATCTTTAAGGATTACTGCCTTGCTGTTCCATCTTATTAGTCTGCTTTTGTAAGAATGGCTACGCCACAGATTATTTTTTCCCATCTGGAACCTTGCAGTCATTTCTTTTCTTAAGACAATGGCAACAGTGTTAAGGAAGTAAAAATAATAATGCTTTTCCTTTATTTTGTCCATAAGACAATAGGTTCTCATCATTTCCTCCACCAGGGGAGCACAAAGTAATAATGAACAGATAGCAGAATGATAGGATGATTATGCTGTATTAGAATTTTAATGATCTCCTTCTTGGCTATCTTTCTGACCATTTACTATTTTGCAGAAAGAAGACTCAGTGCTTTCTATTTATTGATGACTTGTGTTAGTCACTTTAAATGTGTTATTTTATTTTCTCTTACAATAAAGTAATGAGTAAGGTATTATCTTATTATCCCCAATGAGAAAATTGATACCTATGATTTTGGAAGGAATAAAAGATTAAATAATCTTTCATAATAGGAACAATTTATCTGAGTTACCATGGGCTCCTGTTAATTCCTTGATTTTAGCAAACTAGCAGCCAACCATGCAAAATTTCAGGAAAGAATAAGACTTCCTAATTTTCTGACCAATTATTTCTCCCTCATTGGACACATGCCAGTGAGATCTCAGCTTTCCTTTTTACTGAGGAAGTGACCAAACCTAGATGAGTCAGACTCCGGAATATGACCCTATCATGGGTCATGCCATGGAAATGGCAAATTTCAATCTCTTTTTTTTATAGCTGAGTAATAGTCAATATATAAATTACATCTTCGTTATCCATTCACATATCGAATACTTAAATTGCTTCCTTATCTTGGCTACTATAAATAATGCTGCAATGAACATAGGGGTGTATATATCTCTTAAATTTGGTGTTTTTGTTTTCTTTGAATAAGTACGTAGAAGTGAAATAGCTGGATCATATTATAGTTTTTAAAAAAAAATTTTTAGGAATCTCTATACTGTTTTCCTTAATGGCTGCACCAATTTGCATTCTCACCCACAGTGTACAAGAGTTCCTTTATCTTTTGCCAACAGTTGTATGCAACATCATTGCTAACAATTGTTAGTTCTTCGTTTTTTTGATGATAACCAATCTGACAAGTGTGAGGTAATATCTCACTGGTTTGATTTACATTTCCTTGATGACTAGTGATGTTGAGCATCTTTTCATGTGTCTGTTGGCCATCTGTATACCTTTTTGGACAAATGTGTACTCAAGTCCCCTTCCCATTTTTAAAAATCTGTTTGTTTGTTTCCTTTTTTTTTTTTAAGAGAAAGAGAGAAAGTGTGTGTGTTTGTACATAGCAGAGTGTCAGAAGAAAGGAAGAAAAACCTAAGCAAGCTCCATCCTGTCAGCAAAGAGCCTGATGTGGGGCTAGATCTCATGAAACTTGAGATCATGACCTGAACCCAAATCAAGAGTCTGATGCTTAATCAACTAAGCCATACAGGCACCCCTATGTTTTTGATATTAAGCTGTGTAAGTTCTGTGTATGTTTTGGATATTAACCCTTTATCTACTGTATAAGTTACAAATACCTTCTCACATTCAGTAGGTTGCCTTTTTGTTTTGTTGATGGTTTTCTTCACTATGCTAAAGCTTTTTAGTTTTATTTAATTCCACTTGTTTATTTTAATTTTTGCTGCCCTTGCCTGAGGAGATTGGTTTAAAAAAATATTGCTAAGGATGCCAAACACTTACTGGCTATGTTTTCTTCTAGGATTTTGATGGTTTCAGGACTTGCATTCAAATGTAATCCATTTTGAATGCAGTTTTGTGTATGGTATAAGATAGCAGTTTCATTCTTTTGCATACGGCTGTCCAGTTTTCCTAGCACCATGTATTGAAAAGATGGTCTTTCCACCATGATATATTCTGACCCCTTTTGTCATAGATTGACACCATATATGTGTGGGTTTATTTTTGTAATTGCTGTTCTATTCCATTAATCACATTTCTATTTTTGTGCCAGTGCCATGCTGTTATGATTACTATAGCTTTGTAGTATAGTTTGAAATCTGGAAATACTTTGTTGTTTCCAAGATTGCTTTGAATAATCAGGGGCTTTTGTGGTTCCAAACAAATTTTAGGATTCTTGGTTTTAGTTCTGTAAAAAAAGCCAATGGTTTTGATGAAGATTGCATTGAATTTGTAAATTGATTTAGGTAAAATGGATATTTTAACAATATTTACTTTATCAACCCATGAACTTGGTCTATCTTTCCATTTGTCATCTTCAATTTCTTTTATCAGTGTCTTATAGTTATAGAGTTCAGGTCTTTCATCTCCTTGGTTAAATTCATAAGTAGGTATTTTTTTATTTTTGATGCAGTTTTAAATGGGGTTGCTTTCCTAATTTCTCTTTCTGATACTTTATAATTCATGTAGACAAATGCAGCCAATTTCTGCATGTTAATTTTGTGTCATATGACCTTACTGATTCACTTATTAGTTCTAGTAGTTTTTGGTGGAGTCCTCAGGATTTTTTATTTTAGTATCATGTCATCTACACACAAGTTGGATATACTTTATTTCTTTTTTTCTCTTAATGCTGTGACTAGGACTTCCAATACTATGTTGACAAAAAGTGGAGAGAGTGGGAACCCTTGTTTTGTTCTTGATCTTAAAGCAAAAGCTTTCAGCATTTCGCAATGGACTATGATGTTAGCTGTTATCATATCTGGCCTTTATTTTGTTGAAGTACATTCCTTTTATTCCCCCTTTGTTGAGTTTTTTATTTTAATGTTTGTTTGTTTTGTTTTTGAGAGAGTACAGCAGGGGAGGGGCAAAGAGAAAGAGATAGAGGACCTGAAGTGGGCTCTACACTGACAGCAGTGAGCCCAATGTGGGGCTTGAATTCACAAACTACAAGATCATGACCTGAGCTGAAGTCAGATGCTCAACCAACTGAACTACTCATGTGCCCTACTACTTTGTTTTTATCACGAATGGGTGTTGAATTTTGTCAAAAGGCTTTCCTGCATTTATTGAGTTACCCATGTGATTTTTATCCTTTGTTTTGTTAATGTAGTATATTCCATTCGTTGCTTTGTGGATGTTGAAACTTCCTTACATCTTGGATAAATCCCGCTTGATCATGGCATATGATCCTTTTAATGTATTGTTGAATTTGATTTGCTAATATTCTGTTGAGGAGTTTTACATCTATATTTATTGGGATTATTGGCCTGTAATTTCCTTGTGTTGTGGTATCTTTGTCGGCTTTGCGTATCAGACTAATAATGTTGATTTCATAAAATGAGTTTGCAAGGATTCCTTCATCTTCAATTGTTTGGAATAATTCAGGAAAGAGAGGTACTAACCCTTTTTGAAACGTTTGGCAGAATTCACCTGTGAAAGCTCTCTCATTCTGAGACTTTGGGTTTTGGAAGTTTTAAAATGATTGATTCAATTACATTACTTATAGTCAGTCTATTCAGATGTTGTATTTCTTCATGATTCAGTGTTGGAAGGTTGCATGCTTTAGATTTTCCAATTTGTTGGCATATACTTGTTCATAGTAGTTCATATGATACTTTGTATTTCGGTTGTGTCAGTTGTAATATCTTGTTCATTTCTGATTTTGTTTCTTTGGTCTCTTTCTCTCTCTTTTGATGAGTCTAGCTGAGGTTCATTGGTTTTTTTACTCACTCAGATCATATTTATCCCTTTAGTCATCTTAAATTCCTTCAAATTTGAGAATTTCCACAATCTTAAACTAACATTCCTTAATTATCATTACTTTTAATATGTCTTCTGTATTCTGTTATAAAAGAGAATAATAAAAACTATGCCAATTTTGATCATGTATCTGAAAGTTTAATGTGCTTATAATGATCAACTCTTTGTTAAATAAATATCATTCCATATAAAATATTTATCAGTTGTTCTAAATACATTTGCATTCATATTAGAGTAATAGCAAGAATGAAGGGCTTTGGCAGAAAAACATTTCATCTGAAAGTTTTTTTAGCAATGTTTAAAATATGTAAAATGTGAGTTTATAAATCAGATTCATTAACAAAACAATGAGCACAGTACTGATTGCAAAGGAAATCTCATTCTAGACAATACAGCCAACCTAGAAAAAAGACACATGAAAAGAAAGAAATTATTGAAGCTATTACACATATGACACACCCAGCTGGGAGTCCAGCTGCTCAAGGAAGTTGGTGGTTCTTGATCTTTGGGAATTCCTAATTAGAATATAAGTTGGAAATATAATAGAAAACATAAAAGAAAAAGAAATTCTAATATTAGTCTTAGCTCTTGTTTTGTGTCTTTAAATGTTAAAGAAGACAGAGTTATAAGAGCTTGGCTAAGTAAGCAATAAATAATTTTTATAACTACTGACTTTTGATACCAGTTATACTTTATCAAAGGTTCCAATATTCCATCACATATTTATCCCTACTTTCAGAATAGGCATGATTACCAATGGCTTGTGAACTGTAGGCTGCATTCTAAAGCTGCTGTATATGAATCAAATGGCATGCACTTAGGATGCATTTATATATTCCTTAAAAAACAGATTTTTCTTCTATTTGGTGCTCGCTACATACTTCTCTAAAGGGTTTTGCAATAGATGAGCCTTGATAGGATTATAAATCATAGCATGCTAGAATGAATGCTATAGAAATTGAATACATGGTACAATATTTTGCATGGTGATAATCACCTATACCTGAGAGCATATAAATATGTGATTAATTTATATTTTTATTTTAAGGAGCCCAAATAAATGTGTGCCCATATATTCTGTTATTTATGGTATTTCAAATTACTCCTTTACAGGTTTATAGGACTAATGTGACCTTCCCAAGGTCTGTGCTAGCAAAAGTAAAAGATTCAAATAATTTACCCAGAAAATGAAAATGAAAACAAAACCAAAACTGTAACAACTTTTACCTTTACACAATTGTCTGGATATTCGAGGTTAATCATGTTTGGGTTTGAATTCAAGTGGATTATTGCCTTTATTCTCTATTTCACTGCTAGTGAACCATATTTTCTAGGTTGATCAGTATGCAAGACAATGTATTCTCTGATTGATCAGTATGCAGCATTGGATTACTCCAGAGAACATTTGGGCATTTTCACGATGTCCTGCGGATTAACCTGCAGAGTATGCATTTTGGAGGGCAGGTACTGAAGGAGGAAACAAAACTGACTTAATGGTCTGGCACTGTGGAAGTTTGATCAACTCCCTGAGTGGAGGTCGCACCATCTTATGAAATCACTTGCCATATGACAGTAATCCTAAGATCTTTGGAAAATAAATGTACTTCATTGTTGTGGTAGAGCAATAAAACTGATTAAACAAAAAGTAGTGGCATTAATTTTTTGTTTTTAATTATAGACAATATTGATACTTATTCAGACATACTGATTTTCTAATGGTAGTAGCTGTTCCATGTTTGTGTGATTGTTTTAGGAGTGGAATTATATGGATACCTACTGCATTATATTCTCCAGCAATGATTTTAGACTTTTTGGTGTAGGTAATGGAATTCTTCAAGAGATTTCTGCCTTTGCACTCCCTGCTACTGGTCTTCCTCATACTAGAGGCGAAGTCATGTGAGGCTCTCAATTGAATACCAGGGCCCTTCCAGATTTTTAAAAATCTTCTGCTGTGAGAAGGAGAGAAGAAAGGAATTTCTCAGAAATCCAGTGTAGCTTCCAAAAATTAAGTGAAAATTAAATGTTCTACATTCTAGGTTTAATCTTATTTAAGGATCTCTGAATAACAGTTGGATTTTCACTTATTCTTTTAATTAGCATAGATCTTTGAGATAGGATAACCTCAGGGTGCCTGGGTGGCTCAGTCAGTTAAGCGTCTGACTTCAGCTCAGGTCATGATCTCACGGTTCATGGGTTCAAGCCCTGCGTTGGGCCCTGTGCTGACAGCTCAGAGTCTGGAGCCTGCTTCAGATTCTGTGTCTCCCTCACTCTCTTTGCACCTCCCCTGCTCACGAGCTCTTTCTGTCTCTCAAAAATAAATAAATATTAAATTTAAAAAAATAACTAGGATAATCTCAAGCAAATAAACAAATTGGGATGGAGGGAAGATAAGTAGGGGAAATTTTAAAGTATATGTTTTATTATCTCTCATAAGAATGACATGCTAATATAAAAACGAATCCGTGGAATCTTATAAAAAATGAATGCATGTAAGAGGACTGTATGCAAGAAATCTAGAGAGACATATAGTAGTGAATATTGCGGCACCTGGGTGACTTGGTCAGTTAAGTAACCGACTTCCGGCTCAGGTCATGATCTCACGGTTGGTGGGTTCGTTGGGCTCAAACCCACCAACCGTGAGATCATGATCTGAGCTGAAGTCGGATGCTTAACCAACTGAACCACCCAGGCGCCCCCAAAGGGATTCTAGATAAATGCGATAGAAAAACTTCTTTTACCTAAAATTTGACTTTTTGACTGACTTTACCTCTTCTGCCTAACCCTAAGTCTGTCTGAGAGCACAATGGCTCCCCTTAGATTCTTATAGTTAAATGGAATTGAAAGTGGAATGAATTTTTTTTTAAACGACGAAGACATTTATTGTACATGGGTATATTTTGGAATAAAGCATTAAGACCTTTAGCCAAGTAGATCTTACACACCAAAAACAAACAAAACCAGAAATACTGACCAAGCCTATTGTCAGTAGCAGTTGGAACCACAACAGATTTAATGTTCACTCTATTGGTGCTGCTGCTGGGGTGGGGATGGGGGGGGGCATTTTCAAAGCCCACAGGCGGCTGTGGAATGCTGGCAGCAAGAGCACATGGTTCCCCTCAGAGCCTGGGGCTGGTGGGATTCCGTACTCCCTCCAGTCAGCTTTCTCGGGTCTGTGCAGCTTTTTCTCACTCCTACACCCTCTGCTTTTGCCTCAGTGTAAGAGGTTTACTCTGCTTCCTCAAATACTTGGCAAACTTTTGACCCCCACTTTTCATCACACCTCCTCTACATCACACCTCCTCTGCCAGTCTGTTCTTTCAGTTATTTCTCCCACTACCTAGTGCTTTGATTCCCTTTGACGTTCTAAATTCACATCCGGTAAGTCAGTATCTCCATTTTTTTTTTTTTCCTTTTGGGTAGATCCATCCATATTAGGTGACCATCTAGTCAGAGCCATTTCCCTTAGATCAAGCTTCGGCCAGGCAGGTATCATGACGAGTACAAGGTGGTAAACCAGTGGGAGACTAGTTGTCTATTTTTTCAGCTACTATTGTGATTTAGATCTCTCTTTTTTTTTTTTTAATGTTTTATTTATTTCTAGGAGAGAGAGAGACAGCATGAGCAGGGGAGGGTCAGAGAGAGAGGGAGTCACAGACTCTGAAATAGGCTCCAGGCTCTGAGCTGGCAGTCAGCACAGCGCCCGACGTGGGGCTTGAACCCATCATGACCTAAGCGAAAGTCGGACGCTTAACCAGCTAAGCCACCCAGGCGCCCCTGTGATTTAGATCTCTTAAAGGAGGCTTGAGACTTAAATGTTAAAATCATGGTCCCTGAGAGCTGACATACATGTTTAGTGACACTTAAAATATAATCACGTTTGCGATTCATATGATGTGGTAATTTATGGTAATTTTCACAGAAACAAATTGAGATTGATGGTAAAAGTTTTCTCATTTCTTTGAGAGAAAGAACAAGAGTTGTAGTGCAATATATGGCAGTTCTTCCAGTACATGGCCCACCAAGAAAGGATTTCCTCTTGGGGTAACAGGTAGGAGACAGTGTTTGAAGTGAGCATTGAAACTGACAATATTGCCCCAAACTGTGAAGTATTATATTAGAGCTCGTTTCTAGAGCTACAGAGATACACTAAGTAGTCTCACCTAAAACGGAATTTTTGAATAACTGCAATGGGAGAAAATAAACGGGCATAAAGAGCTAAATAAATGGAAACAACTATTGTCTAGAAGTCTAAATACAACATGAAACAGCATAAGATATGGAAGATGAATGAATGACACACCCAGAAAAAAGCAAGTAACTGCTGAAAAGCAAGGGAAGGCGGGGCACATTGATGACTCAGTCGGTTAAGCATCCCACTCTTGATTTGGGCTCAGGTCTTGATCTCATGGGTTGTGAGATCGAGCCCCATGTTGGGGTTCCATTGACAGCTTGGGATTCTCTCTGCCCTTCCCCTGTGCTCACTCTTGTTCTCTCTCTCAAAGTAAATAAACTTTAAAAAAAGGAAGGGGATGGGGGAGGGACATCTTCCATAGGTATAATACTATGATAGTTACTAGTGAGACCAGATTCAAAGTGGCTACCAAAATCCTCCTAATACTATTTACCACTGGTGGAGTAAAATAGTTAAAATTGGTAAGTTTATATGGCTATCAATAGATTGTATAAGTTCAGGTTTCTTCAATTTGAGTAAATTTACTTAGATAGGCTTTACATGATGGAACAATTTTAAGCCTTGCTATAAATATATTTATAATATATTTATTAGTTAAGGAAATATTTTTTCTAGATCATCTTCTGTGGTAGCCACTCTGTGACACATTGAAGAAACATAGGTAAGACACACTTACTGTCCTCAAGATATTCATAAGCTATTAGAGATAATTAGTATTATAATTCTTTTAGTTATAAGTAAAAAAGAAAAAGAATCACAAACCCAAACTGGCTTACACTAAAGAGATTTTGAACTAAAACAATATCGCCAAAATTGAAGAGTTGATGACTTTTTGTTCTGATGGGACTCATTTTCAGCCTCAAAATAAGGATTAGCTGGAAGCTCCCTAAAACCTTAGTGGTCCCAAATATTGTATTCTGTTTGCACCAAGCCAGCAGAAGAATTGTAGTCAAAGACCTGTAATTCCCAGCAAAAGTTCTGAGATTATTTTCAACCAGTCCATCCATGAACTACCTTTTCTAAAAGCATGCATGTGCAGGTGACTTATGCTAGTGTTTTCTGAAGAGGATGGGATAAACTTATCAATGTGATTAGGAATGTTAAGTAAGTTGATTGCCTCAAGCTGATGAGAGCCTATCCTCTTAAGATGAGGGTGTGGTAAATTCCACTCTGAACTTTCAACAAGGAAATCCGGATCTGGTTAGGAAGGGGAGAAGGAAAGAAATTCTGTTATTCCGAAACAAGTTCACTCTAGACATTACCAACAGAAGACTGAAAATGTTATGTTTTCCATGTTGTGATAAATACAAGCGCAAGTGTTATGGTAGGGTGGAAAAGAAAGACATGACTTCCCTGACTATGTCAGGTGAGAATTAAAAGATGGGTCCATATTAATTAGAAGAGGTGAAGGTGAGAGTGGGGTAGCATTCCAGAAATAGAGGGTGGTCTGAACAAATACACAAACCAAAATGAGGAAAAATAAACAGTCCAGAAGAACAGTTAGTAACTTCATGGTATTAAAGAATAGAATTAGAACAGGGAATAGTAGGTGATGAAGCCAGAGATATTTAAATGTGCTGGATTATTGTAGGCAATGTCATGGTAATGATAATTAATCCTGTGAGTATTAGGGAGCCAAAGTAAATTTTCAGAATAGGGGATAGAATCAAATTTGTTTTTAATTCATTGATGCTGACTAGTGTGGAGGATGGCTTTAAGATGATCAAGAATAATGGCAGGAAGACCATTCGGGATATTATAAGCATCTGGATAAAATTGATAAGGACCTAAAGTAGGCTTCAATGATAGTAAAAATAGAGACAGAAACAGAACTGAGGAACTATTTAGGAGGTAAAATTTACTGGGTATGGAAATTAATTGGATGAGGGAATGAGGGACAGGGGTTGGAGGGGACATCAATGATCTGTCCTGGATTTCTACCTTGGTTGCCCTAGATCAGGGATTGGCAAACGTTTTCTGCATAGGGCCAGATAATACTTATTTTAAGGTTGCAGGTCATAAAATCTCCGTTGCAACTACCCCGCTCTGCTTTGTAAGTCCAAATCAGCCAGAGATAATATATGAATGTGTGGGGATGATTATGTCCCAATTCAAACTTATTTTCAAGTGGGTGGGCCAAATTTGGCTCTCTGCCTGTGATTTGGTGATTCTTGTCCTAGTTGAAGAATAGTGTCATTACTAGCTTAAAAAAAAAAAAAGGAGAAAGAGCAGGAATCTCAGAGGTCAGGAGGTCCCTGTTGGTTGTTAAGTTTAACAATATCTGCAGAAATTTCAGTAGGATTTGTACACAGGTGGTTGAGTGTGGAAGGGATGTGTGTATGATCAGATCATACATAGTTTAGATTCTTCAGGATAAAAATGATTTGAAATCTTGACTCTGGATAAAATTACTTAGCATGGTGAGGAATACATCTAGAACAGAACACTAAAAATGTGAATGGTTTTACAAATGTCTGTTCTAGACGCTGAAGAAGAGAGCAGTACAGGGATGGCTTTCGTTCTCCTGGAGGTCTCAGGCTAGCTGGAGAAGAAATGTTCGATGGAATGTCTCGAAAATTCACTCTATCTGAAAGCCATAATCACAATTGTGGTGTCTTTGCTGTCCAAACCAGGTAAGCAATGCCCTTCTAAAATGATGCCTTATTATGTGTTAGTTCTATATACATGTATGTTACCTCAGGTACATATATACCTCATTTGGGGGCATCACAAAATCTCAGGAACAGAGAAATAATAAAATCAAGTGAAATAATGAATGAAATGAAATAATGAAATGAAAAGGGTATCCATACTAAACAATGTTGTATACCTGATCAATTTTATCCTCCATGATCAATTTCATTGTAAGGATATCCATATTATTATACCTTTTGATTTAGGTATTACTAATGTGTTCCTAATGGGAAATAGAATTCAATGATTTTCCTATTGTTATTTATCTAGTATTTAAAAGATACACACACACACACACATATATGTATATATATACATATATGTACTCGTCCAAAAGTAAATATGGTGATTTTTTATTAGGCCTCATTGCTTCACTATTTAAATTAAAGAAGCCAACACTGAAGATATTTAAATGATTCTTTATCAGATTTGAAAAGAGGCAATGTATAAATGCAGATATTTCCACATTTCCCAGTTAGGAGACATTGTAAGGAAAAGTGTCATAGAGCTATTTTATCAAATCATGGAGAAGTTTTTATAATCTCTCATTTTGGGGGCACCTGGGTGGCTCGGTCAGTGAAGTGTCTGACTTCAGGTCAGGTAACGATCACAAGGCTGGTGAGTTCATGCCCTGTGTTGGGCTCTCTGCTGTCAGCACAGAGCCTGCTTCAGTTCCTCTCTTCCTCTCTCTCTGCCTCTCCCCAATTCGTGCTTTCTCTCTGTCTCAAAAATAAAAACATCAAATTGCTTTTTAAATCTCTCATTTTATTTTGAGCCCACATCTTTTCTTGCCGATTTGCTTTGAAGAGAGAAAAATTAGTGATCTCATTGTTTGGAGTGTAGATGGACTCAAAGCCATTTTTCTATAGGCTGTGCTCCTTCCTTTGTGTTTGTCTTTGTGTTTGTCTTTGTGTTGTGGTTGGCTTGCCTCTACACAAAAAACGAAACAGACCTCAAATAGATCTTGTTTATCTGTTGATATTGCAAAATATAGATCTCTAAATGGGCTCTCTCTTGCAGGGTTAAGAGATAACAATGGCTTCATTGTTTGAATATGAGTTTCTCCCAATAAAATGTGGGAATCAATAAAGAAATAGAAGAAATATTTCTTTTCTGTGACACCTTATTATTACATCAACTTTTGTGAGCCACATCTGTGGGCTGAACCTAATGGAAAGCAGAGCCATGAAGATTCTGGAAATTGGCAGCATCTGATGATCCAAAGAGGAGGGTAGGAACTGTAATGTGGAAGGGGGGGGGGAGGGAGAGACTCCTGGAAGTGCTCAAATCCAACAGAGCTGCATCTTTAAGTAAATTTACCTCCTCAAAATGACTTACTGTGAGGGATAACACCATTTTAGTCCCTAACTTAAAGCCTCTGTAGCTTAATGTGTTGAAGAAACTATACATAGCATACTAGAAACATATTTAGAAATATTTACTAACTTCATACTAAGTAAACTCTTAATAGTCACATCTAGTGATTTCTAGAATATAACATGAAGAGGTTGCACAAGATGATTTTTTAAAGAAATTTTTTATAGTTTATTTTTGAGACAGAGAGAGAGAGAGAGAGAGAGAGAGAGAGAGCATGAGTGGGGGAGGGGCAGATAGAGAGGGAGACACAGAATCTGAAGCAGGCTCCAGCCTCTGAGCTGTCAGCATAGAGCCTGATGTGGGGCTTGAACCCACAAACCGTGAGATCTAACCTGAGCTGAAGTCGGATGCTTAACTGACTGAGCCACCCAGGCGCCCTGAACAAGATGATTATTGAAGTCAGATAGACTATAGTTCCAATCCTAGATCTATCATCACAGGCTATGTGACTTTAAGTAGCTAACTTAGGCCCTCTGAGCCTCCATTTCCTGTAGAAAAATGAGAATTAAACCTCTGGTAAATCTGACTAAGCTAAATGCTTGACAGATAAGCCCCAAACTATATTATCTTAAGATAACAAAAGTTTTTGTTTCACTCACTTAAGGGCCTAACATGGGTGTCCCTGGTTGGGCAGCATTCTTGAGCATTTCTTCTCAAAGGGGTGACTCAGTGACCCACGTTCTTTCCATATAGTGGTTCTGCCCTCCCCTACGTCCTTAGAGTCATCTCTACTCAGCTGGCAGATAGAAGCCAGCATGGAGGGTGGTCCTTGAGGAGATTTTGTAGGTTTGACCAGAAAGGGAAAACACTACTTCTATCTATATTCCACAGGACAGAATTCAGTTCCAAGATGGCTCCTAATTTGAAAGCCGGGGAAAGATTATCTAAGTGCCCAGCAAGAAGAGTACTGGGACCAGAGTGAAGCAAACAAAATACCTAGGATACAAACTTAAGCCATTTGTTCCCAACGTCAGACAAGTGAAGGGTCTTTTGAGTGCAGAACTGGTATCTTTAGCTACTTGAGGGTGAGTACCTTCTACATTTTTCACCCCTAGATACCTCTCTCTTGCCTCATCCTAGTCTCTGCCCAAAGTAACCAGTTTGCAGAGGAAATAGCTAGTTGCTGCCCAAATCCATCTACCTATCAGGACTACCATGAACATAAAATGTCTGGTGCCCCATGCTTACCCCTTTCATTATCACATATAGAAACAAAAATTATTTCTCCTTCTTTTTCATTCCAATAAAGTTGCAATAATTACACTTCTGCAGTTTTAAAAATCCACAGTAACCATCCCCTACTTAAAGTGTGCCAATTCGGTCATTCTATATTGTTTTAAAATACAGATGTTTAAAACTTAAATAATGTTAAAATTCTTCTTTTTGAAAATGCCTTATTTATTTCTGAGAGAGAAAGAGAGAGAGAGACAGCATGAGCAGGGGAGGGTCAGAGAGAAGGAGATACAGAATCTGAAACAACACAGAGCCCGACGCAGGGCTCAAACCCACAAACTGCAAGATCATGACCTGAGCCGAAGTCGTATGCTTAACCAACAGCCACCCAAGCACCCCAATAATGTTAAAATTCTTAACAGCCTTTATTCCAGACACTGAAATATTTAGTGGCAGGATATGAACTAGCCAGAACAGTATACAGCCCCAGAGATTTTCTGCTACTTAACTTCTTTGAAAATAAGTTTTGGTCTGTACATCTTGATTTCTTAATAGCTTTTGGATGCACAGCATTTCTCTCAACCATTGCTCCCTTAAAATTCAGTGAGGCATTGTTAGGGCGTGCTTTCCCATAATGAATGCATTATAGTAATCGTTACAGGAAAGAAAAGACAAGAATGGCTGTAGCGTAATCTTCAAAATGTTTACATGGCTCTAATGTTGGTCATTTTAGGGAAACTGCCAACAGACTCATGAAGCAGTAAACATGCATTCTGTATTTAGAGAAGTAGTTTAACTTTCAGGATAGCCAATTCCAACTTCAGTTTATCTTGCTTTATGTACAGAAGAGCTGTTTGAGTTTTGACAGCTTATGAGCAAACCATTCTACACAATGTGGCTGTTGATCAGCTATGGAAAGAAGAGGACGTTCTATGAAAAGGCTGCAACTGGAACTAGTTGCTGTTATGAGTTGATGAAGTTTTTATTGTTAATTAAGTCTGGAAGAATCTCTTCCTCTACGAAGACGACAGAAATCCAGAGTCATGCTGTTGTTTCTTTTTTTTGCCTTTCTTTGTCTGGAAATTTTGCACTAGCCATTGGTAAATTTATCTGTTCATTTGGCAGACATCAACATATTTATTATGTCTTTATGGGGGCCTAGCAATGCACTGGCTGTGTAAAAAGGCATAGCAGATTAGAATGCACCTTGTCTTCGAGAAGCTTCTGATTGGGTAAAAGATAGGAATGCGTACCTACCTAGCTGTGCTGTGTGGTGGGGCATGTAAGTGCCATAAAAGACATCAAGATAGTCTCCTCCATACAAGGGAGCTCTGTGTGGTTTTTTGCAGAGATGGCATTTCAGCTAGAGGAAAACTCAACATTTCAACATACAAAGATCATGGTGCAGGGTGTGGTCGTAGTGACATGGAGGGTGCAGAGAAACAATAAGAACAAAGATACATTAGTCAAATTCTCACATTAAGGATTTTTTTCCAAAGCACACCTGCATTATAATTAGTACATTTTAAATAGATATTAATAATGATTTCTGATATATTATCATAGTGTCATACACGGAGCATCATTGGTTCTCTTTATAGCCACACAGTCAGAACTTTCCATGGCCCACCTGCTTGGACACCAAGTGCTCAGCAAGCTCTCACGTTTTTCTGGGCCCTGGAATATTTATCAAATGATTGAATGTACTTATAACCCTGCTTGACTTTGAAGAAAATCTTAGACATCATATAATTTCGTGCTTACGTATTTTGGCATTTATTGCTGAAAGATAAGAACTCTTTGTAAATACCATCCACAAACCATTATCACATCTCAAAAATTAAAGGTAGTTTCTTAATGTCATCAAATGTTGGAGAAATAAAATTTCCCCAATAATCTCATAACAGTTTCTTATTGAGATGATTTGCTCAAAATTAGATGTAAGCAAGGCCTGTCGATTACTTTTGGCTTATATACGTCTTAGGTCTCTTTCGGGAAACAAGTTCCCCTTTGTAAATTATTTGTTGAAAAACTAGCATCCGTGTGAGTTTCTCTCATTTTATATTTTGCTGATTGCAGCCGCTATGTGATTTGACACAACTCTGAGTGGGAGAAAACTAACAAATCGAGCATCCATGTTCCTCCATCTACTCTCTGCTATAAAATATTACTCTCGGAGTGCCTGGGTGGCTCTGTAGGTTTAATATCTGACTTCGGCTCAGATCATGATTTCACGGTTCCTGACTTCCCACATGGAGCTTGCTGTTGCCAGTGCAGAGCCTGCTTTGGATCCTTTGCTCCCCCCACCCCTCGCCCACTCACACTCTTTCTCTCTCAAAAATAAACACTTAAAATCTTATTAAAAACATATGACTCTTATACTTTGGCAATGTTCAAACAAAGATTCAACTCCTCCCAAACTCCATCTCCAAGACTATTTCTGTGTTTTTCTAAGTATCCCCTGGTTCCAGCCTAGAGCCATTCACTTCTTCAGCTAAAATCACCCCCAAGTGGGGGAAAGTCAGAGAGAGAGGGAGACACAGAATCCAAAGCAGGTTCCAGGCTCCCAACTGTTAACACAGAGCCCCATGTGGGGCTCAAACTCATGAGCCATGAGATCATGAGCTGAGCTGAAGTCGGACACTCAACCGACTAAACCACCCAGGCACCCCGTTATTTTCTAAATCTAATGTCTATATCTTTTCTAGCCTTTGCCTGGAGTTTCACTGCTCCTGTTCAACCTAATGAATCTTGTACTTGATTCCAACTTCTTCACTTGCCACTTTGTTTTCTACCTGCTTGAGTCCTATACTCTTACTTGTCTTTGGACTGCAAATCCTTATGCTCTCTCTTTCTACTCAAAACCTTATTTGCTGTTCTTTCCAGTTTAGTTATGACAGTTCTCAGTTTTGTAAATTCAGTTTCTTCATGAGACTGAAGCAATGAAACCACAAATGATGCACATGCTTATATGTGTATAAATTTACCATTTACAAGCGATACAAATGTACATATCACTATTCTAACACTCAAATTCAGCTTATTCTCTAAACAAAGAAAGGAAGAACTCATACTGCATGTCAATAAAAGAGGACTGAATTTGTTTATTGTCCAGTTGATAGAAAAAATTGACCTTCTAGACTTTGAGGCCGAACTTTGCAAAGCAAAGCTTGCTACTTCTACTAGTACCTTCAATACATACCACAAACATTTATATGGAGGATGGATCCGTGTGTGTGTGTGTGTAAGTTCCCTAAGCAAGAGTACGACATTCCCAATGGCTGTCGCTACATGAAAAGAGCTTTTTATGGTGATTGTATTTATTAGTCAAGTATTGTGATGTGTTGACTGACAACACTTTTGGAAACGAAAATACATTTTGATTTTTAAAACTAATAAGGAATATACTATCATATGGCATGTGTGTGCATGCACACACACACATACACACAACTCTACATGAAAAGAAAATGACCTCCTTTTTACTGTCTTGCATGTCTTGCAGTTGTTCCAGACGGGCTGGTTCTCAACTCTTGTCTAGGCAAGTCTAGGGAAGGGTCCTTCACACTGCAAACCACAACTCATTGGTAGCTTGTAATATGAATTTAGTAGCTCATGATCACTATTTCTTATATTTAAATAGCAAAGAATAGACATTTGGACTCTTTTCCATAACTTGGCCATTGTTGAAAGCACTGCTGTAAACACTGGGGTGCATGTGCCTCCACGAATCAGCACTCCTGTATCCTTTGGATAAATTCCTAGTAGTGCTATTGCTGGGTCTTAGGGTGGTTCTATTTTTCACTTTTTTGAGGAAACTATACACTGTTTTCCAGAGCAGCTGCACCAGTTTGGATTCCCACCAATGGTTCAAGAGGCTTCCCGTTTCCCCACATCCTCACCAAAATAGCCTCTAACACATGCAATAAAGTTACATATTTGTTTGTAAAAGTTTTGTTTCAGTTGTGTGTACAAGTGTAAAAATTGTGTGTATGTATGTTTTCTGGGAGAGATATGTATATAGATTATATATATGATATATATTTTATAAATATAGATATATTTTTTGCTAGAGGTTTAAGTTAAAAAGGTAAGAGAGTGCTAGCTCTAACTTATTCTTGAATCTTCTCAGGACTATTATTTTGTCCTCTCAGTGGTATTGAGGGAAGTAGCATTGCCAAGTGGATTTGGAATGGGAGAGACTTACTAGGATTCTGTAATGGGAGGGATAGACAATTCAAGAATATCTATAACAAGTAAGTTTTTACACTTGATCTCAGCCAAAAGGCTGAGAAGCAATAGAGCAAGTAGGTTTTTACATGACCTTTATTTTTATTTGTATAGTAATGGAAAGGAGAGGGAAGGTGGAAAGGGGAGAAGAAAAGGAGGGAGTAAAAGAGGGATGAAAAGGAAGGATAGAAGATGAAATGCAAGCAATAAAGTCTAATCACCTAGAATACGTGTACGTGCTTCTCTTATCAGAGCTGATGACCATCACCTTACAGCGTCATAAGGGATTATCCCAAGAACATACAGATGGTGGGCGAGATGCTTAAAGAATATGAGAGATCTCTACAAAGATTTGTTTGAAAATTTTTAACGTTAGAAATTATAGATCAATACATATTAACTCCAGCACGTATAAAAATATTGGAGCGTACCTCCAGAAAATCAATTTGTAAACACTAAGATTGCAGACCAATAACTAACATGAGATAGAAGAGCAAATTATCAAAGACCAATCTAATAGCCTTTGCTGACAGAGCAAGGCATGTTGTAGAGAGCAGAAAAGCAATAAACGCAATATATCTCAACCTCAGGATGGCCTTTGATTTTGTCCCATATGACACAGTCATCAACAAGCAGAGAAAATATAGCTTAAACCAGTATTTCTCAAACTGTGCATTGTGACCCCCAAGGTTATCATGAAAAGGTACAGACAGGTCACAGAATTTGCTGCTGTATTTCTTTCCCATAGTGCCTGAGCCAGAGGAAGTCCCAATATGTGGAATACTTTCTAAGTATTTAAGATGTGAAGAATTTAAATCGTGTTAATATATTGTTATTTAACAAACAGCAAGCACTACTAATAACTCATTTAGTCCTCACAACAGCTCTAAGAGATAGATACTGTTGTTTACAGATGAGGAAACTGATGCACCAAGAGGTGAACTAACTTGCCTAGATTTCATACTAATAATTGGCAGGAAAGAGTTGGTCATGATTTCAAGCAGTTTGAATCCAGAGTCAGGACCTTTAGCCATTGGACTATAGTGTTTCTCCAAATGTAGAACAGAAAACACAGTGCTTGCACATGATGTACTCCATAGATAACTACTGGCAAGTTAATTTTGTGTGTCAACTAGACTGGGCAAAGGAATGCCCAAGGAGTTGGTAAAACATTATTTTGGTGTGTGTCATTGAGGAGCTGAATAGGACAAAGTGGCAGAGGAAGGGAGAATTCTCTCTCTCTTTCTTCTCTCTGCCTGAGCTGAGACATCCAACTTCTGATTTTGGACATCTGTGCTCCTGGTTCTGGGCTTTTGAACTTGACCAAAACTTAGACCATCAGCCCTTGATCCTCAGGTCTTTGGACTGAGACTGAATGACATTTGATTCTCCAGCAGCTTGCAGATTTCAGATCATGAAACTAGTCAATTCATTCACCACCCTATATTACCCCAGTTTACAAGTGAAGAAACTGACATGTGATTAATTTAAGCACTTTCGTAAAGATAATAAGGATGTGCTCAGAGATATTCAATGAGGCAGAATGTTGTGCCAAAAAGCTATTGAATTCATTTGTAGGAGAGGGGAGAGAGTGTAAGCTCCCCAGGCAGTGTGGTCTTAAGAAGACTGATGAAATCATAAAAGCAAATGGAATTGAAAGAGCTGTTCAAAGACAAACTTTTGCTGAGTAGAACCACGGTTTCAGACAGCTGAAAGAGATCAGATATTTTAAAAAATGTTTATTTATTTATTTTGAGAGATAGAGACCAGGGGCAGGGGAGGGGCAGAGAGAGAGGGGAGAGAGAGAGAGAGAGAGAGAGAGAGAGAGAGAGAGAGAGAGAGAGAACCCTAAGCAGGATCCTTGCTGTCAGCCCAGAGCCTGATATGGGGCTCGAACTCAGGAACCATGAGATCTTGACCTGAGCTGAAATCTAAAGTCGGACACTCAACTGGCTGAGCCACCCAGGCACCCCAGAGACCAGATTTTTTTTTTTTTGATAGCACCAATCAAACATTTGTAGGTAGTTCATCAGAAGAGGTTTCTTTATTCTTGAAAAAAAAATCTTTAAAGAATAGATGAATTTGGGTGTTTCCCTGAGAAGAAAGCTAATTCGATATTTCAATTGAACTTTAACTTGAAATGTTTTGAATAAAAAGCAGCTTCTCCTGTTGAACTTGTTTCAACAGGAAGCTGAAAACTCTTGTTATCTTAAATGGATGAAAACAATTTTAACCTATCTATAAACATTTTTATATTCTTCGGGGGTAGATTAAGTTTACACATTTGCTCTTGAATTTGCCATGTCTTCATTTTCCCCTCCATTCATGCTTGTGTGCTCTGTGTCTGTAGATTTCCAAAGAATTGTAGAAGAGAAATAAAAGCAAGAGCATTCGGGGAGAAATGATTGTTTCTTCCATATGTAGAGGGCTGGTCTAGGACAGCCACCTGCTCACCACACACAGCCTTGCTGCTCGATTTTGTGTGTGACAGATTGTCAAATGAAATGTTTATTCTGCCCCTTTTCATTCTCTCTCTCTGTTTGTTTGTTATTCTAAAAATAGAATATTTAGAACAGAAAAGCTTCTCTCCACTACAAGAGGTCATTTTTTGTTTTTTAATGTTCCAATAGTTTTCCTAAGTGAGCAAATCAAACATGAGAAGATACAATGTTTCAAATAAATCTACAAATATACGTGGGGATCATTAGGATGAGGCCAACTCAAAGGAGGATATTTAGAAGTCTCTATTTATTTTAGAAATCAAAAATAAACATTGATTACTTAATATGTATCCCAAATCTTTGTCTCTAATATCTGAAGTTATTTTCAGAGGAGATATAGCAGGTTCTTTTCCTTTTACAGTATATTTATTTATTTTGAGAAAGAGAGAGAGCATGTGTGTGAGTGAGGGAGGGGGCGGAGAGAGAAAGAGAGAGCACATGAGACAGAGAGAGAGAGAAAGAATCCCAAGCAGGCTCTGCACTGACAGTACAAAGCTCAAATGGGGTCTCAAACTCACAAACTGTGAGATCATGACCTGAGTCAAAATCAAGAGTTGGAGGCTTAACCAACTGAGCCACCCAGGTGCCCTGAGCTATAGTAGGTTTTTAATAAATGTTGAACAAATTACTGTATAACTGCAACATACCTTGGGTTTTGTGTGGTGTTTTATATAGAGTCTCATAAAAAAAAAAGATTCCCTCAACCGAAATACAAGGAATGTACTTCATCACTGACATATCTCTGACTGTTAACAAAATAAAATGAGTTTGTAATATTTAACAAAAGGCTTTCAAATTATCTCTGCTCAGTTCTTTACTCTTCTCAATATTTTGTACCTGGACAGTGAACATCTCCACCTCCAAATTTCTCTCTGCTCCGTTTTCAACCCCCATCTAAAATTGACACCCAATGGCTCAGTTGGTTAAGCACCCGACTTCAGCTCAGGTCATGATTTCACGGTTTGTGGGTTCGAGCCCCACATTGGGCTCTGCACTGAAAGCTCAGAGCCTGGAGCCTGCTCTGGATTCTGCATCTCCCTCTCTCCCTGTCTCTCTCTGTCTCAAAAATAAAATAACATTAAAAACGTAAAATGAAATAAAAATAAAATAAAATAAAATAGACACCCAAATCCAGACAACTCATCTCTTAAATCCCTTGTCTTTCATTTCCTTTTTTGTTTGTTTCTGTTTCCTTATAAACAGCTACTCTCCTTTTACTTTTTGTTATAAAATATATATATAACATAAAATTTATCATTTTGACCATTCTTTAATGTACATGTCTGTGGCATGAAGTACATTCACATTATGCAACTATCACAAATATCCATCTTCAGAATATTTTCATCTTTCCAAACTTAATCTCTATACTCATTAAACAGGACAGAATCCTTGTAACCACATTCCACTTTGTGTTTCTATGAATTTGACTCTTAGGTACTTCATATAAGTGGAATGATACAATATTCGTCTCTTTGTGATTGGCTTATTTTACTTAGGATAATGTCTCTAAGCTTTATCATATTATAGCACATGTCAGAAAATCCTTCCTTCTTAAGGCTGCATAATATTGTATTATATATTATATATGGTGTATTGTGTATATAATATAATATATTGTATATTGCATGTATTTACATATATATACATTTACATATATGTATATTGCTACATTTCATTTTTCTATTCATCTTTTCATGCCATTATGAATAGATATACAGATATCTGTTTGAAACCCTGATTTCAATTCTTTTGGGTATATGCCCAGAAGTTCAATTGCTGTACATTATGGTAATTCTGATTATTTTTGAGAAACTGCCACACTGTTTTGCATAGCATCTGTACCATTTTACATTTTCACCAACAGTGTATAAGGGTTTCAATTTATCTATATTCTCACTAAGATTTATTCTTTTCAGGTTTTGTTTTGTTTTAAGTAATAGCTATCCTACTAGGTCTGAAGACTACGACTTCATTAGTTTGCATCCAGATATTCCATTTTGCCAACCATTTTGGGACATTTCAACCATTTGTTGAAAAGATGATCCTTTCTTCATTGAGTTGTTATCATTGCTTCATTGAAAATCATTTGACCATATATGCAATAGTTTGTTTCTGGGCTCTCTTACCTATTCCGTCAGTCTATCTCTTTGTCTTTATGCCAGTATTACATCCTGTTTTTAGTACTATAGCTTTGTAACAAGTTTTGACATCAAGAAGTAGGAGATGTCTAACTGTTCTTTTTCAAGATTGTTTGGGCTCTGAACAGTCCTTTGAGATATCATGTAAGTTTTAAGATAGAATTTTCTATTCCTGCAGATTCATTGGAATCTTGGTAAGAATTGAATTAACTCTTTAGATTGCTTTAAATAAGGCTGACATAATAAATATGTTCATCTGTGACCGGAAATACTTTTACTGCTTCCTTCCCAATTTGGATTCCTTTTATTTCTTTTTCTTGCAGAGTATTCTGGCAAGGATTTCCAGTACTATGTTGAGTAGAAGTGGTAGAAGTGGCAAAAGCAGACATCCCCTCACCTTGTTTCTGACTTAGGCTTAAAGTCTTTTACCATTGAATATGATGTTGGCTCTGGGTTTTTCTTTTTTCTTTTTTTTTTTTTTAAATGTTTTATTTATTTCTAGGAGACAGAGAGAGACAGTGTGAGCAGGGGAGGATCGGAGAGAGAGGGAGTCACAGACTGAAACAGGCTCCAGGCTCTGAGCTGGCAGTCAGCACAGAGCCCGACGCGGGGCTCGAACCCACGAACGCGAGATCATGACCTAAGCGAAAGTCGGACGCTTAACCGACTAAGCCACCCAGGCGCCCCGGCTCTGGGTTTTTCATATATGCTTTTGTTATGTCATGGTAGTTTCCATCTATTCCTAGTTTTCTGAGTGTTTCTATCATGAGACAGTATTGAATTTTGGCAAATGCTTTTTCTTCATTCATTCAGATAATCATAATTTTTTTTCTTTTATACTGTTAATGTGTTCTATTGCACTGATTGATTTTTGAATGCTGAACCATCCTTGCATTCCATGAATAAATCCCACTTGCTCATGGTGTATAATCTTTCTTCTAGTAGTACACTGTTGAATTTGCATTGCTAGTATTCTAAGGAATTTTGCATCAGTATTCATAAAATATTGACTTGCACCCTTCTGTTCTTATAGTGTCTTTTTCTGGCTTTGCTTTCAGGATTATTTTCATTTTAACTCTTTTTTTTTTAACATTTATTCATTTTTGAGAGACAGAGAGAGACAGAGCTCAAGCAGAAGTAGGGCAGAGAGAGACATACACACAGAATCCAAAACAAGCTCCAGGCTCTGAGCTGTCAGCACAGAGCCCTACACAGGGCTTGAACTCACGAACTGTGAGGTCATGACCTGAGCCAAAGTTGGACATTTAACCAGCTGAGCCACCCAGGTGCCCCAGGATTGTTTTATTTTAAAATTAAGAAACACATTGAAGCTATCTTATTCCTTTCAGCTTTTCAGTTTTCATATCACCTGGTAGATCCTCCGTATTTCTTGGAAGTCCAACTGGAGCATTTGGAGTAGGGAGTGGAGTGTGGGACTGAGTTTCCTTTGGCAGGCAAGGGAAGGTGGCAAATTGCAAACATCTATGATTTAATATCCTTTCTTTATTCTCATCACAAATGAATTAGTAAACTTCATTGCATTCTGTAATGGGAGATAAGCATTCTAAGAAAAGGCTTTAAGAAGGAGCAACAGTGGTTAAAGTTCATGTGAAGCATTCAATGCTGCCCCAAATCTCTTTTTTTTCTATCATGGATTCCCAATGCTGTTGTGTTTATTATTGTTTTGCTTAAATACCTTCAAACATAAAGTTATCTGTAAATGACCTCCATACAAGCCTCTTATAAAAAATCAAATTATATTTAGAAATGAAATACAGATTCTACCAAAATGAATAGTACAAATTAACAATTTCATGTGACAAATGATGTTGTTTCCTTTTCAAAAACAAAATGTTGGCTCACGTCATGCCGGGTGCTACCACAAAAAAAACATTTGTAGTTCATCATGCCTAAACTATTACTTACTTTATTTTGATGACTCAGGTTTTCCAACACTTGTCTTTATATAAATTATTGCAAAAGAGTTATTTACAGGCTATTCTGTCTGTGATGTTATTTAGACTTCCCCTGACTTGTCACTAGCACTTAAATATTTATTCTGCCTTTGTTATTTTTCCATTAACCTGGGATCGCTAAAACAGTGCTATTCTATACAGCAAACCCAGACTGAAATGTGGACACCGAAACAGCTTGGCAGTAGTCTACGTGTAAGGAGCTCATCCAAATGATCCCATACTTATGTTAATTTTTAGATGAGCATTAAAATGAAAACCTCAAATGTATAGTTCCAAATGGTGAGTTTACAAATCTATCCCCAAATCATTGGAAAAACTCGTAAAAAGAAACAGTTATTGATTGGAAAAGAATGAGGAGGAAGATTGAGGAGAGCTAAAAAACTCACGGGCCAATGAGGACAGGAAGTTTTATGTGGGAGTGTTCTTGGGTAAAGCTTTAAGGCAAGCAGGGCGTTGCCTCGGAGCCTCCCAGAGGTGTGTGAGGCATGGGTTGAAGGGATATGGTGAAAGGCAGTATTCAAGGACCAAAGAATGATAAGAACGAAATTGATACCTGGAAGGAAACAAATGACCCTTCCAAGGAAGGGAAGCAATGGGCCTGGGTCCAGTTGGAGAAGTGGTTTCAAGGAAACCAACGGGAGCAGAGGCTGGAGGCTAAAGGCCACAGAGAGGTGCTGACTGTCATTGTCACTGATTACATTCCTGCAGGTGGATCTCCAGAGTCAAGAAAGGATGAAAAATGGACTGTAACTTTTGGAATAAACAGCTTCAATAAACAGATAAGATAAAAACTTCATCAAGGCCTGGCTCTTATTGAAGCTGATATACGGAGACATAGTATACAAGCAACTAAGCCGAAGTAGGACAGGAGTCAAAGTGACCACAGAAGGAATAGCAATGTTGTCTTCTGGCTCTTTGCTCCTCATTGCAGCAGAGTTGTGGGAACATTAACCATCCACTCATTCTCCCCCACCCTCCTGACCCCCGACAAACCGTACATACTCAACATCCTTTCAACTAATTCATCCACATTTCATTTACTAAATTATCAGATGCCTTACTTTTCCAGGGCCTTGCTAGGCACTGGGGATTTAAGGTGAAAAAGACACAGACACTGCCCTCCTACATCATACGGTCAAAGTTGGGATACAGGGATTAAGCCATTCAGTCTAGCTTTGGAAAGACATTGAGTGTCGGTGGCAAGAGATCACTGGAAAGTTAAGTGAAATCCTGAAGAGCTATGTGAGAGCCACTGAAGATTTTTAAGCCTGAAAACAAAATGTTTGGTTGGAACCAGCTAAAAAGAATACATTGATCAAATATGTGTTCCAATATGACCTTCTCAATAGCCACATAAAATGTGCTATTTTATATTCCTACTCTGGCCCTTGAAGAAATGTTTCCAGCCAATCTCAGTATTTCCCAGGGGTTTCAAATGTCATTAATCATGGTTCATCAGGTAAGTAAGTAAGTAAGTGCATAAAGTGGACGGGCATAAGATATTAGGGATTGGTTGTAACTCCGGTAAAGTTAGGCATCTATGGGCAGGGCGGCCATTACTCAATTCCAACTAAATATTGATACATAGCAATGTTGGCAGAAACGTAGCGTATTTCCCTTGATTCTGCTTTTTCAAAAATCCTCAATCTAATAATCAGAATAGTTTCACTGAGGGTTCAGGTGTGCAGGAAAATTCACAGTGAAGCACAGAAGGAACAGTGATTTCAATATGTTGAAAAGATATCTAAATATTAAGATGAGAATTAGCCCTGAGAAGGGCAATGTAAACTAACTTGCTATTTCACTAAGCAAGCACTTTCTTATACTTCCAGAAATAATAATTTATATGTGTATATTTGCATGTGTATATGTGTGTATATCTGTGTGTATGTTTGTTCATGGAAAAACTAAAATGTTAGAGGCAGATGGTAAGAAAAAATGAAAGGAGGCTGATAATAAAATAAGGAAATAATTATTCCTTTAAATCACCTAATATATACTTACATACTTAGGATGACCTACTGCTTGCTTGAAATCTAAATGATCTTGGTGATGTTTCTATACAAATCAATAAGAAAATTTCATTTTTGCTATATTTCAGAATGTTAACATTTAGTATTTCCCTTGTGCTTTATAACTCACAAAAACTTTGTTGTTTAACAGGATATAGCAGAGGGAATGGGAATTGAAGTCAGATGTTGCAGGCTATAGGTCCAATAACAAATTTACCAATTTGCATAATCCAAATGGTATCTTTGGAATTTATATGACCTGATGGCCCTACTTACTAATAAGTTGTGTAATCTTGGCCAGACTTTTCGGCATCTGGGTCTTTTCTTCTCTAATCTGTAAGGGAAGAAAGTTTGACTCAAGTTAAGAAAAATCATTAAGACCTAAAAAAAAAAAAGGCAAAAACTTGTCCATTATGTCCTTTTATATCATATTGGGAACAATGTATAAAAAGTTTTGGCTATTAACAGGTTTTGTTTTTTTTTTAAAAAATAGTTTATTGTCAAATTAGTTTCCACATAATACTGAGTGCTCATCCCCACAAGTGCCCTCCTCCATGCCCATCCTCCCTCCCCCCCACATCCATCAGTCCTCAGTTTTTGTCAGCATTCAAGAGTCTCTCATGGTTTGCTTCTGCCTGACTTATTTCACTCAGCATAACACCCTCAAGGTCCATCCATGTGGCTACACATGGCCAGATTTCATTGTTTCTCATTGCCATGTAGTATTCCATGGTATAGATAAACCACATCTTCTTGACCATTCATTCATCTGTTGATGGACACTTAGGTTCTTTCCAGGTTTTGGCTATTGTGGAGAGTGCTGCTATGAACATTGGGGTACATGTGCTCCTATGCATCAGCATTTCTGTATCCCTTGGGTAAATTCCTAGCAGTGCTATTGCTGGGTCATAGGGGAGTTCTATTGTTAGTTTCTGAGGAACCTCCACACTGTTTTCCAGAGGGGCTGTACCAGTTTACATTCCCACCAACAGTGTAGGAGGGTGCCCGTTTCTCCACATCCTCGCCAGCATCTAGAGTTCTCTGATGTGCTCATTTTAGCCACTCTGACTGGCGTGAGGTGGTATCTCAGCATGGTTTTGATTTGTATTTCCCTGATGAGGAGGGATGCTGAGCATCGTTTCATGTGTCTGTTGACCATCTGGATGTCCTCTTTGGAGAAGTGTCTGTTCATATCTTCTGCCCGTTTCTTCACTGGGTTGTTTGTTTCTCGGGTGTGGAGTTTGGTGAGTTCCTTAAAGATTCTGGATATTAACCCTTTATCTGATATGTCATTTGCAACTATCTTTTACCAATCCATTGGTTGCCTATTAGTTTTGTGGGTTGTTTCCTTTGCTGTGCAGAAGCTTTTAATCTTGATGAGGTCCCAATCATTTATTTTGCTCTTGATTCCCTTGCTTTTGGGGATGTGTCAAGTAAGAAGTTGCTGCGGTGGAGGTCAAGGAGGTTGTTTCCTGCTTTCTCCTCTAGGGTGTTGATAGTTTCCTGTCTCACGTTCAGGTCCTTTATCCATTTTGAGTTTATTTTTGTGCATGGTGTGAGAAAATAATCTAGTTTCATTCTTCTGCATGTTGCTGTCCAGTTCTCCCAACACCATCTGCTAAAAAGGCTGTCTTTTTTCCTTTGGAAATTCTTTCCTGCTTTGTCAAAGATCAGTTGGCTGTATACTTTTGGGTCCACTTCTGAGTTCTCAATTCTGTTCCATTGGTCGATGTGTCTGTTTTTGTGCCAATACCGTACTGTCTTGATGATGACAGCTTTGTAGTAGAGGCTAAAGTCTGGGATGGTGATACCTCCCATTTTGGTTTTATTTTTCAGTAGTACTTTGGCTATTCGGGGTCTTTTGTGGTTCCATACAAATTTTTGGATAGTTTGTTCTAGTTTTGAGAAGTATGCTGGTGCAATTTTGATGGGAATTGCATTGAATATGCAGATAGCTTTGGGTAGTAATGTCATCTTAACTATATTTATTCTTCCTATCCATGAGCATGGAATGTTTTTCCATTTCTTTGTGTCTTCTTCAATTTCCTTCATAAGTTTTCCGTAGTTTTCATCATACAGATCTCTTGTATCCTTGGTTAGGTTTATTCCTAGGTATTTTATGGTTTTTTGTGCAATTGTGAATGGGATCAGTTTCTTGATTTCTCTTTCTGTTGCTTCATTGTTGGTGTATAAGAATTCAACCGATTACTGTATGTTGATTTTGTACCCTGCAACTTGGCTGAATTCTTGGATCAGTTCTAGAGGCTTCTGGTGGAGTCTGTCGGGTTTTCGATGTAGTGTATCAGGTCATCTGCGAAGAGTGAAAGTTTGACTTCCTCTTTGCCAATTCTGATTCCTTTGAATTCCTTTTGGTGTCTGATGGCTGATGCTAGGACTTCCAGCACTATGTTAAACAACAGTGGTGAGAATGGACATCCCTGTCATGTTCCAGATCTCAGGGGGAAAGCTCTCAGTTTTTCCCTGTTGAGGATGATGTTAGCTGAAGGCTTCTCATAGATGGCTTTGATGATGTTTAAGTAGGTTCCTTCTATCCCAACTTTCTCGAGAGTCTTTATTAAGAAGGGATGCTGTATTTTGTCAAATGCTTTTTCTGCATCTGTTGACAGGATCATATGGTTTTTATCTTTTCTTTTATTGATGTGATGTATCACATTGATTGATTTGCAAATGTTGAACCAGCCCTGTAACCCAGGAATGAATCCCACTTGATCTTGGTGGATGATTCTTTTAATGTGCTGCTGGATTCGATTGGCAAGGATCTTGTTGAGGAATTTCGCATCCGTATTCATCAAGGATATTGGCCTGTAGTTCTCTTTTTTTTGTTGGATCTATGTCTGGCTTGGGGATCAGAGTGATGCTGGCTTCATAAAATGAGTCTGGGAGTTTTCCTTCGATTTTTATTTTTTGGAATAGCTTGAGAAGAATTGGGATTAATTCTGTTTTAAATACCTGGTAGAATTCCCCAGGGAAGCCATCAGGTCCAGGGCTCTTATCTGTTGGGAGATTTTTGATAACTGATTCGATTTCTTCACTCGTTATGGGTCTGTTCAGATTTTCTATTTCTTCCCGTGTGAATTTTGGTAGTGAGTGTGTGTTTAGAAATTTGTCCATTTCTTCTAAGTTGTCCAACTTGTTGGCATATAATTTTTCATAGTATTCCCTGATAATTGCTTGTATTTCTGAGGGGTTGATTGTAATAAGTCCATTTTCATTCATAATTTTGTCTATTTGGGTGCTCTCTCTTTTCTTTTGGATAAATCTGGCTAGAGGTTTGTCAATTTTGTTTACTTTTTCAAAAAACCAGCTCTTGGTTTCATTGATCTGTTCAATTGCTTCTTTGGTCTCTATGTTGTTTATTTCTGCTCTAATTTTTACTGTTTCTCTTCTTCTTCTGGGTTTAGGGTGTTCTTGTTACTCTGCCTCTAGTTCCTTTAGGTGAGCTGTTAGATTTTGCACTTGTGCTTTTTCTAATCTCTTGAAATAGGCCTGGAGAGCAATGTACGTTCCTCTTAGGACTGCCTTTGCCTCATCCCATAGATTTTGAATTGTTGTGTTTTCATTTTCATGTGTTTCCATATATTTTTTAATTTCATCTCTAATTGCCTGATTGGCCCATTCATTCTTTGAAGGGTGTTCTTTACCCTCCATGTTTTTGGAGGTTTTCCAGATTTCTTCCTGTAAATGATTTCAAATTTCAAAGCATTATGATCTGACAGTGTGCATGGTATGATCTCTATTCTTTTATATTTATTGAGGGCTGCTTTGTCCCAGTATGTGATCTATCTTGGAGAATGTGCCATGCGCACTTGAGAAAAAAGTAAATTCCCTGGCCTAAGGATGTAAAGTTCTAAATATATCCGTCAGATCCATCTGGTCCAATGTGTCTTTCAAGTCCATTATTTCTTTAGTGATTTTCTGTCTGGATGACCTATCCATTGCTGTAAGTGGAGTGTTAAAGTCCCCTGCTATTACCACATTCTCATCTATAAGCTTGTTTCTGTTTGTGATTAATTGTTTTAGATATTTAGGTACTTCCATATTTGGTGCGTAGACATTTATGATAGTTAGTTCTTCTTGATGGATGGACCCTGTAATTATTATGTAGTGACCTTCTTCATCTCTTGTGATTGCTTTAATTTAAAGTCCAGTTTGTCTGATATAAGTATAGCTACTCCGGATTTCTTTTCATTTCTGGTAGCATGATATATATTTCTCCATCCCCTTCCTGCTAATCTGAAGGTAACTTCCAGTCTAAAATGAGTTTCTTGTAGACAGCATATAGATGGATTTTGTTTTTTAATCCATTCTGCTACCCTATATTTTTTGATTGGAGCATTCAGCCTATTTACATTCAGTGTTATTATTGAAATATGTGGGTTTAGAGTCTTTATATCTTTTGTAGCGTTCATGTTTGTGGTGGTGTCTCTGGTATCTTTGTTCCTTGCAACCTTTCCTTCAGAGCGTCCCTCTCAGGATTTCTTGTAGGGCTGGCTTAGTGGTGACAAATTCTTTCAATTTCTGTTTATTTGGAGAGGTTTTTATCTTTCCTTCTATTTTGAATGACAGGCTTGCTGGATAGAGGATTCTTGGCTGCATATTTTTACTATTCATCACACTGAAGATCTCCTGCCATTCTTTTCTGTCCTGCCAGAAGTTTCTGAAACAGAAGTTTCAGTAGATAGGTCTGTCACCACTCTGATAGGTTTGCCTTTGTATGTTAGGGCCCTTTTCTCCCTAGCTGCTTTCAAAATTCTCTCTTTGTCCTTGTATTTTGCCATTTTTACGATGATATGTCGTGCAGAAGATCAATTCAAGTTACGTCTGAGGGGAGTCCTGTGAGCCACTTGTATTTCCACATTTACTTCCTTCCCCAGGTGGGGAAAGTTCTCTGCTATAATTTGTTCCAGGACTCCTTCAGCACCTTTCCCTCTCCCTTCTTCTTCTAGGATTCCTATGATACGGATATTGTTTCATTTGACCTTAAGACTGAGCTCTCGAATTCTTCTTTCCTGTTCCTGGATCAGTTTGTCTCTTTTTTTTCAGCTTCTTCTTTTTCTATAATGGTGTCTTCTAGATCACTTATTCACCTTTCTGCTTCTTCAATCCGTGCATTGGGGGCCTCTAATTCATTATGTATCTCATTTATCACATTTTTTAGTTCTTCATGCCTATTTTTATTTTCCATTCTGTCTGTAGCCATAGTTTCTTTGATGTCCTCTATGTTTTTTTCAATCCCAGCTAATAATTTTACCATTATTATTCTAAAATCTTGTTCAGTTATGCTGCTGATATCTATTTTGGCCAGTTCATTAGCTGTCATTTCTTCTTGGAGTTTCTTTGGAGGAGAGCTCTTTCATTTCGTCATTTTAGTTAGCTTTCTGGCTCTTGTTGGTTTTAAACACCTGGTATGCTCTCTGTATCTATGAGCGCTGCTGTATCCAAGAAGACTCTTTGACTGTCCAGGGCCTATCCTTTCAGAGAGTGTTTTTTGAATGGTATCTCTTGGTCTCTCTTGTTGGGACCTTGGTTATTTTATTTTCCTATTCGTAGTGATATTTGGGACTCTCCACCTTGTGTACTCTGGCTTGTTTCTTGAGGTAGCCCTGGAAAAGAAAACAGACAGACAAACACACAGGGAGCAGGAGCACACAAACGCACAGGCTAATTCAACCAACATGCAAAGCGAGAGGGAAAACGAAAAAGTTAAGAGAAAAGACAGAAGAGGGAGGGCGAATAATAAGGAGTATATAATACATAAAAGGGTCAAAAAGAGGAAAAGATAGGAAAAAAGAAGAAAACCGATGGACAAAGAACGGTTAAAGCATATAAGTGGATTTCCCAGCTACAGTTAAATAGCAATGTGTATGCAGTGCTGGTTGAAGAGCATAGAGAAAGAGAGAGAAGGCAGGGCGGGTTGAGGTAAAATTGGAAATAGAATGAACTGGCAGAAGGGATAAGAAGCTTTTTTCAAAGAGGTAAAGGGTAGAATATGGTTGGATAGGTGAGAGAAGGATGCTGGAATTATCCAGAGCAACTATGTAGTCTAATTACTCCTGAGAGAAAGAAATGAAAATGTCGGTAGTCGTAGAATTTACATTTACAGAATGGACTTGTTGTGATTGTTTAAGCAAGCTGGCAAGCAGAGTTAATCAGGTCAGTGTTCTGGGGAAAAAAGAGAGAAAAGAGAAAGAAGAAGGAAAAAAGAAAAAAAGAAAAAAAAAGGGAGGAGGGCAGCTCTCAAGCAGGGATGGGCGTGGCGTGATCCAATGCCTCAGGTGAGAGTCCTACCTTGGTGGTTGTGAGAAGGAGAGTCACAGTGCTCCAGTCCCTTGAACCAAGCACTGCTCCTCGCTTTTTTGGGCGTGTCAACTCCCCGTACCGGGGGATTAGCCGAAGTTGGTTGCACTCTTCAACCCAGGCCAGTTTCCAATCTCCAAATCCCAGTCCGCGCCCCGCTGAAGTTGCCTTAAACACAGCTTCCCAGGCAACCCCCTCGGGGCAATTCCAGGCCCCCTGCGAGCTCTGGGGGTGGCGTCAGAATCGCTGCTTCCGTCTCTGGGTCCTGCTGGCGCGCATGCGCGGGGGCTTGCCTGCCGGGAGTGCCAAGCCTGCTGGAGTGAGGAAAACCGGGTCTCTCTATGGCTCATCACCCGAAACACGAGCTCACAGGCAGATTTCCCAGTTTTTAGCTCTCTGCTTTCCCTCCAGAGCTCCAGCCAGCCAGGAGCGCAGATGCCCGGTGTCCACGCGACTCTTTCGGGGGCCCCAGCTACCCGGGAGGACAATGGCGGAAGGTGCGCCGCTGCTCTGAAGTCCAGCCTCCAGTAGCATCACAAAGCAGCAGTCTGTGTGCTCAGCCTCCCCAGGACCAGTTGGCGCGAGGGGACCTGACGTGCAGGTATTTGGCAAGTACGGTCTTTCTGCACTGAGTGGAGGTTTTTCCCCCCGAGCGGAGGTTTTTCTGTTTCGGACTCTCTCCTTTTCCCCTCTCACTGCCCGTATAGGGTAGAGGGGGATCGTCTCCCACCCTGGAGTCTCCGATCTGGGCCCGATTTTATCTTCCCCGGTTCGCACTCACGTTAGAAGGCTTTCTCAGTGGATTCTGCGTCCTTTGTCTCCCAATCTCTCAGGTTTTGTAAGGTTTCCAATAGCTTCAGATCTTTTCTGTGTGATGTATGGGCGCGAGCGCAAGTACGGAGCTCCTTACTTCTCCGCCATCTTGCCCCTCTCCCGGCTATTAACTATTTGATTAGATCCCAATTTAAGCTATTGGAAATGTAGAATATTTTTTTAAAGCAGCTATGTAAAAACCTACCTGAGGGAGGGGCGCCCGGGTGGCTTAGTTGGTTAAGCGTCCGACTTTCGCTCGGGTCATGATCTCGCGGTTCGTGGGTTCGAGCCCCGCGTCGGGCTCTGTGCTGACTGCCAGCTCAGAGCCTGGAGCCTGGTTCAGTCTGTGACTCCCTCTCTCTCTGACCCTCCCCTGCTCACGCTGTCTCTCTCTCTCTCTCCTAGAAATAAAATAAAACATTAAAAAAAAAAACCTATCTGAGGGAATTCAGGAAACTAGTTGACTCTATTTTATGCATCTAGTTTTCACTGATCCAATTCTTGTATTTTACTCTAAAGTAAAGCCTAAAATGCTTCCAATTATTATTTGAATTTGACTTATTTTACAGGCTTTGGCAACATTTTTTCTCTCCAAAAAACATGTAAAATAACCTGGGGAAAAAATAACCACACTTCAATAAAATTTAAGAAAACCCAGTAAGGGCATTTGTTTTTTATAAACAATATACACAGCTGGTAGCAATGTTGGCAAGGACGCTCGCCAGAGAGCCACATATTTGCCACTACAAACTGTTCCGTTCACCCTTTATCCAGTAACAGCTGGTAAAACGGCATTTAAGAACAGTGTGATTTAATCTAATGAGAAACTCTGCTGTAGTGCATGATACTGCCTGCAGAAAATAATTGGACAAACACTGATTTTTTAATGTTGCTATAATAGTTACGTTTTCAATAAATAGGAATTTATATGCATATTTATTTGGCAACATTCCTTTCTACATGAAAGCTAGTGATTGATTACTAACACACATACACACACACACACAGAGGCATGCACACATGCATACATACAACATACACATAAATTAGCACCCAGTGTTTTGTGTATATATTTGTATGTATATATATATATGCACACACATACATATTATATATATCATATATATAATATAAACATCCTTTCCATTAATTTATCCGTATTTCATTTACTAAATTATCAGCCATATATATATATATATAATATGTATATACTACAAAATTTTAATGTCATCTCCACCAGAGAGGGAGAAAACTATTTGGGATACAATTTCAGATTTTACGGTGATCTTTGAAACCAAAATTAGGCACATGAAAAAAGCACTAGCTTGGAGAAGAACCAGCAACTATGAGAATAGCAAATGCCAATCAGAGAGTCCTAGGGACCAAATAACAAAATCATACTTACTTTGGTCTCTTCACAGGGACTAAAGTGAAGAAGGAATCTCCTGACGCTTCCGCAATGACCCTAAAAACCTTTGAAAGAGTAAACATGTATTTGGTTGCCTGCACATCCACACTCCTCTCTGTTCATTTTTCTGACATCTCCTCTGTTCTAAAGACTGCAGGCACTAGAACAAAAAGAGCTGCCCCTGTAGTATTTCTGTCATGACTTGCTACTGAAGGCACTTGAAAGCATAGATGAGCATGTCTTGCCAAAACTGTAATCAGGTTTTATTGATGCATAAGGTTCAAATATTTGCATAAACACAAACTTTTAGATAATATCTAAAATACTCCATGTTTTGAAGAATATCTGTCTATTCTCCATCTATCTTCATACATATGTTCATTTATAAACTATCTTTTATTCTCTGCTTCATGTATTTTTTTAAAGTTCATTTATTTTAAGAGAGAGAGAGAACATGTGCACAAGTGTGAGTGGGGGAGGGCAGAAAGAGAGAGAGAATCCCAAGCGGTTTGTGTTTTCATTGTGGATCCTGAAGCCTCATGTGGGCCTTGCTCTCACAAACCCTAAGATGTTGACCTGAGAAGAAATCAAGTGTCGGCTCTTAATCGGATGAGCTACCGAGGCGCCCTGCTCCATATAGTTTTAAACCTATATATTATTTTAGAGTATTAACTTTCTTGATAATAGACCATGATGTCTAAATATGGCTGAATCTGTAATAGGAACCTGTGTTTGATAATGCCTATTTGAATAGGAATGTGATGGAGAAAATTTCACTTTCTTACCAGCTTGCATGAAAATTTCTAATAAGGAAAGAATCATCTTTGTTGAGAGAATTGTCCAAATCTTCTGAGTGAGAGGTGGAATTTCATGGACCTGTGGACTTTCATCTTCTTGGGTCCCATTCAGCATGAGAGAGTCTAATAACACTGCTATGGACGAGACACAACGACCCATGCATTCTCTCTTGTGACGTGGGAGGAAAAACATTTTCTATAACGGGGTCTAGGATAAAAGAAAGTAGTTGAGCCTTAAAAACTAAGTGGAATTAGGTAAATTAAAAGAGAAATTAAGAAACCCCAAAGGAAGTCAGAGTGTATATGGTATCTATCAGGACAGTAAATTGATCAATTGTGCTAAACTACCTAACTGCACAGGTGGGAAGTAGAACGCAATATGCTAGGGGAGACAGTTAAGCACCTATGTTAAAATCCAGGCACAAAACCTTTCATATTATACTAAATGTGACGGGTAAGAGGGAATCAATAACATTTTTTTAAATGGAATGCTGTGAAGAAAGGGGTGCTAATGGGAGATTAACCTGACAATGGTCTGAAGGATGCCTTGGGGAGGGGTGTGGAGGCTAAATGGTCAACGTGATCATTTCAAAGGCCACTGAAGGAATACAGATTTTAAGTAATTAGAATTTAGGCTTTTGATAAAGGAGAGAATATAAATAAGAGGGATGATTATCTGCTTCGAGCCTTGGGATTAAATGGAACTAAACTCCTCTTCTTACCGTGAAAAAGCTAAAAAAACAAAACCAAAGACAACACTAGATATGTAAAAGAAACACATGTTTATTTTTACCTTAGATAACAGATAGTGCAAGACTAAGCTAAATGAGAAACAGAAAGTAAAGGTAGTATTTCTGTACTTGACTTGGCTTTCCAACAGGGCAATTTCTTGACTAGGATCCAGGATAATGGTTTCTAAGCTAAGTTGAGAAAAAGGAAGTCAAATTTGAGGAAGCCCAGGCTACTGGAATTTGCAATGCAAAGGAGAAGAGAAGAGAAGGAAAGAGATACAGGGAGAGACACACAAAAAGAGATTTTAGCTTGGTAACTTCTAGAGCCAGTTGCCATGTCTTTTCAGTGTCCTCTGGTCTGTGACAAACAAACTTCCCTTGTTTCTCATGACCTGCACAGTCTTTAAAAGTACTGAGCAGGTATCCTTTAGAATGTACTTTTATCTACGTTTGTCTGATGATTTCTTCATGATTAGACAGGTTATTCACTGTCATTTAGGAAGGATTTTTTCTCTGCGTATAGGAGTCCATTCATTTTATTTTATTATTTTATTTTATTTTTTTGCATTTATTCATTCTGAGAGCAAGAGAGACAGAGCACAAGGGGGGGAGGGGCGGAGAGAGAGGGTGACACAGAATCTGAAGCAGGTTCCAGGCTCCGAGCTGTCAGCACAGAACCTGATGCAGGGCTTGAACCCACAAACCATGAGATCATGATCTCAGCTGCAGTCAATGCTTAACTGACTGACCTACCCAAGCACCCTTATAGTGATCCATTTTAAAGAGACTTCTACATTCGATCCCCTTTTCAGCACTTTAAAACAGTTCTTTCATATTTTCTGGGTCACCTAAGTTTCAAATGAGAATTTGTGACACATTCATAACAATAGGCTGAGCTTTTCTGAAAAAAGTACAAAAGATGCATCAATAGTTTTATATCAAAAGCAAATTTAAAAGTTCTTTTCCACTTGTTGTATGTAAAGTGTCTCACATCTTTATTTTTGGCTATTTCACTTTGGGAAATAAGGAAAGAAAAACGGGAATCAATCTGTTTTTAAGGACTTGTCATGATTATCTTACCCATGGTAGAAGAAAAGAATCATAATGGGTGTATTTAGACTTAAACAGCGACTTTCAAGTATGGCTTAAAATGTGTAATAATTCATACTCTTGAGTACAACTTATCCATGTACACATTTTTGTTCCCAATTAAGCCATGTCAATGAGTTCAGAGAGAATTGCTACTTTAATAAGCACTTGCTGACAGGGAGGTATCTTGAGGGTGAAGAGAGAGCGGTTTTTTCCTTTGCTCCTGAAATCACATTGATCTAGTTGTTGGATTGGGAAGGGAAGAGAGGAGATGAGAGTTTCAGAGCCCCTGTGTGGTCATCTCAATGGAGGGCAGGCCATGCTAGCAAGTGTTCTTAGTGGGAATTAGTTGAGGGCAAAAGGTAAAATCTGTACGAGCACATCACTGAAGCTGTAATAGAGCCAGACTCCACCCCTAAAGGGCACGAGACCTTTTATAAGTCACTCATCTCTTTACTGGTTTCTTTACTGGTTAAAATAAAGGGAATATACTAAATAATCTCTAATGTCCATTTCAGTTCTAGCAATCCACAAGGCAGTTTTTGAGGGCCAATGGTTCTCTGAAGCACATTTTTGCCAATGTAGTTTATCTCAGGCTCCATCTTTAAACTTCAAAATGAACATCTTAAGGTTTGTTTCATGTTTCCAATTAAGCAAACACTAAGACCCTGAGGACACAGTTTGAACAAAACTGAATCCTGCCCATTGGAGGCAGATCGGCACCATTTGTCCCTCCCAGTCACTGAAAGTATTAGAATTTATCCAACAGTATAGCTGTTGGCAGTGTTATCAAAAAGTAGTTTGAATGTAGTAAAGTCAATATTTAATAAGATGCTTGAATTCCAAGTTGTGTTATTAGCTCAGTATTCATTTAAGATTTAAACTTCAAAATTACCCGTATTTATTGGCACAAGGAAACATTCTAGTCAATGGACAGCATGATTCTCTTTTTCTCTTTTATCCTCATAAGTAAATAAGTAAGAAGTACTTTTATCTTGGAAAGGCTGAGAGCATAATGGATAGAGCTTATTTGTTTCTTTGCATCATTAAGTCCATTTCTGTACTGCTGTGAATCAGGAAGCCACTACCCCATCGACATCCAGAGAATAGGTTATCCAGTTGAGGCCATCAGTTGCCAAATGCAAAGTCTATTAGTGTTTTGTTCTTTTTTCCTATTAGCAGCATTGAGCTTAATTCTACAATTATTCCATGTGAGAAACTCTCACTGAAGTCGATGGATATCTCAGAAGAAATTTGATTACATGATTTGGTCCATTGAGTAAATGAATGAAATTTGGCTTTTATTAATTTGGAATTTCTCAATTAGCATCTCAACTTCCCAAGCAATTTATAGATATGTTTCTAATTGTGCTTATTTGTACCCAAAATGACAAGGAAAAGAGATTTTTTCCCCCTCCTATGGAATGTATCTTTCTTCCTGAGATGAAAAAAACAGAAAGTTTTCTGAAATGTTAATTGGAACTAAATCTTAGACAAGAAAAAGGAATAAAATGACATTATTTCTTCCATTTCACATTAGTAAAATAAAAAACACTATACACCTGCAAAAATTGTTCTGTTTCAGATGAAGCCTGTGATTATATTTTTCAGGTTTGGTTTGAAAAGCTAAGACATCTGTTTATCCAGTGCTTACAGAATAACTCTCATGTCTCCTTATCTCTGAAGATTTCAAAGCCTTTCATTCTGGTTTAAATCCTTTGAAGAAGCAGTAATCAAAGACAAAAATTATCAGAGGTACATTTTTGTTTCCCAAACAATGAAAATAACAACACTCACCCTCCTTGGATTTCAGGCACCAGCATAAAACTTCAAAATTGGAGATTTGCCATTTAAATCAAAAAGTGATATGGATAAATAGAGGCAAAAAAGCAAACTAAGAGAGCGTTTTCTCTACTGCACATTATTGCATAAATTTAAATTCAATATGTGAATAATTTAGAAAAGACCATGATGCACAACATCAAACAGCATATACTAGCACAATGTGACAGAATGCATCTGGCTGGTGTGTGAGCTCAGATAAAAAATTCGTTTGAGCACTAAGTTTTTTATTTTAATGTATTTTGCAAATTGAAAGATTAAAATAAGAACGGGTAGAATCCTGAGGATGATAAAAAAATGAATTGTACCGCACAAATAAAGCAAAAATACATAATACAACCATGCTTAGAGGACTGAAGTGAACGGGGGGTAGCAGCAGCCCTTACTGCCCTTCATCGGCTTCAGAATATGTAATTTGACTTTCAGGACACGTAAATCCGTGTATTAAAGAGCTACATTATAACTCATTCTATCATCCTCTTTTCAAAGAGAATGATATAAAAATAATATCTATTGCCTTTTTGACCCTGTTTAGTTAAGAGTAAAGATTTTGAGCTCTGACCTCCTTCTGCATTAGGAAAATTGAAAGTAGCCCTTCAGGATAGATGGCTGATGTGGTAGCTCCACTGGAGTGGAAGTGGTACGTACCGTCGTGTAGCAAAGAGAAGAAAGGGGCATTCGCATCATCTGCTCTGAGCCTAGTAAGCACGATCAGAGGACCACTAGATCTCTTCCCAATATTGTCCCTTCTCCAACAAAGAGGGAATGGAGTTTCATGTTATATTTGGGATGTAAAAATGACCTTTGGGCAGAGTTAAGCTTTAGCCATTGTAGCTGAAATAGAGATGTTTCTGGAGTCCCGGGAAAGATGCCACATCAAAAGAAGGAGTATTGAAGACTTCCCATCAATAAAGGGAGGTAGATGAAACTGGTCCAGAGACGGACTT